>JAVJIF010002325.1:0-401292 GCA_038442645.1 Agave tequilana
AAAATGTTAATATTGATACCAATTGAAAGAGTCCAATGATACCAATTGAAACAATAATAATATCAAGTGTATACCTCATAAACCTAGCCTCCAATCATGTTCAAGTTTAAAAAAAATTTTCACTATAAAGCATCCATGAGCATGATCTCCCATCCAACCACCCTTGGAAGGTAGGGGTTTTCAAAAATAGGTTAGAAAATAAAGTTTGTTTGAAAACATCTATCATAACGAAGAATTCGAACTAGTTAAATGGAAAAACTTGTTAACTAGTACGAAATCCTTCAAGAAAGGAATAAAACAAAAATATTTTTCATGAAAACACATGTAAATCACATGGCACTAAACATTCAAAATCCATAAAGCTCATATCATACTCATGAAAACAATAATCATGAGAAACATTTAAATAAGGTGAGTGAACAAGTGTTATGTGAAACATATTAACATGAAAAATAGACATTCAAGCTCAAAAATCCTTTAAACATGAAAACATGAAAATCATCAAAACTATTTAATCTTCAAGGCATATGTATGTCTTATGCAACTAAAGTATACATACATATCCAAACATAACGAGTCCACAAATGTATATGCATGAAGGCAAGTGGCTCAAAGGATGTATATGTATAACAATAATTTGGATAAAATGGACATATACATGAAGTTAAATAAGAAATCATAAAACAAGTTCAAAAATGGGAATACAAGTTTAAAATGCATGGATCATCAAAACTAGACTATACTAGCACATCTAATGGGTTCAAATAAGCATTCAAGCTCAAACATATATAAATTATTTGTGGCCCACTATATGTACAAGTATTACCAAGTTTTTAATGAAAACTAGCATCTAAACAAGTAATCAAAGCATGAAGCATAAAAAAAAGATATGAATAAACATGAAAAATATAAACATGATTATTATGTAAATCCACATGTTATTAGAGATATGATAAATATGATAGCTAAACAATGGTGAGAACACAAAAATAATGGTCCATATTAAACATGTGTGTCTCAAATGCTATACATGTATGTTAAGAGTCTAATAATCATGGCATTTTCATAATGATCATATAAATAACAAAACATGCTATAAATAATGAACATGAAAAGTATGCATAAATAAACAAGGAGTAAGAGACCGTTACCAAAACCTATGAGGCAACTTCTCCATGTCTCCAAAACACGGTGGTCCTCCCACTAAACATCCCTTGAAAGTGATGCATCCAAATGATTTCCATGAGGTTCGGAACGCATCCACTCCAAGGTACCGCTACTCTCACGTCAGCGAGAGCCCACACCTACATCATAACAAGAGGGTGGTCTTTGTTACCCATATCTTTTTGGGTCCATGGGGGTTAGTCCCTTCCCTAACCCAAACAAATTTATTTGCTAATTTGAAACATGTACACGATCATAGCAAAATTAGTAAGGTGGCCCTTACGTCTACAATGTGTACAAGTGTACACATGAGCATACAAGTGATGATGGTGTCCGTGAGGAGCATGTGTATGCCGTGGGGGGTGTGCATGCAAAATAGATGGAACTTTTTCTTTCGAAACAAAGTTTCCAAACATGTATGACTAGAAAACACATTGGCTCAAAGTGGAGCCCAAACAATCTACACTCTTCTTAAGCATGGATATATCATTTTTAATCAAAGAAGAAGTGTGGCATACAATAATGAACTAGGTGAAGCTATCCTAGCATGGGAAACATGAGAATCAATATTATTTTTCAAAACTTCATTTTTCTTTAAATAAATTTCTAAATCTTTAGAAATAGATGCAATTTTTATTTTTAAAGAATCATTCTCTTTTAAAACAAAATTAATTTTTGAAGACAAGTTTTCATTTTTATTTTTCAAAAACTCATTTTCTTTTAAGGCAAGATCAAGTTGAGATTTAATGAATCCCTTTCATTAGAAATCTCCTCCTTCTCTTGCAAACATTGTTAAGTCTAAAAATCAAATTTTTATTATCATTATTAAGGTCTAGACTTTTTTTTTTCAAATGTTATATTTTTCTATCAATTTTTCACAAACAATAGATAACTCTTCATTTAAAGCATTGGCATCCATATTATCATGATCATCAAATGAAGAGCTAGCACTATCTAGTTGAGTATCCGAATGTACCTCAAGGGAGTCATTCCCTTGGACCATGAAGCATTGAGAGTCGGATCCTCCACTAGACTCCTCCGGTTGGATAGGCAATTGAAACTTGGAGGTGGTGGTTGTGGTCAACTTGTTCCACACTACAAAAGCGGAATCAAGATTAGAAACAAGCATAAGATAATCTTTATTTAACGTGCTTCTAATGACCTCAAGGGCTTGTGCATTGGCCCCTATATGATTGCGGTTACCAAGATACATTTCTGGTAGCGGCAAGAAAGACATGCAAGCCTAGGGTCTTCAAATAGCAACTCATCTTGACCTTCCAAATATCAAGTCTAGAAATATCAAACATAGGAGGGCTATCCATGAGTGCAAACTAAATGTGTGCAAGCAAGCAATTGTGTAAATGCAAATGGTAGATTAGCAAACAAAGGATCTCACTCCTAGGATGTTAAGCCTAAAGTATCAGGAGCGTAGGCTCTGATACCAATTGAAAATCACCTAGAGGGTGGGTGAATAGGTGATAGTGCTAACCTAGAAACTAAATGCGGAAACTAAAAAACTATTTTGCAACACACTTAATACAACCAACAAGTGTAGCCGAATTCCCCGTGAAGGGCTCTGGACTAACTCCTCTTGAATCCCTAGATAAGGGTTGAGGTGCTATATGAAGCTCTTGTGGTTAAGTATAAGTGAGGCACACACAAGCAAGTCAAGCATATAAAGATGAACAATATGAAAGATGCAAGGCACAACACAAGCAAATATGATATGATGTTAAGAATGATGCACACCACAAAATAAAGAGAGTTAGAGAGACAATGGATCAAACGCAAAACACAAGGATATGTTTCGAGGTTAGAGCCCCTAGCTCTATGTCCCCGCCTTCACCGAGAAGGATTTCTAATCCACTATCTCCCACCGAGGGAACCTCCGCCGAGGAGGATTTGTTATAACAATAGGAGTACCGAACTCCTCTCTCAAACACCACCTCACAACCGAGGGTAGGCCCGTAGCCAAACGACCACAAACACCTCTACCGAAGAGGGTTACAACCACCAAGCTCCACCTCACACAAGAGGGAACAAACCACAATCTCAACCTCTATCAAAGAGGGAGCAAACCAATCACCCGATCAACCTCTACCAAAGAGGGATACAACAAAAGTAAGGGTGTTTACAGCTTGGAGGTTTCCACAACCTCAAACAATCTCTTTTTCCACAAACAAGGATCCTAATAGATTTGGATAGAAGATATAGCTCAAGTGGATATCAAGGTGTTTTTGGAAATCAAATAACAAAGAAAAACTACTTGGGAAATCTCTTATAGATTAGAAATGAAAATCCAAAACAATATCCTAAAAACCTAGTTTTCTTTGATTTTCCAAAACCCTTGAAAAACAGTAAAGATGAAATCTTTTAAAGCACTAAAACACTTTTTAAAACTTGTAAAAACACTTCAGAAAAGTAGGAATTTTTGCTCTTGAAAATCTTAGTTAAACCCCCAAGAAATGGGTATTTATAGGCCAAACAGAAAACTAGCCGTTAGGCTGATCTGTCAGCCTGACGGGCTTTCGGTCGACCGCCACGGTCATAAATATGACCGTTAGGGAAACCCGGTCGACCGCCCGGTCGACCGCCCAGATACAGAGAGCAAAGCTGTCTGGTCCGGTCGATCGCCCAGTCGACCGTCCCATTGCCTGCACAGACCTGTGCACGTCGGTCGACCGACCGGGTCGACCGGCTCTGGCTTACGGTCGACCCGCCGGTCGACCGCCAAAGCCTGGCAGCCAATTTCTGGGTCAGAAAATCATGTTAAAAATATTTTAATAAATCTTGTAAAATATATAAAAAATCCTCAAAAATAGTTTTAACATTTTGCATTGATATATAAACATGTGATAAAAATTTTAACTCAAATATCAAGCAATTTAAACTATTTTTGTGTCCTATCATTTTTACTAAAAAACCAAAAACTGTATTTTACCAAACTTGAATTTTTCTTAATAGGAAACTCATGAATAGACATATCAAAATAAGTTTGTCGAAGATATGAAGCATGTATGTATATCGAACACATCTAATATACATAAAAACCATTTAAACTTGCTTTGATCTAAACTATTCATGAAAATCAATATCCATAAAACGTGTGTGTTGTGCACTTGAGCATATCAACTATTCTAATCTTTACACATGGATCTAAAACACACTAAACTAGGATACCTAAGTCTTCTTGACGATCTTCCATCTCAAGTCGACCCGATCCAAAACGTGATCCACGAGCGAGACTCCGACGAGTGCAAGGTATGATCTTGATGCTCGGGCTCTGGAATCACCATGTGAAGGCTTCAAAACTCATCTTGTTGAAGCAATCACCAACTAATATCTTGATTAATGATCTAAAACTAAAATCACAAGATTATTAGTAAACATAACTACATGAGTTAATCATCATCAAAACTAGAGTGGAAGGCCTCTGGGCCAACATAAATATGTGAACTAGCGTCCTAGCATACATATATCCACATTTGAGTAAAACAAGGTTGTTATTGGAAACCAACGGGGGGATCAATAAACAATGTTTAAAGTGGGTCCTGTACATGCCGGGCACCATGGTCCATGATGTTCCGTTATGGTGTTCAAAACCGGCCGCAAGGCATAGATGAGGGTCTTATGTATGCCATTTTTCATGAATGTAATAGAATGTAGGGAGCCAATGCTCCCCTCAGAACACTTGGAGGCCCTCAGGTCGAACCGGAAGTTTTGGTTGCACAACATACTTAATACCACTGTAAACACGAATACATATTGATATTAGTAAGTTTCTCCCACCCCGATGTAAGTTGTCTCATTTTATAGTTTATTAAATAATTATCAAATTTCGGGAATGAGCAAGAACATGTCAGGAATAACAAGAGTACGTGTGTATCAGGAGTACAGTTTGTACTGGAATATTTCAGGATATATCAAGATGTAGTCAAGATGTCAAGTCATCATCCCCGTTATCGTGATAATTATAAGAGACAGGTACATCATGCCAGATGCCAGGTTAAAACATGACATAAGGGTGATATCAGGCAGGTGACGAGACAACATGGTATATGTAAGCAAGTCAAACAATACAGGAAAATAGCACAATTATACGAGATCGATACGAATGCTAGAAAATCATGCAATTCAGAAAAAATAGTATAAATCAGATTTCAAACTCTTCACAACAAGTAAGAGAAGAAAAGATAAACTGGCGAGCAGGTAATTAGTAAGTAAACGAACATCCAAGCGGAACAAGTAAGCTGGAGGTATGAACAATAAATAATGTTTAACACTAGAGCGCCTAACAGAGCTACTAGAATGACTCGACCTATAAGGCGAGTTTAAAATCCGGCAGAGTTCCGCCTAGTGAATCTAGTGATAAAGCGCTGAGCGTTAAGTATGCCTACTAGGCGGAGCTGAGAGACCTGAAGGTTTAAGCGCGCTTCTCTTTCGAGGAAGTGGACGAGAGCCCGGAGGCTAAAGTACGTTCGGAGTCTAAGCGCACTCTCAGTAGCTACCACGAAACTCATAAGGGTGCAGGCCTAAAACCAATTGGGTAACTAGCCCAGGAGTGGGCAGAATCCCAAAGTGGTGCAAGGGTACCTACACGAGATGTTAGTACCACACGAGCATACATATAGCTACCGTTGAGTAATGAAGCTCAGAGGCTGAGTGGAAAGCCCGGAGGCTAAACACAACCCGAAGGTGGGTATAGTACCTGCAAAAGTGTTAGTTCGAACACACGCATATAATAAAGCAGTAATGGGAACATCGCAGGCATGGTACATGTACAGGAATTAAACTAGCTTAGTACAAACATTTGTTACAGGCATATACATGTGCAATCATGGGCGCTCGGCCATATACAAATACAAAGGCACAACCCAATACAAAATACCATGAAAATATAGAATAAAATATATTCGACCCGACAAAGCGGGGGGAAACCCAAAACGAGGCGAGGACACTCGCCTAATCTCTAAAAATGTCGTGAAATCCTGGAGTCCAGAACACACGCGCACGTCACCAAAATATATTAAAAGATATTATTTTTTTAGAAAGAAAATAAGAGAGAGGAGAGAGAGGAGGGAGAAAGATAGTGAGAGCTAGTGAGAGAGAAATCTAGAGAGAAAGCTAAAGAGAAAGACCTAGAGAGAATGATCTAGAGAGAGAAAGACAGAGTTAGAGAAAAAAAGAGAATAAGATAGAAAGAGAGACCTAAAGAAGAAAGAGAAAAAGGTAGAGAGAGATTTAGTAAGAGAAATAGAATTAGAGAGAGAATGAGAGAGAGAGAGGATTAAGAGAGAGGAACAGAGAGATAGAAACAGGGGGGACAGAGAAAGAGAGAAATAAAGGGGGCAACAATCCCCTCTGGCTCAGCCCACGGCCAGGGGCGGCGTCGCCAGCCAGGCGCAGCCGCGCCCGGCCACCCAAGGGGGGAGAGGGGAGAATGTGGCTGGAGGTGTTGATGATGATGATGATGGAGATAGTTGAGGAGTCAAAGGAGGAAGAAGGGAGTAGGGAAAAGGAGATGGTGGTCGCCGGAGATGGGGCTGCACTGGGGTTGGGAGGAGGCACCAGTGATGGTGGCCGGTTGAAGTGGATGAGAGAGGGGGAGAGTAAAGAAATTGAAGGGTGGAGGAGAACGAGGAGGAGATGGAGAAAGAGAATTGAGAGAGAGATTGAGAGTTAGAGGGAAAGAGGAAAAGAATTTGGGAGGAGGAGGAGAATGAGCCCTCGTTGGCGTCAGGGGAGAAGAAGAGAGAAAAAAATGAAAAGAAGAAAAAAGAAAAAAAATGAAAAAAAGAAAGAAAAGGAAAAGATAAGGAGAAGAAAAAGACGGAAAAAAGAGAAGGAAAGAAAAAGAAAAAAAAAAAAAAAGAAAGAGAGTGATTGAAATGGAGTGATGGATGGGGAGGAGTTAATGAAGGGGTGTGGGTCGGTTTGTGGAGTGGGGGAAAAGAAAAAGAAAAAGAAGGAAAGAAAGAAATGAGAAGATTCCGTAAATAATAATATTTTCATAATATCGAGAAATATCGATTGTTCTAAAAAAATCCCTAAAAATGCCTAGAGGTAGAAAATATCATCCTGAGGAATAATATGAAATCATTTTTCAGAAATAAAATCTCATTTTCAAAATAAAAATCTAGAATCTACCGGCGACACCGGTCGACACCAGAACCGGTCAAACTTCGATAAATTCTAAAAATCTCTAAAAATGTATTAAGCTAGAAAATATGATTCTAAGAAATAAGGTGAAACCAGATTCCATAAATTCAGCTCCGATTGTAAATTAAAAATCCTGAAATTAACCAGCGATACTAGCCGACACCAAATCTGGTAGAATTTTGATAAATTCAGAAAAATCTCAAAAAATGTATGTAGATAGAAAACGTGAATTTAAGAAATAATGTGAATCTATTTCTAGAAATTCAACTTTGTTTATAAATTAAAAATTCGAGAATCGATCAATGGCACTCGTCGACACCAGTTTTGAAGATTTTCAATTTAATTTAGGAAAATTTTAGAAAATTATAAGAAATCTAAAATATTGCAAAATGATGTTTGAAATTGAAATCGATCAAATTTGATTACTGAAAAGATTAAATCGAGTAATACATTAGGATCGGGTCTCCGGTTTAGACTAGGGCTGATTCCGAGTCCACGAATCCGGATCCAATGTAAAACGATCGCATAAATATTCATAAAACAAAAATAATTAAGGAAGCAAATCAAAAAATACGAGCGAAAAATCAGAATGCACAACTAAGTATGTATTCCGAAAGTGGGGTGTTAGATTCTATCCACCTTACAAAAATTGCGTCCTCGTAATTTTGATAAGGGGTAAAATGAACGCAAAAGAGATAGGGATGAATTATACCAATTAAGATATGAATCACTGTAGGTAGGGCTTTCAAGTTGACTGAACAATAATTAGAATATAGACATCTTCTGCACTTCCTACTATATAAATCTTTGAACGATGTCGAATAATACTGACCTGATAACACCGCTTTGCAATAGAATTCCTGCTGTACTGCATACTTAATAGCACTCTGAGAATGAGCCAGAATACCGAAAATAAAGAAAATCCTGATAATACTGAGCATACAAAAAGAAGACCGATAATTAAGAATTCCAAAGATCAGGCATCGATCACTCTGAAGGATATAGCCAAGAATAGAGAATAACTATAGAAAAACCCGAATACCGACTTCTGAAAGATAAACCGATCGTGGATCAATTCTGAGAATACTTGAGCTTCATAGAGTTGGCCGAAGAGATCATAAAATATCTTCATTCAGAACCAGCCATTACATCTCTAGTCTATCCATATCTTAAGTTGGTATAAAGACGAAAAACGAGAAAGCAAAATGATGAAAGGACTCAGAAATCAAGGAAAGGATTATTAAGAAAGAATAGATAACTTTACACTTGTGTTGGTGTAACACCCATTCCCAGTATACGTGCACAGTTACGTATCCTGATTTTTGGTGCATTTTATTATTATTATTTTATTTTATTTTATTTTCTGCTATTTAAATACTTACTCATATGGCAGTACTGCATGATTTGATCTGCTTGGTATTCAGATTTGACTAATTTTAGTTTCAAATATTATTTTTTATATTCTAGATTTTTCATGATTTTCTGGAATTTTTCGGAATTAAATTGTAGATCTTCAAACCGGTGTCGGCCAGTATCACTGGTTGATTCCAGGAATTTTAATTTTCTATATGGAACCAAATTTCAGATTCTGCTTTCACATTCCTTCTTAGAATTTATGTTTTCTTCCTTTGGGCATTTTCTGGGAATTTTCAGATTTTATCGAAAATTCAGCCTACCGGTGTAGACACCGTTCCCAGTATATTCCAGGATTTTTATTTTGAAAATGAGATAGAATTTCTGAAAACCAATTTCACCAAAAATCTTTAAATAATATTTATTATTTTAAAAATTTTTGGAAAGCTTTTCGAGACACTTTAATTTTTGGTCATTCCTGGAGTTTTCGGTATTTTCCCAGATACCGAGAATTTATCCAAGTTTTCCACTTATCTCTTTTTTTCATTTTTCTCTCTCCTTCCTCAAACGCGAGCTTCACTAGCTGAGTTCATCATTAATGCAGCCACCCTCTCCATGCTGCATTAAATGCTTATGGGCCAATTCAACTCAAGTCGAATCACCCATGCCTTTGTCCTTTCTCTAAAACGCAGCTTCTTTGCGTTTCTTCTGGACGCAGCCTTGAGCTCCCGCGTTTGGCTCTTTAAATGGCCTAAACGCAGCCTTGGGACCTTGCAAACGCACCATTCTTTGGGGGAAAGTGAGAGTGGCTATATTATATTATTTTCCCCCTTCTATATATATGCACTCCATCTTCTCTCTCATTATTTCCTTTATCTCTTTTGTTTCCAGCAAGCTCCAACAGCAAGCTCACCACCACCAAGCTCTTGGCCGGCCACCACAACTCACCATCTCCATTTTCCATCACCAATTCCTCCACCTTCTTCTCTCCATCTCCTTCACCATTTCCAAACAACTACTCCACTTCTTCAACCTCTTTCACCAAGAGACACCAAAAGAACCCATCACCTCCACAAAACTTCATCACCATCTCCACCACCACCTGCACCACCGTAGCCTCCACCGAGCATACCATCTTCGCCTCCTCGTCAACCTCTTTCCGGCGGACTATAGCTTCATTCCCCGCAACGCCATTTGCAAAATCTCATTTTGCCATATTGAGTTGGACTTGCACCATCAACCTTTTGCCTTCTCTTGTGAGGACCGGTACCCTCCTTTGGATTGGGACCGCGTTTCTCTGCGTCGGACGCATTTTAGGCGAGTAATTCTACTCGCCAAGACTTGGATATTTCTTTCATAATTGTAAACAAACGCAACCCTCAAAAGTTCTGCCCACTTTCCCGCGTTCTGCCCACATTTCCGCATTCTGCCCACTTTCCCGCGTTCTGCCCACATTTCCGCATTCTGCCCACTTTCCCGCGTTCTGCCCACTTTTCCGCGTTCTGCCCACTTTCCCGCGTTCTGCCCACTTTCCCGCGTTCTGCCCACATTTCCGCATTCTGCCCACATTTCCACGTTCTGCCCACTTTCCCGCGTTCTGCCCACATTTCCGCATTCTGCCCACTTTCCCGCGTTCTGCCCACATTTCCGCATTCTGCCCACTTTCCTGAACGCACCACTTTCTTGAAACGCGCCACTTTTTGAGACGCGACCCAACCAAACGCAGCCTCCTTAAGTCGATTTGACCCTTTACTATAGTCGACTAACTCCTTCTCTAAGTCGACTAATTTCTCTCCCTAGTCGACTAATCTTGATTAATTTTTATAGTTAATTACTTCTTTGATTATGAACATTATCTTTGGGTCATTTATTATATTGCTATTTGCAAGGCTTGTCACTTGATGAATATCACCTCTTATCATGCTATCTATTAACATAAGGCATGATACACCTGACTCCTATAATTATCATTATAACGGGAATGATAACCGGACTTCATGATTTACAAACTTGATTACTTGATAGTACGAACCAGTACTCCTGATATACCTGTACTCCTGACATGTTCCTGCTCATTCCCGAAATCTGATAATTATTTAATATACCATAAAATGAGACAACTTACATTGGGTCGGGGGAAACATGCGGCCATCAATATGTGTTCGTGTTTACAGTGGCATTAGGTATGTTGTGCAACTGAATTTCCGGTCTGACCTGTGGGCCTCCAGGCGACCGAGGGGAGTGCTGGCTCCCTCATTCCTAGTACCATCATGATAAGGGCATACAGTAAGTCCCTCCTGTTAGCCTAGCGGCAGGTTCCGTCCACCAAGCAACGGAACATCCTGGGCCGTGGTCCCGGGTATGCACGGGACCCACTGTAAACATAGTTCGTTGATACCCCCGCTGGTTTCCAATAACAACCCTGCTTTACTTGGATATGGATCTATGTGTGCTGGGACGCTAGTTCACATAGCTAGATATCAGGGTAAACGAGCAATAATAATAATAATAGTAATAAAAGACGTTAACTGTGGTTGTTGTATGCGCTTGGATTACGGTGACATGAGATGAAGGTATATAGATGAGGGTTTCCTTGTTTGGATTATTCCCCTCGAAGTACTGGTCTCATGAGGCCGTAACTTAACCCTATGCAATACCCTTTCGTTTATAACATGCTATGCTCCTTTTACTTGCTGGCTGATTATTCTTGATATTGTACCAACTCTCATATTCTTATTCTTATGCCACTCGGCTGTAACATGATCACTTGTTTGGGAGGTCCTGACTCCCATGAATTTGTATGTTCAGGTTCCGAACCTTGGATCGAGGTGGAGCCTTCTGTGGAAGATCAAGCTTTCCTTGCCGAGCAAGTTGACTAGTCTCAGTTTCTGTTGTACCTGACCTTCCTTTTGAGCTCGCGGGATCCCCTTTCAGCTCGTGAGCATATTGTAATTATATTGTAAATCGTACTTTGTGCTTGGCTGTGATATATGATGCATGTGATATGTAAGAGTATGTCACAACTTGTGATAACCTTGTATAATTGTATTTCTTGTGTTGGCATATGAATGGGCACTACGCTTGTCGTACTCTGATTCTTGCTTGTACTGATGCTTAACGTATATACGTGAGGGTATTTTCGACCTGCGTATGTACGTCGCAGTGATGTCCCCGTACCCGTAGGATCGGGGCGTCACAGGTTGGTATCAGAGCCTAGGCTCTCACACCTATAGTACAACCAAGCAGCAAATTACTGGAATTTGCCATTGCCAACTACAATGTACAAAGTTATCTTGTCCTCTTGATTCCTTTCCTTGTGTCCTAAAATCCTTCCATCTTTCCAGTTTCCAGTCTCCTTTTACCAACATAAGTATGGATAGAAGGACGGGTCGTAGCAACTCCGGGCAAACATCAAACGGGCCCACGGGAGAGAATGTTGAGATTCTGAGGGTTATCCAGACTATGATGGAAAATCAGCAACAGCAGACGGAACTCCTTCGGCAAGAGTTAGTAACTCCCAAGGAACAAAGGCCGGGGAATGTATCAGACTTCAGGCGGTTACAACCGGCGATATTCACGGGAGAAGAGAAACCACTAGATGCTGAGCAATGGCTGATTGACACCACAGATCTGTTGAACGCAGCCCGGGTCCCAAAAGAAAATCAAGTGGAGGTCGCCAAGATTCAGCTAAAGGATGTAGCCAGGACCTGGTGGCTAGCTGAAGAAGCGAGATTGGAGAAACCTGTCTCGTGGGACCAGTTCTCCCAAAGCTTCTATAGTAGATTTTTCCCTGCCACCGCTCAGAAAGAAATGGAAGAACAGTTCATCCGACTTCAGCAGTGGAAACGGTCTGTGGATGAGTATGCCGCTGAGTTCTTGAGGCTGAGCCGCTTCGCTCCATATATGGTGGCTGATGAAGAAAAGCGGGCGAGTAGATTCCAATAGGGTTTGCGAATGGACATTCAAATTCTCTTGATGCCCCAGCAGCTGAAAACGTATTCCCAAGTCCTCACCATAGCTCGAGAGGTGGAGCGAGGTCTGGAGAAAGGGAAATCTAACATGATAAGGAACCAGGCCATGAAGAGGCCATTCCACCAGCAGGGAGAGGAGGTCCATACAGAGCAGCGAGGGCTCCGCCAATGAGACGACCATTTCGGCGAGTCCCCTTTCAGACAACCCAACCATTTCCCGTTTGTAACTATTGCCAGAAACCAGGTCACTCCCGACAGAATTGCCGTAGGGCAAATGGGTTATGCCTGGCATGTGGTTCCCGTGATCATTCAGTAGAAGTCTGCCCCCACAAGAGAATGGGAATAGCCAACCAAGCACTACCAGCACTTCCAGGGCCAGATGGACAGAGGAACCAGGGACAAATGGTTAGGAGAGCCCTTCCCCCTCCCCCACAGCAAGTTATCCGCCCAGTCCAGAGGGGAGTTAGAGCTGCAGCAGGTCGTGGAAGAGGACGAGCCTACAACCTGACAGCGGAAGAGGCCGAAACTTCTGGAGAAGTGGTAACAGGTAAGATCAGGGTACACTCGAAGCCCGTTCTTGCCCTCTTTGATTCGGGTGCATCTCATTGTTACATATCTGATCGTTTTGTTGCCTTGCATTATATACCTGTTCGAACTTTAGACCACCAATGGGAGATTAGTACAGGGAATGGAGTAGTCGTATCTACTAAGGTTTGTATTGATTGCCCTGTAGAACGCTGTAACAGGACCTTGGCCATAGATATGCTCGTACTAGATACTAAAGGGTACGACATAATCTTAGGCATGACTTGGCTCAGTAAATACCATGCAGTCATTGATTGTCGAAACAAGAAAGTCATTTTCAAGATACCACTTCAGCCTGAGTTCCAATTTGAAGGAGAACACAAACCTGTCAAGGAAAAAGCACAGATGACTGCTGGTGAGATCCAGAAAAAGAGAGTACCAGTTTGGAATGAGTTTCCAGAAGTATTTAAGGAGATCTCAGGACTTCCACCTGATAGGGTAATTGAGTTCTCTATTGATACCCTTCCAGGTACAGTTCCGATATCCAAAGCTCCATATAGGATGGCACCCACAGAGTTGGAGATTTTAAAGAAACAGCTACAAGAATACTCTGACAAAGGATTGATTAGACCAAGTGCTTCACCATGGGGAGCTCCAGTGCTATTGGCCAACAAGAAAGACGGTGGTAAGCGGTTGTGTATAGACTACAGAGAGTTAAACAAGGTTACCATCAAGAATAAGTACCCTTTACCAAGAATTGATGATCTGTTTGATCAGCTTCATGGAGCTCGAGTATTTTCTAAATTGGATTTACAATCAGGCTACCATCAGCTAAAGGTAAAGAAAGAAGACGTTCCAAAGACAGCATTCAGGACTCGTTATGGCCATTATGAGTTTCTAGTTATGCCCTTCGGAGTCACCAATGCCCCTGCAATTTTCATGGATTTGATGAACAGAGTGTTCTCATCATATTTGGATCAATTTGTAGTTGTTTTCATAGATGACATCTTGATCTATTCGAAGAACGACAGAGAGCATGCAGACCACTTGAGAATAGTGTTACAGACTCTCCAACAGGAACAACTTCATGCTAAGCAAAGCAAGTGTGAATTCTGGTTAAATAGTGTGGCCTTCCTGGACACATAATTTCAGAAGAAGGAATTTCAGTAGACCCCAGTAAAATTCAGGCAGTGAAGGACTGGCCTATTCCAAGGACAGTAACAGAAATTAAGAGTTTTATTGGGTTGGCCGGATATTACAGGCGCTTTGTCCAAGATTTTTCTAAGATTGCAGCCCCGTTAACGAAGCTCACCCGAAAAGGAGAAAAATATATATGGACCGAGGAACGTGCTGCAGCATTTGAACAATTAAAGGAAAGACTCATTACAGCTCCAGTTTTGAGGACTCCCTCAGGAAGAGGAGGGATGGTTATATACAGTGATGCATCCAGGAAAGGCCTAGGATGTGTATTAATGCAGCATGGTCATGTCATAGCTTATGCATCTAGGCAATTGAAACCACATGAGAGGAATTACCCAACCCATGACTTAGAACTGGCGGCGGTAATATTTGCATTGAAGATCTGGAGACATTATCTTCTGGGAGACAAGGTGCTAATCTACACTGATCACAAGAGTCTTAAGTATATTTTCACGCAGAAAGAATTAAACATGAGACAAAGACGGTGGCTTGAATTAATGGCAGACTATGATATAGACTTACAATATCATCCGGGCAAAGTCAATACAGTACCAGATGCATTGAGCAGGAAGCCAGAGAATAAAATGCTAGTACAACTTACGCAACAGAAGGAGTTGATTCAGGATATCATAAAATTGGACTTAATGATAGTACAAGGGATTGATAAAACAGGACAGTTGATGACCTTTCAGATTCAATCAACCCTGATGGATGAGATTAAAGAAGCTCAAAAAGAAGACCCCAGATTACAGAAATTCAGAGCTCAGATAGAAGCTGGATTGAGAACTGACCTCCGTATTCATTCGGATAATGCCTTATATTTTGGTAATAGAATGTGTTCCCCAAGGAGAAGTCCGACAGAAAATTTTGGCAGAAGCACATAGTTCGGCTTATTCCATACACCCAGGAGGAAATAAAATGTATCAAGACTTGAAACAGTAGTTTTGGTGGAATGCTATGAAGAGGGAGATAGCCCAACATGTGGCCAAGTGCTTAGTTTGCCAGCAGGTAAAGATAGAACACCAGAGAACAGCTGGACTTCTTCAGCCCTTACCAATACCCGAGTGGAAGTGGGAACATATCACCATGGATTTTGTTACAGCTCTACCTCGCAGTCCTAAGGGTAATAATGCAGTATGGGTGATCGTTGACCGCCTCACAAAAGCAGCTCACTTTCTACCCTTCAGAGTAGGTCAGTCAACAGAAGTTCTGGCAGGAAAATATATGAAAGAAATTGTTCGTCTACATGGAGTTCCGGTTAGTATCGTGTCAGATAGAGACACGAGATTCCGATCACATTTCTGGGAAAGTCTCCAAGAAAATTTAGGAACTCGTCTGAAATTCAGTACTTCATATCACCCCCAGACAGACGGACAATCTGAACGGACTATCCAGATCCTTGAAGATATGTTACGAGCCTGCATGATAGAATTTAGAGGGTCATGGGAAGACTATCTTCATTTGGTAGAATTCTCTTACAATAACAGCTATCAGGCTAGTATCAAAATGGCCCCATTTGAGGCATTGTATGGCAGGAAATGCAGGTCACCGATATGTTGGGACGAAGTCGGCGAAAGAAGACTTATGGGACCAGACATTCTAGTTCAGACAACAGACAAAGTCCGAGTTATCAGAGATCACCTCCGGGCAGCACAGAGCCGACAAAAGAGTTGGGCAGACACAAACAGAAGGCCATTGGAATTCAGAACCGGTGAGCATGTATTTTTAAAGATATCACCCACCAAAGGGGTAATCCGGTTCGGTACTCGTGGAAAACTTAGTCCGAGATACATCGGCCCATTCGAAATTTTGGATCGTGTGGGAGATGTGTCTTACCGATTGGCATTACCGCCATCTTTAGAAGGAGTACACAATGTATTCCATGTATCACAGTTGAGGAGGTATGTCAAGGATGAGAGTCACATTCTAGATCACTTAGAATTAGAACTGCAACCAGATCTATCCTACCAGGAGCAGCCGATGACCATTCTGGACAAAAGTATCAAGACATTGAAGAATAAGGCAATACCATTAGTATTGGTTTCTTGGAATAGGCATGTGCCAGGAGAAGCCACATGGGAACGGGAGGACGTTATTCGTGAGCGATATCCCCATCTATTTACAACTTAGTTGGTAAAACCCTTTCTTCCTATTCTCTCTACCGTCATCTTCCCCTTCCTGAAATTTCGAGGACGAAATTTTTGTAAGGTGGATAGATTGTAACACCCCATTCCCAGTATACGTGCACAGTTACGTATCCTGATTTTTGGTGCATTTTATTATTATTATTTTATTTTATTTTCTGCTATTTAAATACTTACTCATATGGCAGTACTGCATGATTTGATCTGCTTGGTATTCAGATTTGACTAATTTTAGTTTCAAATATTATTTTTTAATATTCTACATTTTTCATGATTTTCTGAAATTTTTCGGAATTAAATTGTAGATCTTCAAAACCGGTGTCGGCCAGTATCACTGGTTGATTCCAGGAATTTTAATTTGCTATTGGAACCAAATTTCCAGATTCTGCTTTCACATTCCTTCTTAGAATTATGTTTTCTTCCTTTGGGCATTTTCTGAGAATTTTCAGATTTTATCGAAAATTCAGCCTACCCGGTGTAGACACTGATCCAGTATATTCCAGGATTTTTATTTGAAAATGAGATAGAATTTCTGAAAACCAATTTCACCAAAAATCTTTAAATAATATTTATTATTTTGGAAATTTTGGAAAGCTTTTCGAGACACTTTAATTTTTGGTCATTCCTGGAATTTTCGGTATTTTCCCAGATACCGAGAATTTATCCAAGTTTTCCACTTATCTCTTTTTTCCATTTTTCTCTCTCCTTCCTCAAACGCGAGCTTCACCAGCTGAGTTCATCATTAATGCAGCCACCCTCTCCATGCTGCATTAAATGCTTATGGGCCAATTCAACTCAAGTCCAATCACCCATGCCTTTGTTCTTTTCTCTGAAACGCAGCTTCTTTGCGTTTTCTTCTGGACGCAGCCTTGAGCTCCCGCGTTTGGCTCTTTAAATGGCCTAAATGCAGCCTTGGGACCTTGCAAACGCACCATTCTTTGGGGGAAAGTGAGAGGGGCTCAAATTATATTATTTTCCCCTTCTATATATATGCACTCCCATCTTCTCTCTCATTATTTTCCTTTATCTCTTTTGTTTCCAGCAAGCTCCAACAGCAAGCTCACCACCACCAAGCTCTTGGCTGGCCACCACAACTCACCATCTCCATTTTTCCATCACCAATTCCTCCACCTTCTTCTCCTCCATCTCCTTCACCATTTCCAAACAACTAACTCCATCTTCTTCAACCTCTTTCACCAAGAGACACCAAAAGAACCCATCACCTCCACAAAACTTCATCACCATCTCCACCACCACCTGCACCACCGTAGCCTCCACCGAGCATACCATCTTCGCCTCCTCGTCAACCTCTTTCCGGCGGACTATAGCTTCATTCCCCGCAACGCCATTTGCAAAATCTCGTTTTGCCATATTGAGTTGGACTTGCACCATCAACCTTTTGCCTTCTCTTGTGAGGACCGGTACCCTCCTTTGGATTGGGACCGCGTTTCTCTGCGTCGGACGCATTTTAGGCGAGTAATTCTACTCGCCAAGACTTGGATATTTCTTTCATAATTGTAAACAAACGCAACCCTCAAAAGTTCTGCCCACTTTCCCGCGTTCTGCCCACATTTCCGCATTCTGCCCACTTTCCCGCGTTCTGCCCACATTTCCGCATTCTGCCCACTTTCCCGCGTTCTGCCCACTTTCCCGCGTTCTGCCCACTTTCCCGCGTTCTGCCCACATTTCCCGCGTTCTGCCACTTTTCCGCGTTCTGCCCACGTTTCCGCATTCTGCCCACTTTCCCGCGTTCTGCCCACATTTCCGCATTCTGCCCACTTTCCTGAAACGCACCACTTTCTTGAAACGCGCCACTTTTTGAGACGCGACCCAACCAAACGCAGCCTCCTTAAGTCGATTTGACCCTTTACTATAGTCGACTAACTCCTTCTCTAAGTCGACTAATTTCTCTCCCTAGTCGACTAATCTTGATTAATTTTTATGGTTAATTACTTCTTTGATTATGAACATTATCTTTGGGTCATTTATTATATTGCTATTTGCAAGGCTTGTCACTTGATGAATATCACCTCTTATCATGCTATCTATTAACATAAGGCATGATACACCTGACTCCTATAATTATCATTATAACGGGAATGATAACCGGACTTCATGATTTACAAACTTGATTACTTGATAGTACGAACCAGTACTCCTGATATACCTGTACTCCTGACATGTTCCTGCTCATTCCCGAAATCTGATAATTATTTAATATACCATAAAATGAGACAACTTACATTGGGTCGGGGGAAACATGCGGCTATCAATATGTGTTCGTGTTTACAGTGGCATTAGGTATGTTGTGCAACTGAATTTCCGGTCTGACCTGTGGGCCTCCAGGCGACCGAGGGGAGTGCTGGCTCCCTCATTCCTGGTACCATCATGATAAGGGCATACAGTAAGTCCCTCCTGTTAGCCTAGCGGCAGGTTCCGTCCACCAAGCAACGGAACATCCTGGGCCGTGGTCCCGGGTATGCACGGGACCCACTGTAAACATAGTTCGTTGATACCCCCGCTGGTTTCCAATAACAACCTTGCTTTACTTGGATATGGATCTATGTGTGCTGGGACGCTAGTTCACATAGCTAGATATCAGGGTAAGACGAGCAATAATAATAATAATAGTAATAAAAGACGTTAACTGTGGTTGTTGTATGCGCTTGGATTACGGTGACATGAGATGAAGGTATATAGATGAGGGTTTCCTTGTTTGGATTATCCCCTCGAAGTACTGGTCTCATGAGGCCGTAACTTAAGCCTATGCAATACCCTTTCGTTTATAACATGCTATGCTCCTTTTACTTGCTGGCTGATTATTCTTGATATTGTACCAACTCTCATATTCTTATTCTTATGCCACTCGGCTGTAACATGATCACTTGTTTGGGAGGTCCTGACTCCCATGAATTTGTATGTTCAGGTTCCGAACCTTGGATCGAGGTGGAGCCTTCTGTGGAAGATCAAGCTTTCCTTGCCGAGCAAGTTGACTAGTCTCAGTTTCTGTTGTACCTGACCTTCCTTTTGAGCTCGCGGGATCCCCTTTCAGCTCGTGAGCATATTGTAATTATATTGTAAATCGTACTTTTGTGCTTGGCTGTGATATATGATGCATGTGATATGTAAGAGTATGTCACAACTTGTGATAACCTTGTATAATTGTATTTCTTGTGTTGGCATATGAATGGGCACTACGCTTGTCGTACTCTGATTCTTGCTTGTACTGATGCTTAACGTATATACGTGAGGGTATTTTCGACCTGCGTATGTACGTCGCAGTGATGTCCCCGTACCCGTGGGATCGGGGCGTCACAGTTGGACTGTATAACCAGGATTCATGTATTCCAGTTGTAAATTTCTTTACCATTAATTTGTCATCTGGACGTACTGAAGAAGGGAGAGCCTTGGCTTTGATATCATCCAATAATGCCCCGATCCCACGGGTACGAAAACGTTATTGTGATGTATATATGTAAGTCAGAAATACCCTTATATATACGCTAAGCATCAGTACGTGCAAGAGCACGAAAGTACATGGTGCATTATACATTCCAACATATGAGTACAATTACAAAGTTATCACAGGATGTGACGCAATATTACAAGAATATTATATCACTGATAGGCGCAAATACGAGAATACAAAGAGGTATACAATAATGAACTCTACAAAACGGCGCTCACAAGTTACAGAAGGAAAACTAGAGAGACGAGCAGGGGTCTGGAAGGATAAGGTTTCAGACGGTTTGCCGATAATCTGCGCTACCGTTGCGCTACTCTGATCAACATCCGGGATAATACACAAGCTCCAAACTCCGAGACCTAGACATGAGGATCCAGGGGAGTCGAAACTCCCCAACGAGTGGTATGGTGAATGACAAGTGGCGTGCATAGATAAGCACACGTGTATCGATAAATCTGAATCATAAACATGCATTGAAAATCGTATTGTGAGCACATGCATACAGGAGCAAGTAGAGAGATAGCAAGTGATTTCAAATAGGGAATATGCATGGCATACTAAGATAAGAGCAGGAGACTGGTTGAATAGAATATAAGTGGTAAGGCAGGATGTAAGTAGCTATGATATAATAATCATAAAACTGAAAATTTGAAGTAAAACCTGATGGAAGCAAATACGATAAAATATACAACGGATACATAGTTAGCATCTTTTATTATTATTACTCATCTTACCCAGATATCTAAATATGTGAACTAGCGTCCCAGCACACAGATATCCACATCTGAGTAAAGTAAAGTTATTATTGGAAACCAATAGGGATATCAACGAATAATGTTTACAATGGGTGACGTATATGCCTGGGACCATGGTCCATGACGTTCCGTTGCTGGTATTCGGAACCGGCCACAAGGCCTAGATGAGGGAGGGTCTTATTGTATGCCCTTTTTAATGAATGTAATAGAATGTAGGGAGCCAACGCTCCCTCAGAACACCTGGAGGCCCTCAGGTCGAACCGAAAGTTTTGATTGCACAACATACCTAATACCACTGTAAACACGAACACATATTGATATCAGTAAGTATCCCCCGACCTGATGTAAGTTGTCTCATTTTATGGTTTATTAGATAATTATCAGATTCGGGAATGAGCAGGAGCATGTCAGGAATAACAAGAGTACATGCGTATCAGGAGTACGGTTTGTACTAGAATATTTCAGGATATATCAAGATATATTCAAGATATCAAGTCATCATCCCGTTATCGTGATAATTATAAGAGCAAGGTATGTCATGTCGGACGTAAGTTGATAGCATGACATGAGGGTGATATCAGGCAAGTGACGAGACAACATGGTATATGTAAGCACGTCAAGTGAAACCTCGTCAAATGATCGGGCAGAAATCAGCACTTGAAAATGTGTATTTAAGAAATCAGTGTAAAAGCTTATGTGTGCTAATATACCCTAAATTCTGTTATAGCATTGGCTCACGGGTCGAATCCACAGGGACGGGAGGCGATAGAAGCATTAACAGTTTTTATTCACGTTAGTTGTTAACAATTCTTTTTTGTTTAAAGAATTAGAAAACGAAAAAGAAAAGAAATTCAGAAGTGATAGGAAAAGGCGATGAAAACGGCGATGTGAAAATAAATAAGAAGTGGTTGTAAATCGGTGGAAAATGGTTTAAAAACAAAATAAAAGAAACGAAGAAGTAGAAGAAATAGGAGATGAAAACAACATGAAATAAAGATGGTATTTTTATGTTGAAGAAAATTTTTGAAAACAAAATAAAAAGAGAAGATTCATGAAAACTAACTACTAAATGCTCTACTAACCATGCTAACCTCTTAGTGATAGTTGCCTCACATGGATCCTTGGCCGTCACTAGTCATTGGCTTCCAAGAAGCAATACAAAGTATGACCCATAATTTGGTTCCTCACATACAAAACTTGCATCAAGAGTAAGCTAATACAAATCTTAGATCAACAAAACCATTAGAAGTAAGCATGAAATAAGAGAGAGTTAGCTTGGTTATCAATATAGCAAGTTAGATGTTAGAATCCATCATCATGAGCCATCAATGGTTCTTGCAAGAGCAAGGCTTTGTAGATGCTATTGATTCATGTGGATTATCAAGAAGAGGTTAGATGATTAGTGGTTAGTAGTTAAATTGTCATGAAATGAAAATTAGCTAGTCATGTTAGAGGTTAGAGAAGAAATCATTGAAGAAAGGAGGAAGATTACATAGATTGTTACTATCTCTTACATCAATCTCTCTCTTTTTCTCTCTGAATCATCTCTGCCCTAATACATGAATCTAAAAGGAAATGAAAATACAAAAAAAAGTAGAAGAAAAGAAGAACATCTACACTACACTAAAAGAGAGAAATCCTGGCTACTGCTCTTGGAACCCCCATCTCAGGTCTATAAATGTTACTACTCTTATATCAATCTCTCTCTTTTTCTCTCGGGTCACACGTCGAAAATCGATGTGTGGGCCCACCAAAATGCCACGTTTCCTTGGCATTTTCGCGGCAAATTTAGGGCCAATTGCACTGAATTTTGGTCACATGGTTCGTCTGGCTTCTAGCACCTTCTGTATGTATCTGATTTACAATATTTGGACATGTATTTCTCTAGATGCGTCTTCAAATACGGGATCCAATGCATTTTCTAGAAGCTCTCTAGCTTGACCTCTAAGAAATCCGATTTAATTATTTAAAATGGGTATAATTAAGCTCTTATTACTCCTTTGCCCCTAGACTCTTGATTATCTGCAAAATACACCAAAATACAGGTGAGAAACATCTTTTTAATTATAATCGGTGGGAAAATGCGAAGTAATAATGTAAAATTGTAGACTAATCACACCCCCACACTTATCTTTTTGCTCGTCTCGAGCAAACTAAGAAAAGAAAAACTAAGCTAAGAATGTTACTACACCACTTTCGCAGGTGACGTGATTGCACTGAGCGTATATAACAAGCCGTTAAACCTCTAGGTTACCCCTAAAGGAGGAGTTTTGTCTCCTAAGGGTTTTCAACGGATTGCACCCACAAAATCCATAAAAAAAGAAGATAAATGTTAGTGTTTTGAAAATGCTTTTTGTAAGAGAGACAAGTTTTTGAAATATTTTTGCAAAAATTTAAGCGATCTAAGGTCATAAGCCCAAAAAATTATTCTTCCTTAAATTTAATCTATAAGTAAGATATTGGCTTCAATTAAGGTAAAAATTCAAAATATATTGAATATTTTATCCTTCATAAAACCTTGATAATATGCACATTTTGATATTGAAGATTTTTGGGATTTCAACTCTAACCATCAAACCATTTATTTATATATATTTCTCTTTTTTCTTCCCTTAGTTTTCTTAGACTTTCTAGTTTACCCGGCTAGTGAGCCTTTAACTGATGACTCCCAGTCCAGATGGTATCAGGGCACTAGATGAGAAGATATCCCTCGAGTTTAAGGACTTAAGTAAATAAGACCACAAAACTAAGAGGGAGTATTTGTTTCTTATGACCACCTTTAGGCGTGAATAATTATGCTTCTTGAGGCATAGTTATCCAGCTTAATAAGTAATTTTTCATATATACCGCAGATAAATATATTTTTTTTACTTTTGCTTTATAGCATTTTAGGTATTTTTTTTATCCCAAAAATGTGTAAGTATGAAGTGCATACTCTCTAAGGCAAAAAATTCAAGATAAAATTATCTCTCCAATCTCTCTTACTTAACCTATAATTTTAAACTAGATCCATTATTTCAACTAAGTTTAAATGTCATAATTTAAGGATTCCTTAGTTTCTAAGATCATCTTAATATTTTTAAAATATAGATCAAAACTTTGTCTCTTATTTCAAAAATTGTTTTTTAAAGAAAGGGAAAAAATCCTATACAAAAAGGAAAAAATTCTAAGAATATGAAAAATAAAGAAAATATAAAAACTCTATGTTGGTAAACCCTCCTACACTTATCTCATGCATTGTCCTCAATGCATCGTGAATATATGTATGCAAGAAACGAATAGAGAGAGAAGGAGAAATCACCTCAAGGTGGTGGTTCTGGTGGTGGTCTGATTGGTTCACAAAAAACGGCCCAACCAAAAGAGTGTGGTATCCGAAGGAATCCACTAGAAACCTCTATAATATAACCCTTTATTATAATGTAAACATGGATGATTTTTATTAAGAATTTTACCCCATCTAATTCTAAATTTTAAAAATAATTTCAGAATCAATTTTATCAACACCCTTGTTCCAAAATGGAGTGTGAAAAGTGTTGGAACTTAGATTTTGATGATAACAATTGTGATGCAGATGCATTGGAGCTCTATCTCAAAAACTAATGCTGAGTTCTAAGTGCTCGAGTCTACTCAAGGATATTGGTTATTTTTATGTATTTTTTATAGATTGTTAAAAGCCTTAATCACCCATACAATATAGTCATATAGTCGACTTATCCCTTAGTCTAGTCGACTAATATATCCTCTAGTGGACTTCCTCCTTTATATAGTTGACTAAGTCTTTTCACAGATATATATCATCTCTTTGTTTATTAACTGTAACCTATATTAGTTGACTTATCAACTCTGGTAGTCAACTAAGTCTAGTTTCTAGAGACTTATCTTTCTGTGTCAATCTTGATGTAGTCAACTTGATATATTGGTTAGTCGACTAACCCAGACAAAACTTATTCTTTTAGTTGACCAATTTTATACCTTAGTCGACTATAGACAGTTTCTGACTGTTAAACAGTTATTGTTATTCTGGTGTTTATCAACGTTCTGATTCTCAAATTTAAGTTGATAACTTCCCTAACTGATTATTGATTTCACGTATAAATGGGGATGTTGTCTTAGGATGTTTACACTAATTAAAAATATTAGTTTTCTGTCCAAACTCTGTTGAAAAATTCTGTTCTCTAGAAAACTAGTTTCTTTCATTTCTTCACATAATTCCAATTCTATTATGAAGAATTCTGAGAGTCCACCTATAAGAAATCTTGTTCACGATCACATATAAGTTTCTAGGCTTATAAGATATTTTGTAATCATTCAAAGAGAAGAGATGTACAAGAGTATCTTCTTGGTGTAGAGCAGAGTTGCATAAGTTGTTATCTTCTTAGTGCAGAGAAGAGTTGTACAGATTTGATAAAGGTTATTTCGTCAAGTGGTGTACAAGGAGTTGATTTTGGGTGTATTAAAATCAGGATAAGAAAAATCTTAAGCGGGTTGCTTGGAGACTGGACGTAGGTTATGAGAACCGAACCATGATAAAATCTCTCGTGTTTGCATTTGCATATTTTTTGAGATTTATTCTGTAAATTTCCTTTTCTTGCAAGTTTTTTTTTATTTAAACGCTAATCATCTTTGTTTTAGTATTTGTGCTGCCATTATTTTTAGATCTTACATTTGGTATTAGAGCCCTGCATACCCAGTCAACACCCTACATACAAGGATGTCAATGGAGTTTCTGCCACCCCATTAAATCTTTCTGTCACCCCATTCTGTTGTGGAGTTTCTATAACTGTGAACTGTCGCTCAATGCCTTCATCACGTCACAACAGCAGAAACGGATCATTCTTGTACTCTTCTCCATTATCGGATCTAAGTATCTTTATCTTTCTGCTAGTTTGCAACTCTATTCTCCTTCTTCACTCCACAAAGATACCTAGGACTTCACTTTTATGTGACATGGTGTATACCTAATTTCACCTAAAGTAATCATCCATAAAGGAGACAGAATATTGTTTCCCTCCAAGAGATGCATTCTTAGAGGGACCCCAAACATCTGTATGCACATAATTAAGAACTCCCTTTGTACGGTGAATCGCAGTGTCAAACTTCACCTTGGTCTTCTTGCCCAATATACAGTGCTCAGAATTCTAGCTTGCAGGTCTTTGCACCCTTCAATAAGCCTTGCTTTGCCAAAACTTGCATAGACTTCTCACCTGCGTGATCAAGTCTCATATGCCATAACTGAGTAGCATCTTCATCTGAAGAAATCATTGAAGCAGTCAAAAAACTTGTGACTGTAATACCCTTCAAGTAATACAAGGTCCTCTCTCCGATCTCCTTTATCACAACCAAGGACCCTTTCGCGCGACCTTGAAAATTCCATTCTGTAACATTGCATTAAGCCCTTTCAACTCCAAAGCTCCAATTGAGATGATATTCTTCTTCATCAGAGGAATATATCTCACATCGCTCAAATCCCCAGCCACACCATCGAACATCTTGGTTCGAACAGCACTATCCCAATCATCTGACATGCAACGTCATTTCCCATGATTACTATGCCACTGTCCAACTTTTTTAAATTAAAGAACCATTCCCTCCTAGGACATAAGTGATAGGTATCCCCCGTATCCAATAACACTCCAAAACATTCGAGTAACATATTGACGATATGATAGAGAGTGAGAAAGCAGAAGAATCAAATTCATTTCCATCTGACTTGGTGACATTCACCTCTGATGCTTTTTCTGACTTCTCCTTCAATTTGTTCTTCTTCTTGAGCTCGAGACAATCTTTCTTCCAATGACCAGTTTGTTTATAAAATGCATACTGATCATGATTCAAACTACGATTGCCATATCGTGACCTAGATTTTGATCTACCACGATATCCACCTCTTTGATTTGGATTTCTTCCTTTCCCTGTTAATGCCTCCGCCGATGTACCACCAAGGGATTCTTTGTCCTTTCTTCTTATTTCGAGATTTGCAAGGGCGGTTATGACCTCACTATAGCTTAGTGATGTTCTTCCATTTATCAAGGTGAGGATAAATGTCTCATATCTCTCATCGAGGAGAGAACTCAACAAGATCAAAGCTTTGTCTTCCTCATCTATCACAACATCAACATTTGCTTGATCTCGCGAGAAGCTTTGTGTAAGTGTTGATATGATCACTAATTGAAACCCCCCGGCTTCAACTGGAAACGATACATTCTCCTTTTCAAATGCAAGTGATTCTCGGCACTCTTCGTCAAATATTTGCTCGCAAGGGTCTCCCAAATCTTCTTTGTAGAAGTCTCATTCATCGCATCATATTTTAGGTCTTGTGATAAACACGACCTAATCACTCCACAAGTTGTTCTATTTATTTCCTATCAAATTTTCTCATCCATCTCTTCCGACCTCTCTTACAATTTGAGAGCATCCTTTATTAAATTTTGTGCATTTAGCGCATTCAACACCTCACATCATCACAAATCAAAATTATTTGTGTCATTAAACTTCACCACATCAATTTTTGTATGGATATATTTTGTATATTCTTCACAACAAAAGAACTACTCCCATCGGATGCTTCTTCGGCCATTTCTATTCCAATTCAACCAACCACACAAGAATAACAACTATGGAATGATCTACGAGATAAAGATGAGATTTTAACCTTCAATTGAAACCCTAAGAAGAGTTTCTAATTGATCTTCCTACTCAATTGAAGAAGATGAGATCCAACAAAATAAAAATCCAATTTTTATCCACTCTAAGCTTGAGATCGTCAAGAACCAAGCTCCAAATCAAGATCCACTCTATCGAACGAAGCCCAAACGTCGCCTAGAGCTCTGATACCACTTGTTAAAGCCAGAGCAAGCCGAGAACGCAAACCCTAAAAGCACAAATACACACAAGAGAGAGAGAGAGAGACAAGGATTTACGAGGTTCGGCAAGATGCCTACGTCCTCGGGGCATGAGAGAGAGAGATTTATTGATATACATAAAGTTACAAGAGGAATACAATTAGTTCTCTCACACACTCAGAAAACCCTTAACCCTAACAATGGGTTACTTTCTCTATTTATAGGGAGGAGAAGAAAACTCTCAAAATTGTTTCAAGTCGGGTCCAAACACAATTCTGACATGATTGTCGGTCAATCGACCCGAGCGTGCGGTCGATCGCGTAAAATCCTCTGGCATTACAGGACTTGTTGAAAATGTTGGCCAACCAGGCGGTCGACCATGTTCCTTGTTCAACATCGGTCGACCACTCAGTCGACCATTTAAGCCTTGTGCATGTTGATCGACCGGACGGTCGACCGAAGTCCTGTCATAGAGTTTAAAAAAACTCTGTGTTTTATTTTTGCTCTCTCTCTCTCTCTCTCTCTCTCTCTCACACACACACACACACACACACTCTCTCTCTCTCTCTCTCTCTCTCTATACAAATAGAACAACAGAAGTGATGTAATTATAATGACAACAGAAGAGAAGTATAATGACTGATAACAAAACTCTTTTACATTAAATCAAGTAATAATCTCTTACAGGTTGCAAAAAATTAATTTGCTATTGTATACATTCAGAATTATATTAAATGGTATGCTTGCCGATTTCAGGCATAAGGAGAAATTGCTCTTGACCATGAAAGCTTACAAATCAAGACAAGAAGATAATAAAATCAAGGCAAGGACAAGACAAAATGAGGTGCATGTGAATGACAGGTTTTAGAAACAATTAATTAGATGATAAAATACAACTTAAATAATGTAGATTTAACCCTAACTAATTGGCAAAGAGAAGTACTTCCTGAATTAAACAATCTTTAATATGAATAATTTCACAAGTTTAAATACAATTGTGGGATCGTATTAGAAAGCATACGAACAGAAATTTTTAATTTGGTAAATGAACAATGCTATTTGTATGAATTGATGGATAACGACTCTACTTTTCTAGATTGAAGGAAATAATTCACATTAAATAAATGAAACAAAATTAATCAATTGAAACTTTTAAAAGTTAGAAAAACCGGCCTCTGATTTCCAATCGCGAGAGGCCCTACCATAGAAAAGAAAAGCCACCTCCATACATGCAGTCAAGTCAGTCTACTTTCCAATTGTCATGCCCCGCAATCATAATACTCATATAAAGGGTACGTGACGAGAGCCGGCGACGTATTTTAAAACAAATACGTTAAGCCTCAGTATATTGATTCAAAATAAAACAAGATTTATTTGTTATTCCAGCTAGAAGAAATCAAGTACATAATGTCACCAAATGTTTTACTTATTACAACATAATGAAATCATAGAAAAATACGACAATAAAGGTCTCTCACGTATGAACAAAGGAAGGATCTGTCTAGTGAAGATCAGCGAGGTGCTCGAAGTACTCCTGCTCCTGCAGAGTCTCTGGATCAAGACCTGAGCAAGCAACTCAGGGTCGTCAATAGCGACCTAAATGAATGATAAAAAGAGGGGAACATAAAGGTAACATGTAAAGTCGAGCAACACATGTATAATCAAGTATAGTTATCATACTGTTGTCTAACATATATGAGTCATGATATAACACAGTGATATACACTATATAACCATTTATTACTGCAATCTATCCTATGTAAAGTCATGTGTCAAGATGTCCTGTGTATGTCTATTTTTTTTTATTGTCTAATTATTTGAAATGGATAGTTGGAGACGGGTATCTGTGTTTTAGGTGGGTCTCGTACATACCCGGGACCACGGCCTCAGTTTCCTGGCGCTGAACCAGGCCGTACCGCTAGGTACTCAGTAAAAGAAACAGTAACAGTAATCTCACTGTGAAACAGTGGAACAGTAACAGTACAGATGGGATGTCAGTCATCCCCCAGGAACCCTGCAGTGGAACCCTCAGTCGGCTGCGCAACCTGTATCCTAGGTCCACCCAAAATACCGATACCGTCTCCTCTATCAATTTCCCCACCCGGTGTAAGTTATCTAATAATCATGTTATATAAATCACTGGGTATAACAGTAACAGTAGGTGACAATGTAACAGTACAACAGTATGTAATTTCCAGTGACTTGATAACATAATCCATCTCATCATTTACAATTTTAAACAATTTTCAGATTTTCTAGAAAATCTATCACTTTAATAACTTTGCCATTTAATAATAGAAATAGCACACATTTTATAATAAATGAAAATAACAGTACTTATACAGTGAGTGAAGAACACTCACCTGGCTACCACGCGTCCAAGCACCAATCGAAGAAATCTACATTAATATATATTCGAATTAGAAAATCATCGAACTTTCATATATCGACTTTTACGTGAAATATTCTATTTATTTAGTATTTTAAATCAAATGTGAACAATCCGGATCTTTAAATGATGTTGCAATAATGAAGTATAAAGTTATGTGATTTTTCAGATTTTATTTACTGATTTTTATGTGGTTTAAATGGTTTAAAACTTATAATTTCTTAACGGGTCTGAAATTAGAATAGCGGGTTTCAATCTTTAAATGCAGTGGTTTAGCACCATATGAGCTGCAATTTACTCCAAACTTTTTCTGTAGATGGTAGGACTTATCTAGATATTTATACATATTTTTATTTATTTTTTCCAAATTTTTATCTAGTTAAAAAAATTGTTTTTCAAAACTTAACGGGTCTGATTTTTGTAATTGGGTCGGATTAAAATGAATTGGGCTTCATTTATTCTCTGTTTTTCTTCTTTTTGTTTTCTGGTTTCTGGCCTGGCCCATTGCCAGGCCCAGTTTCCTTTTCCTTTTCTTTATATTTTTTTCTTTTTCTTTTACCTGGGCCTAGGCCAGTTGCGGCCCAGCCCAGTTCCTATCTTTCCTTTTTTTTTTTTTTTTCTATTCCTAATCTGAACCTGAGCCTGGCCCATTGAGCCAGGCCCAGGGCTTGCTCTCGGGCCTGGCCGAGAGCAGGCCAAGGAAATTTTTTTTTTTCCGCAGAACCCGGCCCAGTGGCTGCCCAGGCCACTGGGCTGGGCAACCGGGTGCGGGTCTGCACCCGGGTCGGGTGCAGACCCGGCTGCACAGACCCGGTGGGTCTGTGCAGCCGCAGCTGCTCTCGGCCTTTGGCCGAGAGCAGTTGCTCTCCGTTTTTTTTTCTTTTTTTTTAATATAATTTACAAACTTAAATACGTGTATTGATAAATTTTAATCTTTCGCATTCTTTCCCCATAATTAATACCTTGATACCATACCCTAATTTCTTTGTGAAATGGAAATTTAGTTATTAAAAGATTTATTTAAGATGCAACTATTTAATCCAATTCCTTTCTTTTTCTTTTCTAATTGGGATAATAAATCATTAATTATTTAGGTTTTAATTAAGCAAGGGTGTTACATTAATGATTCCTAGAAAATAAATCTACGCATGGCAATTTAAAATTTTTTTTATGGATATATATATTTTTCTACAATTTATTTTATTTGCATATTTATATATTAGATAAGATTAAAGTTTATTACAAGGGGAAATTTAAGCATGACATATCATAAATTATAATTCATTTAATTATTTAAATCTTAGGGGAAATTTAAATTATATGAGAGGATTCTAAATCATGAAAAATTACTAAACCTAGTTTAACAACTTAATCTAGGTAAGCACAAATTTAAATCATGATGTTTTTAAAATAAAATTTCAACTTTATAAAATTGTTTAAAAACCTACTTGGATAGATTTGGATAGATTTCTCCTTCGTCTGCTCCTCGATCTCCAACTGCTTCTCAACCTCCAAGCGAGCCTTCCCTCACGATCACGATCAGTTTCAGAATAGTGAATGGATAAAGACGAAAGATGGATTAAGGCTTCTTTCTAAAACTATTGCTCTTTTTTTTTTGTCGTAGGGAAACAGAAGAATAAAAGTTACGGTAATATATTGAGATAGAATCTTTTAGGTTAGGATTTTTAGGGATCAGTTGGTTAGGATAAAATCTAGGTTGTTAAGAAAAGAGATCCCGAAATATCTCTTGAGATCTTTCAGTTAGAGATTCAAATTTTAAACTTTTGACTTTGGATTATTTAAAATAATTTAGCTTTCCTTTTCAACCACACGCCAATGTGGCATCATGGTTTAGGCATTAGGATTTGTTATAAAGGAACGAGGTTCAAAACTTGACATAGACAACTATATATATAATTATTTATTTATTAATTATTATTATTATTTTATTTATTTATTTATTCATTCATTTATTTAGTTTTTTTTTGTATTACAAAACAAGAGTATTACATTCTACCCACCTAATAAGAAAATTTCGTCCTCGAAATTTAAATTCAAGAGGAAGAAGAAAGTTACCTAATCGCCATGAAATAAGTGAGGATAGCGATCGCGAATAATGTCCTCCCGCTCCCACGTCGCTTCTCCGGAGATCGCCTGCCCCAAGACACCAGAACAAGAGGAATGATCTGCTTCTTCAATTCTTTGGTGGTCCGATCCAGAATAGCCATGGGTCTTTCAGTGTAGGATAAATCCGGCCGAAGCTCCAGCTCAGTATGATCCAGAACATGATTGTCATCTCTGACATACCTTCTCAACTGAGAAACATGAAAGACATCATGCACGCCATCTAAAGATGGTGGTAACGCCAGTTTATAAGCCACTTCCCCCAGACGCTCCAGAACCTCAAAAGGTCCAATGAACTTCGGACTCAGCTTTCCCCAACTACCGAATCTGATCACTCCTCTTGTTGGAGATATTTTCAAGAATACCTTATCTCCAGCCTCGAACACCAGCGGCCTTCTGCTCATATCCACCCACTGTTTCTGTCTATCCTGAGCTGCCTTGAGACGCTCACGGATGACCTTAACTTTCTCCACTGTCTGAACTATAATCTCGGGCCCCAACAGCCGCCTATCACCAATATCGTCCCAACATAAAGGAGACCTACACTTCCTCCCATACAAGGCTTCAAAGGTGCCATCTTAATACTAGCCTGATAGCTGTTGTTATAAGCAAACTCCGCCAAGTGCAGATGATCCTCCCACGATCCCTTGAAATCTAGCATGCATGCCCTCAACATGTCTTCGAGAATCTGAATCGTCCGCTCTGATTGTCCATCAGTCTGCGGATGATATGCAGTGCTAAACTTCAAGCGGGTTCCCAAACTTTCCTGAAGACTTCTCCAAAAGTGGGATAGAAATCTAGTGTCTCTGTCAGACACAATGCTGACTGGCACACCATGGAGCCTCACCACCTCCTGCATATACTTCTCTGCTAACAATTCCGTAGACTGCCCCAGTCTGAAAGGAATGAAATGTGCTGACTTCGTGAGGCGATCCACTATAACCCATACTGCATTATTCCCCTTCTGGCTGCGAGGTAAAGCAGTGACGAAATCCATAGTGATGCGCTCCCACTTCCATTCTGGAATTGGCAGAGGTTGAAGAAGTCCAGCTGTCCTCTGATGCTCTGCCTTCACCTGCTGACATACTAGGCACTTTGCCACAAACCGAGCAATCTCCCTCTTCATCCCATGCCACAAGAACCATTGCTTCAAGTCTTGGTACATCTTTGTTCCCCCTGGATGTATAGAATAAGCCGAGCTATGGGCTTCAGCCAACACTTCTTGCCTAACCTCTCCCTTTGGTTCACAAATTCTGTTACCAAAACGGAGCGTCCCATCTGCATGGATCTGCATATCTGACCTCAACCCGGCTTCCACTTGTTCCCTGAATTCTTGTAATTTAAGATCTCCACTTTGAGCTTCCCTGATCTTCTCCAATAAGATTGGTCGAATCTGCATGACCATCAATTGGCCAGGAGATATTGCCCTTCGAATTACCATCAGGTCCATTCGCCTCATCTCTTCGAATAATTCTTTCTGTTGTGTGATTTGCATTGTCATAGACACTTCTGGCTTCCTGCTTAAGGCATCTGGTACTACATTGATCTTTCCAGGGTGATATTGTAGATCAATATCATAATCAGCCATCAGCTCCAACCACCTCCTCTGCCTCATGTTTAACTCCTTCTGAGTGAAGATGTACTTCAAGCTCTTGTGATCGGTGTAGATTAGCACCTGATCACCCAACAAATAGTGCCTCCAAATTTTCAAGGCGAAAATCACTGCTGCTAACTCCAGATCATGCGTAGGGTAGTTCTTCTCGTGGGGCCTGAGTTGCCTGGACGCATATGCTATCACATGCCCATGCTGCATTAGCACACATCCCAATCCTTTCCCTGACGCATCGCTGTAAATGACCACACCACCAGTTCCATCAGGCATCTTCAAAATTGGAGCTGTCATCAACCTCTTCTTCAGTTCTTCGAAAGCACTGGTACACTCCGCTGTCCATACATACTTCTCCCCCTTCTGTGTAAGCTTGGTCAGAAGTCCTGCAATTCTTGAGAAGTCTTGCACGAATCTCCGGTAGTATCCAGCTAACCCCAGAAAGCTCCTAATCTCGGTTACTGATTTCGGGATAGGCCAATCCCTCATTGCCTGAACTTTGCTGGGATCCACTGAGATGCCTTCTCCCGAAACAATATGCCCCAAAAATGCCACACTCTTAAGCCAGAACTCACACTTGCTTAGTTTGGCATAAAGCTTCTCCTGCCGAAGGGTCTGCAACACGATTCTCAAGTGCTCAGTATGTTCTTCCTCGTTCTTAGAGTATATCAGAATATCATCAATGAATATCACTACGAACTTATCTAAGAATGGAGAGAACACTCGATTCATCAAATCCATAAAGATTGCCGGAGCATTGGTCACTCCAAATGGCATAACCAAGAACTCGTAATGACCATAACGAGTCCTAAATGCCGTCTTCGGAATGTCTACCTCCTTCACCTTCAATTGATGATATCCAGACCGAAGATCTAACTTCGAGAATACCTTAGCTCCAGCTAGCTGATCAAACAAGTCATCTATCCTAGGCAAAGGATATCTATTCTTGATAGTGACCTTGTTCAACTCCCGATAATCAATGCACATCCTTCTGCTACCATCCTTCTTCTTTACCAACAACACCGGAGCTCCCCAAGGTGAAACACTGGGCCTGATGAAGCCTTTATCCAAATATTCCTGCAGTTGCTTCTTCAATTCGGCTAGCTCCACAGGTGCCATTCGATATGGTGCTTTAGATATAGGAGCAGTACCTGGGATGACTTCAATAGCGAACTCCAAGTTTCGATCTGGCGGAAGTCCCGGTAGATCCTCTGGAAACACATCTAAAAATTCCTCCACCACCGGTATCGGCTTCTCTTGAGTTTCTGCAGTGGCGTAGTCCCCTTGCTGCTTCTGTCTGGATGTCTTCGACTCCCCGACGAACTGGAATTGGGACTGATCTGGAATCTTGAAGATCACGCTCTTATTCCGGCAATCAATCACCGCATGATACTTACTAAGCCAGGTCATGCCTAAGATCACATCATATCCGCTGGTGTCTATCATAAACAAATCTGCCCTTAACTATCTTTCGCAAATCTCCACAAAACAAGACTTACATATCCTACTAGTGGTTATAACCCCGTTCCCGGTACTAATTTCCCACTGGTTATCCATATCATCACAGGGTATAGCATGCATCATAACGAATCTAGTAGATATGTAGCAATGGGAAGCATCAAAATCAAATAACGATACAACTGGAATGGAATGAACCAGAATGGTACCTGCTACAACTTCCTCTGATGCCTCAGCTTGTTCTGCAGTCAGGTTGAAAGCCTGGCCTCTTCCACGTCCGATTCCTGGCCTCCGCTGAGCCTGTTCGAACACCTGTTGTTGCGAAGGAAGCGGAGCTCCTCTACCTGCGGGCACCGGGTTCCTTTTAACTGCTTCTGATGTTGGAGGGGCAGGCATGATGCTCCTCGGCCTCTTGGAAGGACAGTCGGCTAGTCGATGATCTCTGGATCCACAAGCGAGGCATTGACCATTTGCCCACCTGCAATTCCGCCGCAGGTGTCCCGGTCTTTGGCAGAAGTCGCAGACCGTCAAAGGCGGGGAAGTAGTGATCAGACGCCTGCCCAAAGGGGCATTGCTGGGCTTGGATGGAGGTAACTTGGTAACTTGCTCGAAAGGTCGCTTTAATGGCCTTATCTGCAATCTGCTCCTGCTCTCCTTTTCCATCACCTGCTCTAGACCACGAGCAGCACCGAGAACTTGAGAGTAAGTCTTCAATTGCTGTGTGACCAGAAATTTCTGAATATCCAGTCTCAATCCTTGCTGGAATCGGTTCGCCCTGCCTTCTTCCTCTGCTACCATATAGGGAGCGAACCGGCTTAACCTTAGAAACTCTGCTGCATACTCATCCACCGTCCGACTCCCTTGTCGTAAGTTGATGAATTGCTGCTCCATCTCCCTCCTAGCAGTCTTGGGGAAGAACCGCTCATAGAAGCTCTCTGAGAACCTCTCCCATGTGACCGGCTTCTCCAATCGTTCCTCCTCAGCGAGCCACCATGTTCGAGCCACATCAGTCATTTGGACCTTGACAACCTCCACCTGATCCTCCGCTGGAACACGAGCTGCATTCAGGAGATTGGTCATATCAACAGCCATTGCTCTGCTTCCAAAGGCTTTTCTGTCCCGATAAAAGTGGCTGGCTGCAACCTCCTAAAGTCTGAAATGTTCCCGGGTTTGGTCCCCGAGGAGCCGCAGACCTCTCTATGGCCTCCGTGGCTGTCTGTTGTGCTGCCACCAATCCATCTCGAAGAAGTGCTGTCTGCTGCTGCTGTGATTCTACCAGGCCCCGGAGTACCCCCATCAAATCAGTGGCATCTTCGCGAGCAGCGATGCGGGCAGAGGGAAGTCGTTGAGCCATTACTCTGAGAATAAAATAAAATATAATTAAAATATGGTAGACATACTTGTACTTGTAGCTGGATTACTAAACCTTGTACTGTTGGTAAGAGCCTGACTATTTACACAACTATACACTTGAATAACCTGGCTCTGATACCAAGAAAACCCTGTCACGCCCCGCAATCATAATACTCATATAAAGGGTACGTGACGAGAGCCGGCGACTTATTTTTAAAACAAATACGTTAAGCCTCAGTACATTGATTCAAAATAAAACAAGATTTATTTGTTATTCTAGCTAGAAGAAATCAAGTACATAATGTCACCAAATGTTTTACTTATTACAACATAATGAAATCATAGAAAAATACGACAATAAATGTCTCTCACGTATGAACAAAGGAAGGATCTGTCTACTGAAGATCAGCGAGGTGCTCGAAGTACTCCTGCTCCTGCAGAGTCTCTGGATCAAGACCTGAACAAGCAACTCAGGGTCGTCAATAGCGACCTAAATGAATGATAAAAAGAGGGGAACATAAAGGTAACATGTAAAATCTAGCAGCACATGTATAATCAAGTATAGTTATCATACTGTTGTCTAACATATATGAGTCATGATATAACACAGTGATATACACTATATAACCATTTATTACTGCAATCTATCCTATGTAAAGTCATGTGTCAAGATGTCCTGCGTATGTCTATTTTTTTTATTATCTAATTATTTGAAATGGATAGTTGGAGACGGGTATCTGTGTTTTAGGTGGGTCCCGTACATACCCGGGACCACGGCCTCAGTTTCCTGGCGCTGAACCAGGCCGTACCGCTAGGTACTCAGTAACAGTAACAGTAACAGTAATCTCACTGTGAAACAGTGGAACAGTAACAGTACAGATGGGATGTCAGTCATCCCGCAGGAACCCTGCAGTGGAACCCTCAGTCGGCTGCGCAACCTGTATCCTAGGTCCACCCAAAATACCGATACCGTCTCCTCTATCAATTTCCCCACCCGGTGTAAATTATCTAATAATCATGTTATATAAATCACTGGGTATAACAGTAACAGTAGGTGACAATGTAACAGTACAACAGTATGTAATTTCCAGTGACTTGATAACATAATCCATCTCATCATTTACAATTTTAAACAATTTTCAGATTTTCTAGAAAGTCTATCACTTTAATAACTTTACCATTTAATAATAGAAATAGCACACATTTTATAATAAATGAAAATAACAGTACTTATACAGTGAGTGAAGAACACTCACCTGTCTACCACGCGTCCAAGCACCAATCGAAGAAATCTACATTAATATATATTCGAATTAGAAAATCATCGAACTTTCATATATCGACTTTTACGTGAAATATTCTATTTATTTAGTATTTTAAATCAAATGTGAACAATCCGGATCTTTAAATGATGTTGCATAATGAAGTATAAAGTTATGTGATTTTTCAGATTTTATTTACTGATTTTTATGTGGTTTAAATGGTTTAAAACTTATAATTTTCTTAACGGGTCTGAAATTAGAATAGCGGGTTTCAATCTTTAAATGCAGTGGTTTAGCACCATATGAGCTGCAATTTACTCCAAACTTTTTCTGTAGATGGTAGGACTTATCTAGATATTTATACATATTTTTATTTATTTTTTTCCAAATTTTTATCTAGTTAAAAAAATTGTTTTTCAAAACTTAACGGGTCTGATTTTAGTAATTGGGTCGGATTAAAATGAATTGGGCTTCATTTATTCTCTATTTTTCTTCTTTTTGTTTTCTGCTTTCTGGCCTGGCCCATTGCCAGGCCCAATTCCCTTTTCCTTTTCTTTATATTTTTTTCTTTTTCTTTTACCTGGGCCTAGGCCAGTTGCGGCCCAGCCCAGTTCTATCTTTCCTTTTTTTTTTTTGCTATTCCTAATCTGAACCTGAGCCTGGCCCATTGAGCCAGGCCCAGGGCTTGCTCTCGGGCCTGGCCGAGAGCAGGCCAAGGAAATTTTTTTTTTTTCCGCAGAACCCGGCCCAGTGGCTGCCCAGGCCACTGGGCTGGGCAACCGGGTGCGGGTCTGCACCCGGGTCGGGTGCAGACCCGGCTGCACAGACCCACCGGGTCTGTGCAGCCGCAGCTGCTCTCGGCCTTTGGCCGAGAGCAGTTGCTCTCCGTTTTTTTTCTTTTTTTTTATATAATTTACAAACTTAAATACGTGTATTGATAAATTTCAATCTTTCGCATTCTTTCCCCATAATTAATACCTTCATACCATACCCTAATTTCTTTGTGAAATGGAAATTTAGTTATTAAGAGATTTATTTAAGATGCAACTATTTAATCCAATTCCTTTCTTTTTCTTTTCTAATTGGGATAATAAATCATTAATTATTTAGGTTTTAATTAAGCAAGGGTGTTACATTAATGATTCCTAGAAAATAAATCTACGCATGGCAATTTAAATTTTTTTTTTATGGATATATATATTTTTCTACAATTTATTTTATTTGCATATTTATATATTAGATAAGATTAAAGTTTATTACAAGGGGAAATTTAAGCATGACATATCATAAATTATAATTCATTTAATTATTTAAATCTTAGGGGAAATTTAAATTATATGAGAGGATTCTAAATCATGAAAAATACTAAACCTAGTTTAACAACTTAATCTAGGTAAGCACAAATTTAAATCATGATGTTTTTAAAATAAAATTTCAACTTTATAAAATTGTTTAAAAACCTACTTGGATAGATTTGGATAGATTTCTCCTTCGTCTGCTCCTCGATTTCACGATCAGTTTCAGAATAGTGAATGGATGAAGACGAAAGATGGATTAAGGCTTCTTTCTAAAACTATTGCTCTTTTTTTTTTTTTTTTTGTCGTAGGGAAACCGAAGAATAAAAGTTACGGTAATATATTGAGATAGAATCTTTTAGGTTAGGATTTTTAGGGATCAGTTGGTTAGGATAAAATCTAGGTTGTTAAGATAAGAGATCCCGAAATATCTCTTGAGATCTTTCAGTTAGAGATTCAAATTTTAAACTTTTGACTTGGGTTATTTAAAATAATGTGGCATTATGGTTTAGGCATTAGGATTTGTTATAAAGGAACGAGCTTCGAAATTTGACATAGACAATTATATATATAATTATTTATTTATTTATTATTATTATTATTTTATTTATTTATTTATTCATTCATTTATTTAGTTTTTTTGTATTACAAAACTTGACATAGACAATTATATATATAATTATTTATTATTTATTATTATTATTATTTTATTTATTTATTTATTCATTCATTTATTTAGTTTTTTTTTTTGTATTACAAAACAAGAGTATTATTCCAATGGTATGAGTAAACCCCTGAATTTAACTGGAACCTGGTAGCACACGAGCAGCCGGGCCTGAGCTCGAATGAATACAAGTTGCTCAAGATAAAATAGTGAAAAATGAATAAATTAAGAAGAGAATGAGGGAGTTTTTTTTATTCTATAATTGTTCAGAGACCATCCTATTTATAGAAAAGTTCTGAAAAAGCCGTTATAGCTGTTTACTAAAATTCCTCAACTGACTGAGAGAATTTCTCAACCAAGTGAGAAAATCTTTCAGCCTAGAGGAAATATTTCAAAATGAAAGATTCTCTCAACCATCAAGATAATTACTCAAAATAAGTAAAACTCAATTTTTTTATTTTAAAATATTAAAAAATCTAACACATCGTACATTGATTTTATGTAAAGTTTATCTTAGTCACCTTTAGGACTTCAATCCTCCAATTCTTCCACAGGTCATATGTAATGCTTATGCCTGCACCCTCCACTCCATTGTACAGCCCACTTGTGTTGGAAATTATAATTCAAATTCTCATGAAAATAGAAAAATCAAATTTTGAGTTGATTTAAGATTTTTTTAGTTTTCTACAATTTTGGTTTTATAAGAGTCATAATTGTATTAGGACTAGTTTGGGGTTTTTTTTATTTTCTTTAATAAAGAAAGTAGTAGATTAGAAATAGGAGTTTTATTTTGAGTTATATTTTTATTTTGTATTATTTTTTTTCTATAAAAGAAGAGACATAGTCAATACTTTGTAATGACAAAAAATAAAGAAAAGAGAGTGAAAAGAGAGAGAATTTGTAGCTGAGAGAGTTTGAATAAAAATATTTTTGAATCTTCAAATATAGAAAAACATGTTCTTTAAATTAAAAGGGAGCAAAGAAGAAGAGAAAGTTTGAATAAAAATATTTTTTTGGTTCTTTAAATAAAATTTGTTGTTTTTCTTCTTAAAAAAGCAATAGTTGTATCAGAGCTCATTTAGTTCTTTTCAACACTGGTTTCAGAGCTTGGTTTGTGTCCTATTACAACAAAAAAAATAGGACAGAGCTATGCCTATTTTGACAGTGAAGAAAGCCAAATACCCACATGAGAAGAAAAAAATAGAATTACAATGTAACACCCTGAAAAATTTTAAATCTTATTTATATTATTATTCATGCATGGATTATATAATCGAATTATGAAAATTTTGATAATATTTAAAATTTGTTATTTATGAAAATTAATTATGTTATAATATTATTATATTATATTATATTATTTCTTGACATCATTATGTTAACATTTAGGTTAACATTGTGTAATTATGTTATGGCATCATTATGTTAACATTTAGAGTTAACACTAATTAAAACATTTATTTGAACACTATATGAAGAAGAGACCAAACTTGACTTTTCTTCTTTATAAAGAAGATATTTGTGCTTAATGGTTTGGATTCATTTTTAGGATTTGGGTTTTGACCCAATAAAAAAAATATTTGCAATCCATTAACCCATTTATATTTTACACGTAGGAGAGATAAGGGTTTCATTTTATTTTATTTTACAACACCCCATTTCTTCTCCCTCTCTCCCCTTGGCTTGACCGGCCACATTCAAGAGAGAGAGAGAGAGAGAGAGAGAGAGAGAGTAGAGAAGTTTGTGGCCCTCTTTTGGTGTAAAGACTAGCAATGAAAACTTTCCATCAAGTATTATATATCAAAATCATCTCCTTTTTTGCTTAGCAAGATGAGTTTTCCTCTCTTCGTTGTTTTCCCCATGCTCATGATGCTTAGGATGTTCACCTTTGAGCATGTGGGACATGCCATGTATTTTATTCCAGGTATCTCAATTTTTGTTTGGTGATTGGTTTAAGTATCATTATAATGGGAAATTATTGTTTGAGATGTGTTTACCTATTCGTAGAGGAAAGAGTACAAATGATGTTTTAGATGTGTTTAATCATTCATAGAGGAAGGGGAGTACGAATGATGTTTAGATGTGTCACTCATTCATAGAGAAAGGGGAGCATGCATGATGTGTATATTGTGACCACTCGTGGAAAGAAGGGGAGTGCTGGTGGAATAACCATTAGAGATTTGCTTTTCCCATTCGTAGAAGGAAGAGGAGTGCGAATGATGTTTATATGAAATTGTTGGAATAATGTACTGTTCCTGGAGAGTTTCTAATTTATACACGGGGTTCATTTTACTTATTGGATTTTTGGTATTATTAGTGACTACTCGAGTATCAGTATCATGCACGGATATGTTCATCATGATTATCCACCACATTTATCGTGTATCATGTCTAATAACATATCATCTACTTATTCCTATTTCACTTATGTTTGATGACATCTTTTATTTGCCTTCTTGACCTAGTATTGAGTCAGTCAGGATAATAGTCGGAAGGAAACCTTTTGGGGGTAGACTTGTTGACGCCCATTGATTATTAACTTTAAGGATGTTCGCAGAGCGTCCAGAGAGGCGCTGAGTGACGGAGACTCGGGATAGTTGTCGATACGTTAGTTAGGTAGATAAAGTGCTCCATAGTCGAGTCATTTTTTTTATACCTGTCTTTGTTTTGGTTTTGTATCAGTATTATTTCACTTTGAGGCTGAGGGCCCGTGTAGCAGTTGTGTTTGTATTTCAGACTGAGACTTTATATCCCTACGTTAGGACTTCCTTGTTTTTCAGACTTTGGCTTTGTTTCTTATGTTGGGACTCCTTTGTTTATGAGACTTGTACCCTTTACCCCAAGTGGGATTTCTATTCTATATGTTATATAGTTTCTGTGTTCACTTTACATGCCATTTATACATGTTTTATTGTGTTCTTTTTAGTATTTATGAACTTCCTGAGTTATATGCCTAGTGACAGCCAAACAGACCTATGACCAATGTTTGGCACAAGGCGAGTTTGACTACTTTGGGATCTACCGCTAGTCTGTAGCTAGTACGAGGATTTTGGGGTGTTACAGTTAGTATTAGAGCTCCAAGTTGCCGTAGAGGTTAAACCTGTGTCTGGTTATGGGGCAAGTATAAGATTTCTTAGGATTCAATTATAGGATGAGATAGGAAATCTTAGTCTGAGTGAGGGCGAGTAAGTAAATTTTCATGAATTTTTTTTTATACATTTATGATTTCAATTGCTTTGAAATATTTGTTTGACCTAACAGTCTATATTTAGAATTTGATTATAATTTCATGCTTAGACTGCATATAATATTGGCGACCCTGGACATTCCATTGTCAAAAGCAACACCTTTGGGTAACTTTTCCCTTTTAGAGTTTGTTTGTAGCGAGTGTGTTGTCAGCCTAAACTATGTACAATTTAGGGTTGACCTTATCATTCTTCTCATGTCTGAGTTCGATGTTATTCTGGGTATGCATTGGCTGTCATCCTATGTCAGTATAGACTATTTTGTCAAAACAGCCTGTCTGAGAGTTTCTTGTAGAGCTGACTTAGTTGTAAGTACCTCACGGGAGACTCCGTTAGCGGAGGCTTTTCTAGCCCATATTGAGGAGGTGTTGCAATGAGATCAGAGTCCTTCTTTGAGTGAGACGCAAGTAATCTTCGGGTTTCTGAATATCTTTCAGGATATTTCTGGTTTACCTCCGATGAGAGAGGTCGAGTTGTGCATTGAGTTGCATCCTGGTACATCATCGATATCCAGTGCACCTTACCGTATGGCGCCAGTTGAAATGAAGGAGCTACATACACAACTTGAGGAGCTCAGGGCTTTATTCGTCACTCATCATTGGGAGCACCGGTCCTATTCGTGAAGAAGAAAGATGGTACTCTTAATATGTGCATCAACTATAGGGAATTGAACTAGGTCACGATCCGGACTAGCTATCCACTACCAAGAATTGATGAGTTGTTTTGATCAATTGTAGGGAGCACAGTGATTTTCGAAGATTGATCTTCGTTTTGGCTATCATCAGCTGCGAGTTCGGGGTGTTGGCATCCCTAAGACAACTTTCTTGACTCGTTATGGGTCCTTTTAGTTCCTAGTCATGCCGTTTGGACTGACTAATGCCCCAGTCGTGTTTATGGACTTAATGAACTGGATTTTCCGTCCATATCTGGACCAATTTGTGATTGTCTTCATAGAGATATACTTATCTATTCACACTCAGAGGCGGAGCATGAGGAGCATTTCGGCTTGCAGTTTAGACTTTGAGAGATTACCAGTTGTTTGCGAAGTTCAGCAAGTGTAAGTTTTGGCTTTTAGAGGTCAAATTTCTTGGGCATGTCATTTCGAGGATGGGATTGCAATGGATCCATCCAAGGTGGAGGCAATGTTAGATTGGCAGTCACTGACTATTGTTTCTGAGATTTGGAGCTTTTTGGAGCTAACTGGATATTATCAAAGTCCATTCAGGACTTTTCTAGGATTGCTACCCCATTGACCCACCTGACTAAGAAGAGAGTACAATTTATTTGGATCGCTCAGTGCCAAGAGGCATTTGAGCTATTGAAGCAGAAGCTGACTACTACACCTGTACTGATGACCTCGAGCAGCGAGCGATGTTTCGTAGTCTACACGACTCTTCTCTCATGGGACTTGGAGGATTCTTGATGCAAATCGAGAGGGTAGTAGCTTATGCTTTACGCTAGTTGAGAAAACATGAGCAGAATTATCCCACCATGACTTAGAATTAGCAGCTGTGGTCTTTGCACTTAAGATGTGCAGACATTATCTTTATGGAGCACAATTTGAATTATTCACTGATCATAAGAGTTTGAAGTATATGTTCTCTCAGAAGGAGTTGAACTAGAGGTAGAGGAGATGGATGGAGTTAATTAAGGACTATGAGTTCACACTTCAGTATCACCCCGAGAAGGTAATATCATATCAGATGCATTGAGTAGGAAGCCTAGACGTAGGATTGCCGCATTGAGGTGCTCGTTATATAAGACTTGAAGACCTTCAGTGAGTTTGATTTGCGGCTAGAGATCGGAGGATGTACAGCTGTCTTGGAGACCCTTTTGGTGGTCTTCATGAATTTCTAGAGTTGTAGATGCTCAGGCGAAGGACTCTTGGCTTCAAACCCGTAAGGAGATCATCCAAGAGCCAAATCTACACTGGACTCTGGGTACAGATGGAGGTTTGAAGATGAAAGCCAGATTAGTTGTTGATTGAGCTTTTACCTGTACACAAAATACATAATTTTAGATTTAGAAATAGAGATGTGCAAGGTGCTCAATTCTATCCGCTGTAGCAATGGCTATGCGGGTCGTGATCCTCAGGGAGGGACTAGCGATGGAAGCTTGTTTAGCAAGTTCTCTAAAAAAAATTATTCTTTTAGTTATTAAAAGGAGAATAAGAAAATAATAGTTAAAGTCTGGTTAGGAATATGAGCGATATTTATAATGAGTTGGGAAAGAAAGAGTTGGAAGATGAAGTGTTGGTGATTTAATCTACAGAAATAAAAGAAAAGAAAATTAAAGAAATACTTACCTTAGTTTGGTTGATGAATTACCTGGAAACCTTGCATGTTCTACCTTGCTTCGGAGGCGTTCAACGCATAAGTCATAGGATCGAGCTTAGTCCCCGTTCGCATTATATCATCAAGCTGGGCAAGAATGAAGTGATACGGATCTTGAGGAGGAGAACATCTCCATGAAGTATCGTTGGCACTCACAAAGACTTTGTTTTACTTGTGCTTCGGAATTCACTTGCATTCTCATCAAAAACCAACAGACGTAAAGTAGAAGAGGAAAAGAAAAAGAAAAGGAAAGTAAAGCGATGAACATAAAAAAAAATGTTTACCTTTATTGCTTGAAACAATGGAAGAAAAGAGGAGGGTACATCGGTGTCACTCTCAACATAGGCCTCTCTCTCTTACTTACATAAAAAAATAAAAATTACAAAAAGAAAATAAAAACCTAAACTACAAACTAGCCTAAAAACCCTAGATTTTGCTCTGTACAACGCTGGACGCCCTTCTCCGTTACTCTGCAGGGGTATTTATAGGAGTTGGAAGAAGTAGAGTCTCGGTACGACTCCTCGAAAAAAACCTTATCGCCAGACTCGCCAGGATTGCCACGGAAACACGGCTTGGGCCGCGTTTCCGCGGCCTTAGTTGTGTCCCTGGCCACGCGCTTTCGCGCGTGGCCTCCTCTGATCTGTCCATCTGGGTTTATCCTTCTGTAAGTTGTATCCTAACTCTTTATTTTGAGATTTCGGAATAACTTGGGAAGCAAGTTACCCTAAATCCAAATCTTCCAATATCTTTTAACAACGAATTTGTTATCTTTGCACTCTCCTTCTTTGGCTTTTATCCTCATCCTGCAAGCATTTAGGGTTGAATAGAAGTCTATCCTTTCCCTCCAAGCATTTAAGGTTGAATAGAAGTCTATCCTTTCCCTCTTCTTTTAGTAATTGCAACTTTTGCACTTTGTAATTGCAACTTTGACATTTGATAATTGCAACTTTTGCATTGGGCTTTTGGGCTTCTTTTAAGGCTTTATTCTTTATTTAATTAATTACTCAAGGCCTGCACACAGTAAATAATAAAATATTAGTAAATGTGCAAAATTATAGGAATAAATATGAAAATGTGATAGTAAATGTATTGATAAATATGCACTTTTTACTACCTATCAGTTGTTCCAAACATTCTCCAGCTGAGGGCGGAGTTGTTTGATGAGACATATCATGATAGGTATACACTATTGGCTGAAAGGCCTATCACTCATGTTTTGATGATGATTAACTCATGTAGTTATAATACTAATGATTATGTGTTATTTAAGTTACAGGTTTAATCAAGATCATGATTTTTGTTTTTAGCTTCAATAAAAGACTCAAAGTCAAGTTTTGAAGCTAAGTAATATTGATTCAAGAGCTCAAGCACAAAAAACAAATCTAGCACGCAAGGAATCATGCTCAAGGGAATCGAGTTTGGATGAAGACAAGAAGAAGAAGAAGATTCTAGTTTGTATGGATGTTTAGATTTTTATAAAGTTTAGTTTATACTTGATTGCTCAAGCTTATATAACACAAATTTGATATTAGTTTTCAAGAACAAAGTTTCAATTTTGAATTTGTGGTTTAAACAAAATAATTTGATTTTTTGTTTAACTAGTTTTGTGTTTAGAAAATCAAGTTTTTATTATACAAAACTTGTTTTAAAAATATTTCAATTTTTTTAACTCTTTCTATAGACAGCTGAATAGAGCTGTCGACAGCCCTGATGATAGAGTTATTGACAGGGTTTTATAGAAAGTGAGTTTTCAGTTTTTGGAGCAAGATGTCGACAGTTCTTTCAGCTGTCAAAAGCTCATAGTGTAGTGTATCAGTTAGTTGTCGAGAGGCCTATTAGGCTATTGATAGGCGAGCTCTGCAATGGCTAAAAATATAGCTGTTGTACACAGAGCTGTCGACGGCTCCTTTGGACTGTCTACAGGCTATTATGTCGTTCTGCGGTAAATTCAAATTATAACGGCCATTACTGGGTTAAAAGGCTTTGTCTTATTTCCAAACGGGTATATTCACTTTATTAGTGTTTTATCAGCTATTTAATGACTGCTTTAGTTCTCAGATAATATTTCCCCTATTTCTATAAATAGAGGTCCTTGCACAGAGTTTTCGAATGAAGGAAAAACAAAGAAAGATCAAAAGAGTTTTAGTTTTGAAAAAGATTTGAGAAAAATAGTTTTGAAAAAGAAGTTTGCTTTTGTGCTACTCATTCCCACATCTTTTAGAGGGTTTTGCTGAAAATTTTTCTTGAGCCTTCAAAGTTTCAAATCTCTAATTTTATAATACAAGCTTGAGCCATTATCTCTATCTATCCTATAGGATTCTTTGTTGGTCTCGAGATGATGCCAATTGTTGGATCTAAATTATATACATCAACACTCAAATAAAGATATTAACGTTATAAAAATTAAGTACTTGCAATAAAAGGAAATTAAATCTCAAAAAGTAAGACAAACGCAAACACAAGAGATTTATCCTGGTTCGGTCCTCGTGACCTACATCCAGTCCCCAAGCCACCCGCTTGAGATTTTCCTTTATCCTTTGACTTTGGACACCCAAAATCAACACCTTGCACACTACTTGACAAATCCCCTTTGCTAAATGTGTACAACTCTTCTTACAACCAAGAAGACCACAACACCTTGTACAAACTCTCTTCAACCCGAAACGCTCTTGTACAATACTCCTCTTTGAGTGATTACAAATGATCATGTAATATCTCTATTTTATAATATCGTATTAATATATTTTTGTCCAAATATTTATCTTGGTTTATTAATTATTATGGATAGTTGTTGTTACTCATTATTATCTTTATGATAATTATTATTATTATTATTCTAATAATTGTTGTTATCATAACTGCTTATTGATATTATCCATTTATTTCTATCTCAATTCCTTTTCTTATTATCCTTTGGCTCATGATCCATGTTCTTACCCATCAGACGATCTTTATTTTTCCCTATAGCAAACCCATTAGCAATTACCATACCCATTATCAACCGAACCCTAAACCAATAAACTAACTCCAAATTCTCTCATAAGATAATCCTAACTAAACCCCCCTAAATCTCAAATCCCTTAATCATAATCCTAACAACCCCTTATATAATCTTTTCCTATTTCTTTTAACAAAAAAAGAAAAAAAAAAACCAAAATCCCTATCTCCTGCTAATCCTAAACTATCCTCATGATCTTTTTTTTCTCCACTGCAGCCGCACCATCCAACACCCCAGATCAGCCGTGCCTCACCTTCTTGGCCTCGTTCGGAGCTCCACCCGGCCATCACCAACCGGATGAGTACGCATGCATGCGGGTGATGTTGGCTGCCTTCTCCAATTCGTGAGCACCAGCTTGGCCGAGCAACCAACCCGCCATGCGTGAGCCCCTTTCCCATTGGCCATGGACATGCACCCCTATGTTTATATTGTGTGTGGGATACCATTTTTTGGCTCTCCATGGATCACCGTGGATCGTCATCGGCGAGCGCGAACGCACCTATGCCCTTCACGGCGAGATCTCTATCCAACGACACCCTCCGACGGTCCCCGTTCGCCCGAGGTGCGGAATTCCGGTGGAACAGCGGAAGCAAAGCGAGTTCATGACGATTGAGGTTGAAGGAGAGATGTTTGCTAACCCAAAAACAGAGCATGATCCTGGAAACAAGAATTGGATTTTGGCTTATAGGATGCAAGTTCATTAACTCAGCAATCTAGGGCTACATGGCATGTATCTCCTGGTCCTGATTTTTGGTCATGGTCCCCTCCCCAAGACAGTCGAAGTAAATCAAGCAATGGTGCTACTGGATTACAGCCAGGGAAGAAATCAAATCAATATTCACTTCCATCTAGTTTGCTAGAGAGAGATATCTGCAGACGTTTTACCACTTCCCTTCGAAAGGCACCTTGGTTTGCCCCTCTCTCCGGCGAGCGCGAGCACTTCAGAATTCGTCCGCGGCATCCCAAACTTCTCCACGAGCACTCCGGCGAACCATCAACATCCTCCGCGGCCTCCGCCTTTCGCCATCATCGGAGATCGACGCGAGTTTCTCCTACGTTGCTGTGAGTCTCCATTCCTCTCTCTTTCATTTTATGATTTTATGTAGTGTATGTAATTATAAAGTGTGTATATTAATGTGCATGCATGGGTATTTTGGGTAGGTGTAATATTATTGCACATGTAGTGTATTACTATAAGTGTGTGTTGTTAAGTGGGTACTACGCATGAAATGTGTGTGTGTGTATTATTTGTGAGTGGATGTGCATGTATATATGCATATGTGTATTAGTTTTTGTTAATTGTGTGTTTGTGTGTGTGTGTGTATATATTTGCATATATATATGAATGTGGGTGTACACGCATGTGTTTGTGTGCACGTGTGAGTGTTAAGCATGTATTTATATCTATATGTATATGTTATGCATGTATGGTGGCGTGGTACAGCGATCCGGACCCATTGTAAGAGACCCGGACCCGATCCGGATTCGTGCTCGTTGTGCACCCGATACAATAGTGATTCAAAGACCGATCCATGGGACGATCCGTAGATCAGTACTGGTTTGTGCAGTGAAGACCAGATGGCGATTCGGTTCGGAAACCACGTCATTTCATGTGAGTGTTCGTTCTTGTGTATTTCCTTATTTGTCGTTGTCTGCATGCATTTACAATTACACTTATCATTTCATGTGGCTTTATTTTATATGTTATCAGTTTGACTACTTGTACTACTTCATGAGACACCCATGATTGCTCACTTTAATTACCTAGTTCATAGGACCTTGTATTAGGATCATTTTCTGTGTTGGTAGATCGCCGTTGTTGGCTTAGGCCTAGTATGGATATACCGCACACAAGACTTGACCTTGTTACTGATATAGCTATGATAAGTCCTAAAATGAATATACATGTTGATTTTGACGTTGATGGATCATTGAAAGAGGTTAGAAACTATACTAGTGAAGTGATTTTCAGTCATATTGCTTGGTGACATATCTTGATGATAACGAGTGTAATATCCACCATTTTTGGGTATTTGTAGGAATTTGTTTAGGGCCTTGTTCATACTCACAGGTAGGGTTATTAGTCGACTTGCCCTATTTATTAGTCGACTAATACCCCTATTAGTCGACATACCATAGCTCTATAGTCGACTTGGCGACCATCCAGGAAAGTTGTCGACTCTCTGTTTGTTGACTGTAAGCTATATTAGTCGACTAGCCATTTCCTATAGTCGACTTACACCTTGTATTAGTCGACTTATCTCTCTTATTAGTCCTCTTACACTTTGTATAGTCGACTTATCCTATTTGTTAGTCAACTAACCCACTACCCTAGTCGACTTGCTCATACCCTAATCGACTAACTCTAGTCTGACTGCTGCTGATAGATTTCTATGGATTGAGGACCTTACCCTTTAGTTATGGTCTTGGCTATAGGTGGATGGATCTGATTTTGAGGAGTAGGTATTGATTGAATTGACCTGACCTGATAGATCTTACATATATATCTGATATGTTACTTGAGTTTTGAGATCTTATGATTGACCTTAATAGAAGCGAGTGTGTGTATTGACTTTGATCAGACTGGAGTGTGGAGATCTGAATAGATGTGTCAGAACATTTGTTATTTCAGTTATTGAGATGTGAATATATTGATGACTTGAGGATCAGAGTTGATTGATAGGGTGAGAGAACTGATCACTGATTATTAATATATTGAGACGGTGGTTTATTATACCAGATTACTTGATATGAATTGATATTTGATTTCATGATGACTATTGAAATTATGAGTTGGCAAATTCATTAGTATTGTATTTAGTACAAGTATGAGATTTTAGGACGGTTATATATATGAGATTGTATATTGACTAGAGGTGTCTAGACTGTTACTGTATTATTTCATGTTACTAAAAGTTACTGGGAAAAATTGTTTGACCGTAACACCCTGTACAGTCCCATTGTTCATCGTATACACGGTTACTGTTACTGTTCACTGTTACTGATATTGTTCACCGTGTATACGATTACTGATTGACTGTTACTGTACTGTTATCGTTACTGTCACCGCATCGTCCTAGTGTTATAGGTAACATGAGTATTGATTATTTTTACTAAATTCAATAATAAAGTAATTGAACAACTTACACCGGGATTGGAGAAATTGATGGAGGAGACAGCGTTTATATTTTGGGTGGACCTAGGATACAGGTTGCATAGCCGATTGAGGGTTCCACTGTAGGGTTCCTGGGGGATGACTGACATCCCATCTGTACTGTTATTGTTCCACTATTCATGCAGTGAGATTACTGTTACTGTTACTGAGTACCTAGCGGTACGGCCTGGTTCAGCGCCAGGAAACTGAGGCCGTGGTCCCGGGTATGTACGAGACCTGCCTAAAGTATGGACAATGTCTCTTCTATTAATTTCAATAACTTAGGACCCTGATTGAAACGTGTAATAGGCGTAGTATGGGATGCGTCTATTATAGGTGGCAATTGGTGTTCGCTGACATAATAAATGTTAATAAATTAGCTATAGCATATTGTGACTGACTATATCACCTGACTGTGCATATGTATACTATGATAGACATATGACTATAACTATGACAGGATTGTATACCAGACTAGTGACATGCTAGGTTACTCATGTAGACATTAGTTGTTCCCCGTTATCATGACATCAGTTGTTTGTTTACAGTTGTTTTACTTATCTTTTATCTGCACGCTTATTCAGGTTATTGTTATTCAGTTGCTTGTTTATCTTGTTATTTAGTTATCTTATGTCTGCAGTTATTCTTGTTATTACTTTATGCACATTGTTTATATGCACGAGCACCAGGTCACTTTCTGAGGACCCTGGATTTGCACGTCCAGATATTGGACGTTTTGTTTCTATTGTTCAGGTGTTCGTTGAGACCGTACGCTTCGCGAAGAGCTGGAGTTTCTCCCTATTCGATTCTGGTATTCTTTCCTCTCTTTATTCCTGCTATCATTTTGATTCATGTATATTACACTTGGTTTCTATTCTATTCCTTATTTCATTTGAGATCATGTGTAGCCTTTATATGTATTATTGCAGTGATCGCTGATTATTATGGTTCAGATTTTATAGCTTGTTCAGGTTTACTTTAGGCTTAGCGTATATATGTGGGGTGTTTTACTTGCGTATATACGTCGCCGACTCTCGTAGCGACTCCGTTTCTACGTATTTTGGGAAGCGGGGCGTGACAGGGTTTTCTTGGTATCAGAGCCAGGTTTCGACATAAAATGAACTTGATTCTTACTGATAACTTGAACGAGCTATAATTACACTGCAATATACATAAAGGATTCACACGATGATTTTGAGTCCACTTAGAATTGACTGTCCTCTCTTTGAAAATTCATCTCTTTGATCTTCGATATCTCTGATTGCATCTCTTCTTTTAGAGTAATCTTGATTCTTATTCTTCTTATTTTATTTTCTAATCTTGTCTATTGGAATTGGCCACTCTATTCTAAAACTGGTAGCAGAGATCAGAGCGTGCAGCGAAATCGTGGTGTTCCAGCGAGGCAACGTGGAAGCTTGGTTGTTTCTCTCTTAATCTTGATCTTTTTATTATTCCTTACTTTATTGAAATTTCGAGGACGAAATTTTTATAAGGTGGGTAGAATTTAATATCTCTTTTTATAATATCGTATTAATATATTTTTGTCCAAATATTTATCTTGGTTTATTAATTATTATGGATAGTTGTTGTTACTCATTATTATCTTTATGATAATTATTATTATTATTTTTCTAATAATTGTTGTTATCATAACTGCTTATTGATATTATCCATTTATTTCTATCTCAATTCCTTTTCTTATTATCCTTTGGCTCATGATCCATGTTCTTACCCATCAGACGATCTTTATTTTTCCCTATAGCAAACCCATTAGCAATTACCATACCATTATCAACCGAACCCTAAACCAATAAACCAACTCCAAATTCTCTCATAAGATAATCCTAACTAAACCCCCCTAAATCTCAAATCCCTTAATCATAATCCTAACAACCCCTTATATAATCTTTTCCTTTCTCTTTTAACAAAAAAAAAAAAAAAACCAAAATCCCTATCTCCTGCTAATCCTAAACTATCCTCATGATCTTCATTTTTTTCTTTACAGCAGCCGCACCATCCAACACCCCCAGATCAGCCGTGCCTCACCTTCTTGGCCTCGTCCGAAGCTCCACCCGGCCATCACCAACCGGATGAGTACGCATGTATTGGCCCAAGGTTACAATCACCCATTTTATTGAGTTTTGATGATTACAAAACATATAAAGTTATTTGTACAAATTATGTTTATTGTTTAAGTGTGTTTCAGGGTTCTAAGGATTCATGGAGTGTTCTTCCCTAAAGGAAGATTGTTTTGACTCAAGTCGGTTCATTTCGGGTTCAAGATAAAAGATTTCCAAGATCACATATGGAGGAGCCTACTTGAAGACTTTGTAGTCACCTAGAACCTATGTAAGACTTAGTTTGTTAAAGTTTGAGATTGTGGTAAAGTGGCTCAAGAACACACACACATTTTCAAAAATACAGTTTTTAGTTTTGGTATTTGAATTAAGTTCATGCTTTGATTTCTATACATGATTCAAATTTTTTACAAATTTTATATCTTGTTTATATCATATATATCTATCTTTACAGCATGATACTTAGCCATATATCCCTACAAAATTATTTTGAAAATTTTCCCAAGTCGAGAAAATTTCCTTATTCAAATCTGTTTTCAGGCCTGGCGGTCGACCGGGCCGGTCGACCGGGCCTATTCCAGGCCAGGCCGGTCGACCCACCAGTCGACCGCGCCCTGTGTCCAGGACGTGCACGTCTGTCGTTCGACCGACCTGAAATAGCTTGCTCTCTGTTTTTTATCGGTCGACCGGGTTGGTCGACCGCCAGTTCAAAATGTAGTTTTCCCCTTGTGGCCGGTCGACCGACCGGTCGACCGAATCCAACAACTATATGCCAATTGGGCTGCCGGTCGACCGACAGCCGGCCCAGCTGCCCCAACGGCTCTTTCCATTTTGGTGATTTCTGATTTTGTTGCCTTTTTGTGTAGCAGATATTTCTAATAATTTGGGGACTATTTTTTGACCAAATAAACTTAATTTAATTATGTTTTGATCCCCTCCTCTCCCTATAAATAGAGGGGATTGGTCTCTTGCAAAAATACAAGAAATATACCTAGTTTTCAAGTTTTCAAAAGAAAGAAAAAGTTTCAAAAGCTCTCAATTCTCTAGTGCTTTCTTAGCTACTTTTTTTCAGTTGTGTTTGCAAGCAATTTTCATTTACAACTGAGTTTATTTTTCTCACTACACTTCTAGATCCAAAAATTCCCTCCTAATTTTATAAGGAAGTTGTAAAGAGAAGTTTGTAAGAAATTTGTGATCCTTTTGGTGATCACTTGGCTACTTGTTGTTTCTTGTTGAGATACCTCTTCGGTAGAGGATTGTATTGGTGGAGTTCGGTACTCCGGTCTTCGGTAGACCTTGTAAAGTTCCTCGGTGGATAGTGGAAACCCTTCACGGAGGTGAAGGCGGGGAGTAGAGCGATGGCTCGAACCTCGAAACAAATACTTTGTGTTTGCGATTGTTTTTCTTATTGCTCTTCAATTCTTGCTTGTGATATTGCTTTTCATTTATAGCTTGTGATATATCTTGTGTGCACTTCTTTATTGCTTTCAATTCATTTCTTGCTACATTGTCGATCATTACTCATTCAACAAGATTGCAAAACGCACCTCTAACTCTTATCTAGAGGAATCACGAGGAAGGAGTTCAGAGCCCTTCACAGGGTATTCGGCTTCTAGTCTTATTTTGGGCGATCGTTGCATCATATATTCATACTTGTTTAAAAAAGATCTTTAGATTAGCATTTACACCTATTCACCCCCCTCTAGGTGTTTTTCAGCATGCATGCGGGTGATGTTGGCTGCCTTCTCCAATTCGTGAGCACCAGCTTGGCCGAGCAACCAACCCACCATGCGTGAGCCCCTCTCCCATTGGCCGTGGCCATGCACCCCTATTGTAACACCCCGTTCCCGGAATACGTATTTATCTGCGTATTCAATTTTTTCGATCGTATTTTTTTAAATTTCATTGATTTAGTCTTTCTGGTAGTCTAAATTGACTGATTTTAATTTCAAACACTGTTTCCCAATATTTTAGATTTTTCATGATTTTTCAGATTTTTTCTGAATTATTTTTATAAAAACCTTAAAATCGGGATTAATCGGTGCCGCTGGTTTATTCCTAGATTTTTAATTTATAAATGGGGTCTGTTGACACTTAAAAAAGACAAGATTCCTATTGGTCTGAACAAATGTCTAACTTGTCGACATTTACAAAAGACAAGTGGCAGACGAGCTGAAGACCAGTTTTCATCCACCTCCAAGGGACAAGGAAGCAGCTTGGACTCCACTGATCCAGCAAGCAGAACAGTGAGCCTGGGACGTTTCTAAACAGACCTCAGCAGGTCTAAGATGCTAGCATTTAGCATTACATTAGCCCAAGGAGATAGCCTCGATTGAGAGGCTAGCATCATCCAATTTCGCCAGAAAGCTAATTGACAGCTTCGCCGAAAAGCCTCTTTTCGGATTTCGCCAAGGATTGCATTTAGCTCCGCTATGAGCTTCAAAGCGGGCAGCTCCGCTATTGATCTACTACGGTCAACCTTTGACCAATCAAATCTCCTGATGAGATTGGATTCAAACAAATCAAATCCAATCAGGATTCAAATATGGCAGGTGATTGCCGCTATCTCTTGACTCTCTTGAAACGAGTAAGAGGATCAAGGAGAATCTCCCAACAATATGGAAAGGATCAAAACAGATCAACCGACCTGCCAAATCTAGCTCCGCAGAAGTTATCTTAGCCTCGCAGCAAGGCTACTTTCTAAATTCAAACAGATTCGGTTCAATCTGTTTCCATATCTTCAAAGGGGACGATTATACCCTTGCTTTCCCTATAAATAGCCCGCCAGGGGCACAAGGAAAGAGAGATCGATCGGATCGGGAGAGACTTCCAGAAAAAAAAAAGAGAGAGAGGACTCCACAAGCAGAGGCTTCTTTACAACGCACCGTGCGTTCTCAAATTCAGAGACTCTTTAGAGAAATACTTCTCTCTTCAGGGTGGCGATACCCTAATCACCTCTTTTCCTCAAGGAATCTCCGGAACCAGGCGAGAAGGAATTCCTTACAGAAGGCGGTCTTGAGAAGTAGCAAGAGGGTCCTACCAACCCTCTATTCTCTGATTCCCGGAACCAGGCGAGAAGGGAATCTCATCGCTCGCATCGTCAAAGGGACAAAGTGGTCGCGCGCTGACCAGACTCCTATCGGCACACTTCTCCAGAATCTCTGAGGAGATCTACTTGTAATCTTTTTGAAGAATACTTGTAATTTAGCTCCTCAAACTCTTTTATTTGTAAGTTTTCCCATTTGCAAATATGATGGAAAACAAGATGGCGACTCCGCTGGGGATGATATTCTCCTCTGCTGAGAATCAAGTGTCGCAATGCGACAATCAGACCTTCGGGTCTATCTCTGAATTCAACAAAGTCGGTGCAGCCAGAGCTTCTCTGGCTAAATCTTCAAGGAAAGTCTCTGCGGAGACTGAAAAGGTTCCCTGCAAACCTGCTGCGGTGCTCTGGCGCAACAAGGAAGCATGCCCGCAGACCGAGCCCTGCACTCTTGAGAACTTGGTCATCCAGATCGACCAAGGAAGATTTGAAGAAGTCCTCTCTGGGGGTGACCTGACGCTTCGAGCACGGAAGCACAGGAAGGTCTTCACGACCAAGGTTTCAAATCAGAAACCAGAGGCAGAATTCTGCCAACACCCCCACAGCCCCGCGTGTGGCTATTCAGGTTCCTCGTGAACCTAAGCATCTTCCGTCAAGGCGGATATGGAAGCCCAAGCAGAAGTCTCCAACCGAGGTTTCCGGTGTAGTCACGCCGAAACTGCGCCTCTCCCGCGAAGAAAAGGATAAGATGCCTATCTACCCTAACGATGCTGCAGATCATGAAGTCCCGACGGCGATCATACCGTCGCTCAAATCAAAGGCAGCAAAGCCTTCTGACAGCCTCGCTTTCACAAGCGAAGCCACCATACCAAAGCATACTCATTGGATCCATGGCCGCGAGGCTAAGGCCAAAGAGTCATCTAAGGCTAATCCCCTTCGCGGCGGAATAGCGGATAAAGCACCTCGGCGTGCTCCGCTCTCTAGTTCATCAAGCACTAAGTTCGCACCTGCTGGCGAATCTAGATCTGAAGCATTCAGTGCTAATCCCTTTTGCAGGGATAAGAAGAATGGAGTATCGTCCCATGTACACTCCGAAAAAGCTTCTCTGCGAAGTTATCCAGGCTCTGTTGGGCCTGACCTACGAGAATTCCTGGTAAGCAAGCAGAAGCCGGAGCCCCTCCGAATTACTTTCCCCTGTTGTCAAAGAGGATGCCGACTTGTGACAATCCATTCAACCCGCTGCCGGCTACATCCAACCATGGTTGTATCTCCGCGCCGGCAATCGGTGTTTGATCGGTTGTCCGCACATGTTCCTATGAGGCATCGCGGAAGGGGCGCCTCTGTAGGCTGTCTAAAAATCACCAAGACAAGCCACCAAAACGCAGAGATCCAAGATCCAGACGCAAGGCTAAATGTGACAATCAAGACGCGAGAGTCCAAACCCTCGTCTCAGCATTAAGGCACGTGGGCCCGACACCCGCATCTCAGCCTCAAGACGCGAGGGTCCGAACCCACGTCTCAGAACCAAGGCGCGTAAGCTCAAAACCCGCGTCTCAACCTCAAGACGCGAGGGTCCAAACCCGCATCTCAACCTCAAGACGCGAGGGTCCAAACCCGCGTCTCAACCTCAAGGCGCTAGGGTCCAGACCCGCGTCTCAGTTACAACTACCCCGATTATGGCGCCATTCACCGCCCATGTAGCGGGGAAGTTGGATCTCATCATGGAGTATTTTTAGGGGACACGTTCACCCCCTACAGCCTATATAAATAGCCCAGTTGCTATGGAGGGGAGGGAGAGCATCAGAAGAAATCGGAGAGCATCAGAAGAAATCGGAGAGCATCAGAAGAAATCGGAGGGCATCAATAGACATAAAGAGACCGAGAGATATCAACAGGCGCGACACATACAGAGAGAGAGAGAGCTCGACTCTTCAAGCTAACTTGCTGCGTACAAGTTGCTCTTCGCCTACCTTCTCTTTTAGAGTTTTGGTAGACGGGCTGAGTTACTCCTTCTACCTGCCAAGGAGAAGATCCCTTGACGGTCCAGACGGTCATCTGGTCAACGGAGAACAAGATTCACTCTCCACCGCCACACGAAGAACCCAGCACTAAACAAAGGGGGGATTCAAGCTTCAACATCCTCCCTCCCTTGTAACCGAAAGATTAGTCTGTTGTAATTTTTCATCTGATTCAAGGAAATTTTACACCTCCTTCTTTTTCGTGTCCAACAAGAGATGGCGACTCCGCTGGGGACTACGTTTGTCACTGACGAACAAGCCGTGGCGCAGGATGATCTCCTCCGTAGGGGGAAAATGGTCGAGACACTTGTTGTGGAGTTCGACCAGGCGAAATTCGAAGAGTTTCTCTCTTCTGGCTCCAAGAGTCCAAAGACCCGCGTCTGTCGCAGGATCTCGGCGGGGAATAACTCCGAAGCTCGATCTGAGGCTCTCTTGGGCGCCACTGCTACGGTCCCTTGTGCACAGAAGACCCGCGTCAACGCCTCTCAGAAGGCCAGCGTGGTCTCACGCGCGACTGCTGCTGCGACCAACTGCGTCGCACAAAAGACCCGCGTCAGTGTCCCTCAGAGGACCCGCGTGGTTAAAACCCCTGATGTTCAGCATCAGGATGTTGTCGGTTTCTCTCCTCCTCCGCGACGCAACCGAAATGCTGAGCGTCGACAGAGGAGACGCGCGCGTCAGCCTCAAGCTGGAACCATTGGTTGTCCGACTGAGGCTAAACGCGACATGCAATCTGGTGCTTTGCCCGCGGCACGTCCAGTACGTGAAATCCGCGTTTGGCGGCCCAAGTGCGTAACTCCTCAAGTTGAGTCCTCTGAAGACCAGCTTACCAAACGCCAAAGCGAAGCTTCTGCGTCTCGTCAAACGCAAGAAACACGCGCTCACAGGCATGGGGCCCAGCAGCCCACTCTCTCTCACCCGTCTCTGCCCGGACGTACCAGGCATCAACGCAAGACTCGCGTCTCATCTCAACAGAGACGCCAGGCGCGCATCAGACAGCCGCGACGCGAGAGCTGCGTCCCTGAAGTCTGCGTCCATTCTGCACAGCACATGGATGCCTCCCGTCTTCGATGTTGTGAGGCTAGTCTCTTTGATCCCTCTTCCATGGATTTGAGGGATTATTTAACAAAGAAAAGAAGTGCCCACCAGGTCACTTCATCTTGCTGCTGCCAACGGCTCATCTCCATGCTCTCGGAGTGCCGTTGCGGGTCGAGTGTGCACCAGCAGTCTTTAGTTAGACAGCTGACCTCGATCCCCCCGTCAGCCAAAAGAAGGCGCTCCCATAGAAGGAGAATCTTCTCTGACGTTGAATACCCGGAGCTTACTGCGAACATGACAAGCAGAAGCAAGGGAAAAGGACTTGCAGTCAGCTCAGATGAGTCTGACTCTGAACCGGAAGGGGTGTATCAACACACTCGTACCCGGACTGGGGCCATTCCCCCGGTTGACTATAATGCCTTAGCCCATGGCATTAAAGTGAACGATTCTCACTCCGACGTAGTGGAATCAGGGGTTTCAAACTCCTCCGTTGAGAAGGAGACCTCTGCCTACATGACAGGCACTCCTGATGAGACAGCTAGACGTCTGGAACAGATCCAAAAGAGACAAATGGAGATAATTGTGTCTCAACAGGAATCTATCGATGCTATCAAGCTGGCGCTTGCACAGCTGCTCGAAGACAGGAGGAGATCTCCTCCTAGGAGGTCGAGGGACAGAGAGAGAAAGGGAGGAAGCTCATCTTCCGAGCCTTCTGAAGAGAAGCCTCGATCTACTTCTGGCTCGTCCAAACCCTCGTCAAAGGGCGACCGAGACCCAGGGAAGGCTCATGCTAAAAGGATGAGTCAATTGGAGGAACGCCTCAATGCCCTTGCCAGTCGCAAAGACCTCCAAGAAGTTAGAGTGGTCCGGCCCTATCCAGCTGAGTGGGATTTAGTCCCGTACCCTCCTAAGTTCAAGGCTCCAACCCTCCAAGCCTTTGATGGGAAGGGGTCCCCTAATCAGCACATCTACTACTTCAAATCCCAAACTGGGAATGTAGTAGATAATGACGCCATCCTGGCGCGACTGTTCATCGGCACCCTGAAAGGGTTGGCCTTTGAGTGGTTCATGAAACTCCCGGAAGGTTCTATCAAGAACTGGGGCGACTTGGAGAAGCTGTTCTTAACACGCTTCTTCGAAGATGACTCCGAGGTCACAATGCCCACCCTGTTAGCTACGAGACAGCGAAAGGGAGAGTCCGTCAAATCTTTCGTGGAAAGATTTCGGAACGTGGCACTCCAGTGTCCAAGCGGTATGACCCAGGCCACCCTGGTGGAAACATGCCGCCACAACCTCCAAACCTCACTCCTTGCTCAAATAGGAGTTGCTGAAAGCCGCACCTGGAAACAATTAGTCCAACAAGGTGAACAGGCTGAGGAGATTGTTGCCCGCGTCAGGGCAGAAGAAGGCAAGCCGCGGCCGGAGAGGTCAACTAGGCGAGCGCCAGACACCTCCCTCCAGACAAAGCGGAAGGATAATTTGGCGACGGAGACCAAATCTCCCACCAAACCTCAACCAGCCAAGGCGAGTGGCTCTTCAAGCCAACCCCGCGCCAACAAGCAGTATTCCTTCAAGGAGGAACATGTCGATTCGCTCTTCAAGCTACTCAACAAGAGCAACCGACTAAAGCTCCCTGAGGCCAGGCGCCCTCAGGAAGTCGGCAAGACCGACAACCCCAACTACTGCTTGTACCACAGAATGTTGGGACACCCTACCAGAAGCTGTTACATCTTCAAGGACATCCTTCAGGCTCTGATTGACGCGGAGGTGTTGAAACTCCGACCAGAACAGAAGGAGGTGACAGCCAACATGACGTCGATTCTCCAGTTTGGAAAACAACCTCCAGCACCTGCAGGGGTGGTCCCAATCCCAAGAGGAGAACTAAGAGTGGTCAACACAGACCCTCACCAGCAGCAGGAGAAGGGCTTGGTACCCGTCCCTACGCCTCAAGGGGAAATCATGTGGGTCCACCCTGACCTAGTGGACAGCCAGCAGTGGACTACTGTAACCAACAGGAAGTCCAAAGGCAAGGCAAAAGCTTCGTCCTGCCATGTGGTATGTGCTTCCTCCCGAGAAGCAGAGGATGATGTTCTCTCACTGACTGATTCAGAAGAGGAAACAATAGTCTTGGCCGCAGAGCCCAACCAACCAATGACGGGGACTCGTTCAGGACAGCCCTACTTGAAGCAGTACGGCGAAGTGGCGGCAAACCCTCCACAACTGGCTGCAGAGCCAACTAGGCCCTCCACGAAGCCACCAGTGGAGAAACAAAAAGAGACTCGATTCTCTCGAGCTCTTCAAAAGGGTATAGCGGAAGGATCCACAACGCCTTACCGCTTTGATGTCGGCTCAATTGGCCAACATCCCGGCGCGGATCACCCTGTATGAGCTTCTAAGACTATCAAAGTCGACCAGGGAGGCTCTACAAGAAGCTCTGGCAAATGCTGAGGTCTTTATGACCCAGGTGCCAAAGAAGGAAGATGTAGAGAATTGTCTCCACACCTCCCAGAATGCTCCCTGCATTACCTTCACGGCAGATGATATGCAGGTTAAAGGGAAGCATGATCGACCCCTGTACTTCACAGGTTATATCGGATCATCTGAGGTGAACCGCATTCAGGTAGATCCAGGGTCCGCATTGAGCATCATGCCCCGCCGAGTCATGCAACACCTCGGCATCCCTACCCACCGTCTGAGCCCTACACAGACGACCATCTACGGGTTCAATGCCAACGGCACCCGTCCGATGGGGAAGATCAAGCTCAAGTGCCAGATTGGGAGCCTCAAGTCGGAGGTGACGTGCTACGTCATCGATGCCGACACTTCCTACAATCTGCTGCTGGGATGACCATGGATCCACCGCAACTCCATCGTTCCCTCCACTCTTCACCAAGTCATGAAATACATTGACGCGAGTGGGAAGGTGCAAACGTTGGTTGCCGAAAGGTATCCGTTTAAGGGGGTCGAAAATTATTTCACGGACTCCCTCCTATATCAGGATCCGGTGGATGAAACCCCGCAACTGGAGGTGCCAGACTCTGGTAATGAGGCTGACACTGAGCCCGAGCAAGAAGAGTGCCTGTGGAAGTTGGAACCACTTGTAAAGAGCACTAATAAGCTCGATGTTGATAATACCACCGACGATGCAGGCGATTGGTATATTAATGAGAATTTAGATTTTGAGTATTTTTCTGCGTGTGCATCCGATTCAATACCGTCGGATACTAGTACCGACGTAGACGATGACATCTGGTCAGCAATGGATGCTTTGACATCATTGCATGTACCAGTAAAATCATCTTTCGGGACATACCAGGATAATGGTGATGCGCAGGAATCTATATTCATGGTTCCGACAAGACGAAAAGGCCAAAAACCAATCCTTTTTGGGCGAATGACGACTGAACCAACGCCCCGCGAAGAATCGAAAAGTGAGGAGGAATCCCCTCAGCTCAGTCATTATGAACCAAAAGCGCTCAAAATGATGAAGTGCATGGGGTATGATCTAACCAACAGACCCGGGTTGAACTTCGGCAAAGGAAGGAGAACGCTACTTCGATCCTTTGTGCCGAAAGGGAAGGCCCCCGATTATTATCATCGGACGCGCCGGGGGTTGGGCTATGTATCAACTCCGGTCCCATCAGCCTCCGATTCTCAAGAATCGTCGAGCAACGATTACTCTTCAGACACATCATCTTGGGAGTCAGATGTCAGTGTCGGCAACATCTTCAAGGAACTTTCAGTGAACATGGTTTCGACAAGCCACCTGGAAGATGGAAATGAAGAAATGATCCAATCTGATACAGATCCTTGGATCAAACATTTAAATGCTCTTTGGGATACCCGCTTTGAACAGCGTGAGCCACCCACAGAAGACAAGGTTGTTCAGATCAACCTAGGAGATGAGGCTAACCCTAAGCCCATCTTCATAAGTGACGGCCTGTCACCTTCAGAGAAGAAGGATCTAATATCTCTTGTACAAGAGTATATAGACGTCTTCGCCCGAAATTATGAGGACATGCCAGGACTTGATCCTCAAGTGGCCATGCACCGCCTCAACATCAATCCGGACGTAAAGCCTGTCAAACAACAACAGCGACGGTTTCGCCCAGAAATAATGGAGGTAATTCAATCAGAAGTCAGAAAACTTATTGATTCTGGCTTCATCAGGGAAGAACAACATCCCGACTGGGTAGCCAACATCGTCCCCGTCTCCAAGAAGAACGGGAAGATCAGAATCTGCATCGACTTTCGCGATCTAAACGAGGCCTGCCCCAAAGACGAATTCCCATTGCCAATCACAGATGTTATGATTGACAATACTTGTGGATTTGAACGAATGTCCTTCATGGACGGATTCTCAGGATACAATCAAATCAAAATGTATCCTGATGATGAAAAGCATACCTCCTTCAATACTCCTCTAGGGGTATATTGCTATACTGTCATGCCTTTTGGACTGAAGAATGCGGGGGCAACCTACCAAAGGGCCATGAATGCCATTTTCCATCAGCAAATGCGCAAAACGGTGGAATGTTATGTCGATGACATTGCGGTGAAAAGTCGCATTAAAGGAGATCACATAGCTGATCTGAAGGTGGTCTTCGACATCATGCGGGCTCATCAATTGAAGATGAACCCCACCAAGTCCTTCCTGGGGGTAGCCAGTGGCAAATTCCTAGGATTTGTTGTGACTTCCACAGGAATCCATTTGGATCCGGAGAAAGTCCGCGCTATCCAAGAGATGCAACCCCCGAGAAACCTCAAGGAACTCAGGGGTTTACAGGGTCGATTGGCGTACATCCGCAGGTTCATCTCAAACCTCTCCGGAAGATGCCAGCCCTTCGCTAAGTTGATGAAGAAGGGTGTCTCGTTCATTTGGGACGATGCTTGCCAACAAGCGTTTGAGGAAATCAAACAATACCTCACCCAACCACCAGTCCTTGCAGCCCCGGTGTCCGGAAAGCCTTTCCTGGTGTACGTCCGGGCAATGGACCATTCTTTGGGAGCTCTACTAGCTCAGAATGATGAAGAAGGACGAGAACAGGCAATCTACTATCTGAGTAGAACAATGATCGGAGCCGAACATCGGTACAACCCGATCGAGAAGGAATGTTTGGCACTAGTGTTCGCCATTCAGAAAATGCGACACTATCTGGTAGGCCAGACTATAAATGTCATATCAAAAGTCAACCCCCTGAGGTTACTTATGACAAAGCCTTCTTCACTAAATGGCCGGCTGGCAAAATGGGCCATGTTGCTATCCCAGTATAATATGCACTTTCTGCCGCAGAAAGCCATTAAGGGACAAGCGGTGGCAGACTTCCTAGCTGAACACCCAGATCCGAGGGCAGCCAAAGTCTACGAGGATCTCCCAGACGAAGTGGCCGAAGTCTACCTGACTCAGACATCGTTCGAAAGTCAAGTGTGGCAACTTTTCTTCGACGGTGCATCAAGGACAAGCCCCAAGGGATACGTAGTGGCGGGGGTAGGAGTAGTACTTGTCTCCCCACAAAATTATGTGATCCCCCGAGCTGTCTCGCTAACGGAGCCTTGTTCCAACAATGTGACAGAGTACAATGCTCTATTGATCGGGATGCAGCTCGCCGATGAGATTGGCGTTAAAAATCTCGAGGCATACGGTGACTCTAAACTCATCGTCAGCCAAATTCGCGGGGAGTACGAAGTCAGACATGAAGACTTAGTACCCTATTACAACGTAACTATCCGGATGGCCGAGGGGTTTGCTAACTTCTACATCGACCATGTACCGCGCAGGCAAAATGCGCACGCCGATGCACTCGCATCCCTTGCAGCCTCCCTAGCTCTTCCAGCTGGAGCAATGGAGAAAATATTCGTCTACAGTCACGACTTGCATTGCCCGAAAAATACTCTCGAGGACTATCAGGAGTCAAAGGGAGATTGTCGAGGCAAAGAAGTGCTGGAATTGTCGGCCGGTCCAGAGCTTAAAGACTGGCGATTCCCCTACATCGACTATGTCTTGTACGGCATCCTGCCTGAGGACGCCAAAGAGGCGGCTGCCATTCGAAGGAAATCCCCTAAGTTTTACTATAATGTGATTACACGAACATTGTATCGTTGGTCGCATGACGGGATCTTACTCCGGTGCCTCTCACCAAAAGAGGCCCAGGAGGTATTGAAAGAGGCCCACGACGGTACGTGCGGAGCCCATCAACCTGGCCCAAAACTGGCACATCGACTCCAAAGGTTGGGTTACTATTGTCCCAAGATGGTTGCCGACGCCGTCGCCTATGCCAAAAGATGTCACGCTTGCCAAATACATGGAGATTTTATCCATCAAGCACCAGGGTACCTCCACTCTATGACCTCTACATGGCCATTTGAAATGTGGGGGATGGATGTGGTTGGTCCTATCAGCCCACCATCATCAAAGGGACATCGGTTCATTCTAGCAATAACTGATTACTTTTCCAAATGGGCCGAAGCCATTCCTTTGAAGGAGGTGAAGTCGTCCAACGTGATCAAGTTCGTAAAACATCACGTTATTTACCGTTTCGGTGTACCTCGGCGAATTGTCCATGACAATGGACCCCAGTTCATCAGCCAGGCATTCCAGAGATTCTGCGCTAAGTTCAGAATCCAGAGTGTGTCCTCAACGGCATACTATCCTGCCGCTAATGGCCTCGTAGAAGCTTTCAACAAGACCATTGGCAAGCTTCTAAAAAGTTCGTCTCGAAGAGTCAACGCGACTGGGACGACAAGCTAGGCGAATGCTTATAGGCCTATCGCACAACAGTGCGAACCCCGACAAAGGCCACGCCGTTTTCCTTGGTATACAGATGTGAAGCCGTGCTTCCCCTGGAAATCCAAATTCCATCTCTACGCGTCGCCTTGACAGCGGAGATGACGACAGAGGAGAAGCATCGACAGCGACTCCAGGAACTGGAGGCCTTAGACGACAAGCGTCTGCAAGCCCAACAGCAAATCGAGCTCTACCAAGCTCGAATCACCAGAGCCTTCAACAAGAAAGTTAAAGTACGAACTTTCAAGAAAGGCGATCTTGTCTTAGCCGTCAGAAGACCCATGGTGATGACGCACAAGACAAAAGGAAAATTCCAACCCAAATGGGAAGGACCATTTGTGGTAGAGTCGTCTACTCGAATGGATCATATCGCCTCATAACCTCGAATGGCGATACACTTATGATGCCAATCAATGGCAGATTCCTGAAGAAGTACTATCCTTAGATGGTATTCTTCCGCTGATCAAGTTAATAGTACACCTATGATCAAAGCAAGAAGAATTTCTTCATTAACATCCGACGCCTCCAACGGCTAAGGATAGAGGAAAATGTTGGCTTTTAAGCCCAACATAAGTCTTCGACAACTCATCATGCTGAGGGGAATAGCATGGCTAGCCCAACTCAAACGGTAGTTGGTAAAGGCACCTCAAATCCGTTGATAGCTGGGGGTTTGCTAAAAATCCTAAGTGGACTTGATTCCACTCTTTCCTCCAAAATCCCTTACCAATTCTCATCCACAGAATGGTAGGACCACAAAAAAACAATCGTTGCCAAGTTAACACCATACCTCTGGTAATGAGATACCCCTTGTAGAGTACAAATCTTGCTTGTCAACTCTACATTTTGCCAAGTTAACACTACACCTCTGGCACTTCAAATCTCACTTGTCAATTCTCATCCATAGAATGACAGGTCCTCAAACTGTTTTCGGCTCAAGCCAATTCTTGTCAAGTTAATATCACACCTCTGACAAAACTACTGTTTAAGTTAACATTATACCTCTAAGCAGTACTTCAAGTTTCTGCCAGGTTTAATATTACACCTCTGACAGTCACTTTTCTTCAGTCTTCCACATCGAAGCTGAAATGAATGATGCCAAGTTAACACTACACCTCTAGCATCTGAGTCATCGCTAAGTTCAACAATACACCTATGGCCATGACCTTTCCTCGACTTCCTTGTCCAAGTCGAGATGACCAATGCTAAGTTCAACATTACACCTCTAGCATTACCTCACTGTTAAGTTAAACATCACACCTATGGCAGTGACATTCTCAGTTTTTCTAAACAAAACTGAAATACTTCTGAGTTAAGGTAATATCACACCTCTGACTCGCATCCTTGTCAAGTTAACATTACACTTCCGACAAGACCACTTTCAACCCGTCAAGTTAATATCACACCTCTGATGGTAACAAACCTTCCTAGACTCTCCACGAGTCTAATCTCACTTGTTATTCTCTTCAATAGAATAACAGGTCCACCTAAAAACATTGTTAGGTTAATATTACACCAATTAACAGTGTTTTCATCAAATCCCCAGCTGAACTCGATTAAGTTAATTCTAAACCTCTGATCAGAGTTCACCCTCCCTGGGGGTACCAAATTCTACTTGTCACTTTCTATTACAAAGTGGCAGGTCCACCAAAAAGTCATTTCATCCCTGTCAAGTTAACATCACACCTCTGACAGTATTGTGAGAGTTCCTGAAATAGGATCTTTTCTTACAAAATTTGACTTATTAAAGTTACCATCATAATTTTAACAAAGTCAAAGATTCTTTGCTTCTACGAGTCTAAGACAAAAAAAGTTCAAGACAATGAAAGAGGCAAAAAGAAAAGTGTCACTTTTATTTATTTCCAAACATATGAAAGTGATACAAAATGCTCTCTTATACAATAAGATGGAGTGTTACAGTAAAAACGCTCTCTTATACAATAAGATTGAGTGTTACAATTAAGGAGTACAAAGAAGTCCCTCTCTCCCTCTTAGAGGTTGCACTCACTCCTTATAAGCCGCGTCTGATTCCAAGTGCGCGATGTTTTGTGGCTACAATAGAAGCTGGTTACACCACAATGCATGATGTAAACATCGAAAGCGCCCTAACTGACTAAGCTAAGAGCAATGGTGTTCTTGAGGTCTGGTGGCAACAGAAAATCCTGCAACCATTCGTTCAGGAGCGTCTCTTTCCCTAGCAGGCCATCCAACGGACATAGACTGTCCTTGATGTCACTTCTGGAGTGGGAGAGGAAGAGGATCTTGTCCGCCACCACAACCACCGGAACCCTCATAGCCGTCATGCATAGCCTGACCATCTCTTGCCAGCAGGCATGAATGGCGAAGCAGATCTGAAGAGACATTGGCGAGGGTTGGGTCCTCGTCAGAGACGTAATATACTCTCTTATAGGTGACGAGGACCATAATATACTCTCTTATAGGTGAACATCGAACAAGTTCGCCGGCCAAAGCATCCTTCCAGGGGCCCAGCAAACCAGCAAGTCTACCTGCAAGGAATGAACAAAGGAATCAGAACAATCTGCAACTTAGTATGTTTCAACAGAGAAAAACTAAGTCGCAAATGCAGACTGCAGACGCGGGAATGATCCACGCAGTCAGCCAAGCAGACGCGGGAATGACCCACGCAGTGAGCCAAACTGCTGCATCAGCAGAGACAAACGCGAATCAAAACGCGGTCTCATTCTGCGCCCAAGTCGAAAGCACAAACGCCGAAAAGGCACAGACGCCGAAAGTTGCCATCTCCTTGTTGAGTGAACAAGAGTTGTAAGGCTCGGGTCTGAAACCTTTTTGGAATTCGTCCAAAGCAGTGGCTATAAAACGCACCAAGACAGTGGCTTTGAAACGCAAGCTTTGTGATAAAAGCCAGCGCCAAGTACCAAAGACCCCTGCACTCGCGTCCAGAGAAGTTCAAGTCTGTGGCGCAAATTCCAGAAGGAATGCACCAACACAAACTTCGTGAGGGGGTCCAGATAATGATGATGCCAAGGTACAGGCCGTGGTAGATTAAAATATCATGGCTAATCGGGACGGCGTACCAACAGAGGCCTCTACCAAGAGTCGGGCTCTCTGCGTCCAAACGCGGACGTGCAAGATGATCAGAGAGACACTCTGCCCCGAAGAGACCAAACAGGAGCATACAAGCCCTGGGTCATCTTCATTCACAGAGCCATCCTCATCCATGGAGACAATACTCTGAAGAGGATGAAGGTTCTCAGAGCGCTCGCTCTCAAAAAGAAGAAGCAGTCGGCTTGGTCTTGGGTGCCATTGCTAATTCAATCCGAGGTTAAACAGATGAACAGAAGGGGAAATTCTCTTTCTTAATTTTATCAGCGAGTGCGTTCGGAGAAGAAGAGGAATCTTCCCAACTGTGGCCTTTTATAGGCACAAGGATTCGCGAAGATACGCAGCGTATGGCCCGATGAATTCTGCGGCGAATCTCTGTTCGACGCGTGGAACAAAATCACTTTAACGCACAGAGAAGATCATGCGCCACGACTCTGCAGCGAATCGTCGCTCGACACGTGGCACGGATCATTTAATGAGCCAGGAAATCCGCGCGCCAAAAGGTGAAATCCCGTCGGTTCCCCAGGCCAACTGGCAGCGCAATCATGACGTGGCACGGACTCGCACCTGACGACCATGTCTCTTCGATGGATATGCCCCGTCAGCATCGCCATAAATGCGCCCAGACAATCGCGTCTATATTCAAAAGATGCGTCTCTCCGAAGTTCACGTCTTCAGCTGAACATCGCGTCTGCCTTATGAAGATCAGTCGCGTTTCCATTGCCAAAAGGTCGCGTCTCGCTAAGAAGTCACGTCTTTAAAGCAGTCTCATCTCTGCTTTTCAAAAAGGAACCCGCGTTCAGTCCCTGCTTCTGCGAATCAGTTCAACAGTACACTGACACAAGCAGAAGACCAACCACTCCTGGCTTAAAGCGCACCCGTGACAGACTTAAAAGCAAACGGGGAGGTTTAGACTGTGTATCTAGACACTCAACATGATCAACTCCGGTGGCTTCAAAGAGTTCAACAGTACACTCATGAAGACCAACTCCAGAATAGATCAAACCTGGAGCATTAACAGTCTAGTCATGAAGGCAAATGCAGCTAGAATCCAAAGTATTTTGAAATCCGTCCCAGTTAACTGCGGAATATCGAAAACTTTGGAGGGGGTTCTGTAGGCTGTCTAAAAATCACCAAGACAAGCCACCAAAACGCAGAGATCCAAGATCCAGACGCAAGGCTAAATGTGACAATCAAGACGCGAGAGTCCAAACCCGCGTCTCAGCATTAAGGCACGTGGGCCCGACACCCGCATCTCAGCCTCAAGACGCGAGGGTCCGAACCCACGTCTCAGAACCAAGGCGCGTAGGCTCAAAACCCGCGTCTCAACCTCAAGACGCGAGGGTCCAAACCCGCGTCTCAACCTCAAGACGCGAGGGTCCAAACCCGCGTCTCAACCTCAAGGCGCTAGGGTCCAGACCTGCGTCTCGGTTACAACTACCCCGATTATGGCGCCATTCACCGCCCATGTAGCGGGGAAGTTGGCTCTCATCGTGGAGTATTTTTAGGGGACACGTTCACCCCCTACAGCCTATATAAATAGCCCAGTTGCTATGGAGGGGAGGGAGAGCATCAGAAGAAATCGGAGAGCATCAGAAGAAATCGAAGGGCATCAATAGACATAAAGAGACCGAGAGATATCAACAGGCGCGACACATACAGAGAGAGAGAGAGAGAGAGCTCGACTCTTCAAGCTAACTTGCTGCGTACAAGTTACTCTTCGCCTACCTTCTCTTTTAGAGTTTTGGTAGACGGGGCTGAGTTACTCCTTCTACCTGCCAAGGAGAAGATCCCTTGACGGTCCAGACGGTCATCTGGTCAACGGAGAACAAGATTCACTCTCCACCGCCACACGAAGAACCCAGCACTAAACAAAGGGGGGATTCAAGCTTCAACATCCTCCCTCCCTTGTAACCGGAAGATTAGTCTGTTGTAATTTTTCATCTGATTCAAGAAAATTTTACACCTCCTTCTTTTCCGTGTCCAACAGCCTCACCAGATCCAATCTCCGCCTCCGTCAATATGACCGGAAGAGGCCGAGAGCGACGCAAGGGGAGTCAGACATCTGATGGTCCCCCTTTCAGTTCTCCAGATCCAGATTATAATCCAGGCCTAGGCGAGGTCTCCGTACAAGAAGAAGGTGTTTTCCGAAACACCAGATCCAGGGTGGCAATACCCTACAATTACGAGCAACCTTCTTCCTCGACGGCCCTGATCCCGCCATCACCCGGGCAGTCACCTCAATCTTCAGACGAAGAAAAGGAAGACAGCGGGTATGCCTCGTCAGCGACGGTCAGTTCAGTGCGAACCGACAAAGCATCGGTCAACATGGCCGATAACGCTAACGATGACCTTCGTCGGCGTTTGGAAGCTCAAGAGCAAACCTCCAGGACCCAGCAGGAAGCCCTGGACAATATTCAACAGATGCTTGCCCAACTCCTCAGCAATCGGGGCGGCAATGATACCGGAAGCCACCACGATGAGGAGGAACACTTTAGCAATGATCCGAAATCCAAGGGAGGTTCTTCCCTAGATGCTGAAGTCCTTAAGGGCCTCCAGGCTCAGATTGCATCCCTAGCTCAGAGGGATGAATTAAAGAAGGTGGGGACAGTCCGTCCTTATCCACTAGAGTGGGATTCGGTGCCATACCCACCAAAGTTCAAACCACCAACGTTGCATACGTATGATGGTAAGAGCTCGCCCAATCAGCACATCTACTATTTCCGGTCTCAGACTGGTAATGTCATAAGCAACGATGCCATCATGGCTAGGCTGTTTATTGGCACTCTAAAGGGCGTGGCATTCGACTGGTTCCGAAGCCTCCCTCCAGGCTCTATCAATTCTTGACTCGACCTGGAAACTCGGTTCCTCTCTCGCTTCTATGAGGACGACACTGAAGTGACCATGGACAAGCTCCTCTCTACCGTACAGAAGAAGGGCGAACCCGTCCGCGACTACATTGAGCGGTTCAGAAACTTATCCTTGATGTGTCCAGCAGGGATGCCGTTACCCATGCTCTTACAGACATGCAGGCACAACTTCTTGGATCAAGTAGAAGTTCGCATGGGGGCTGTCAAAGCCCACACTTGGAAGGAATAAGTCGAACAAGCTGAGATAGCTGAGAAGTCAGCTAAAAAGTTCGAGCCATCCGCCCCCAGAGGCAAATGGGGTACGAACAGCAAAGGACACGGCGACCCGCCTCAGTCTTCCCAAGCTAAGGGGAAAGAGATTATGTCCGTAGAGTTATCCGGAGACGTGCAGTCGAAGGCTAAGAAGAGCGGCTTCAACAATCAGGAGCCCAAGTTCCCTCCAAAATAGTACTCCTTCAAAGATAATCAAGTGGTTACAATATTCCATCTGCTCCACAAAGGGAACAAGCTGAAGCTGCCGGATGCTCGACGTCCTGATGAGATAGGGCGCACAAACGACCCCAAATACTGCCTCTATCATAGGATGATTCACCATCCTACTGACAAGTGTTATGTCCTCAAGGACAGGATACAAGCCCTGATTGACGCCGGCGTCCTCACACTGAAGACGGAGCAGAAGAAAGTCACTGCCAATATGGTGACTCTCGAGTTCGGCAGCACCCAAAAGGTCACGGTGCTTGATGGGACTTATCCAGCCCCCACGCCGCGATTGGAAGTAAGGCATCCTTCGCCCATGACTAGAGACGACAAAGGTCTCGTCCCCTTAACATTGGAGACAGGGGAAGTCATGTGGATACACCCAGATCTCGTCCAAGACATTCAACGGTGTTCAAAGCGGCCCAACTCAAAAGGCAAATCTTGCAATGTCATCTCTGTCCTACCAGATGACGGTGATGTTACCTCGGCTTCCCTCAGCGATTCGGAAGGAGAAAAGCATGCTTATACAGCGCAAGCAGACGCACCTCAACAGACGGGCACCCGGTCTGGGAAGTCGTACCTGAGACAGTATGAGAAGCTTGCTGACGAGACACAACAGCAAACGGCGTCAGCACCAACGCCTGCATCCACTCCAGTCCCGACCAAAGGGAGAGAAAAGCCTAAAGAGGTACGGTTCGACCATGTGTTGAAGAAACCGTCAGGCCAAGGGCTTGATACGCCCTTTCGCTTCGATATACTGGCCCACTTGGCCAATATCCCAGCTCGTATCACAATACACGAGCTCCTGCGTCTCTCCAAAGAGACACGAGAAGCGCTCAGAGATGCTTTGGCCAACTCAGAGACTCTTCTGACATGCATACCAGAGGTCTCTAATCATGACGCCCAGTCTTCTTGCCCAGAATGCCATCATGTACAATCGAAAGTGCCTGCTATTACCTTCACGGCGGAAGATATGCTTCTCAAAGATAACAAGCATGATCGACCTCTGTACTACACCGGATATATCGGTTTAACATGCATTGAAAGGGTACAAGTCGATCCGGGGTCGGCACTCAGCATCATCCCCAAACGGCTTCTCTATTTCCTCGGCATACCAATGTACAGGTTGTCCGCAACCACTACTACAATATATGGTTTTAACGCCGGGAGCAGCCATCCACTTGGGAAGATTCGGCTCCATTGCAGAATCGGAAGCCTCAAGTCAGAGGTGACGTGTTATGTCATTGACGCTGACACGTCATATAACCTGCTGCTAGGACGGCCATGGATCCATGCCAACTGGATCGTCCCTTCTACCCTCCACCAGTGCTTCAAATATGTGGAGGATGATACGACAGTACGAACTGTCTTTGCCGAAAGGTAACCCTTTAAAGGCGTGAAAAATTACTTCACCGACGCTCTCCTGTATCAAGAGGCCGGTGGAATGCATGAGGAGCCATTGCCAGATGACAGTGAAAGTGGCAATGAAGCGGATTCAGAGTCCGAGGCGGGCATGCCGGCCATTCTGACTGGCGAACCAATTACAGCATGTCTCATTGACCCCAAATGTAATACTCCTTCTGAGGAAGAAGGTGAATGGGTAATTAATGACAATATTTCTTTTGATTATCCTGTGAGTATGCGGTCGATCAAATCCATTATGGATGGCTCTCTGCACATGCCCGTACATAAGCCAAGTGCGGCCAATACATCTATGGAGGTCATAGAAGGGGCTACGCTGGTGATCCCTCCTTCCAAACAAGGTCAGTCGCTGATAATCTTCGGTAGAGCTCAGCCACGGAAACCTACAACTGCAGACTCAAGCTCAGAGTCAGATGCTCCACAGTTCTTCCATTATGCGCGGCCAGCCCGCCACATTATGAAGAAGATGGGATATAACTTGAAGCAGGGAGGCGGCCTAAACTTTGGAAAAGGGAGGCGCAGTCTAATGCATAATTTTGTCCCGAAAGGGAAGCCTGCAAATTACTATGATAGTACACGCAGGGGGTTGGGTTACGTCTCGCCCACATCATCAGTAACAGTTCAGGTCAAAGACGACGGACCAATTCCATCACAGTCGGCTTCATCCTCCGAGTGGGACTCCGATATCAGCATAGGAGAAATGTTCAAAGGCCTCGCCGCGAATATGACTTCAAGCAGTCAATTGGAACCTGCGGAAGCTGCCAATGGTGAACCATGGGCCCAGCAGTTAAGCCTCCAATGGGAAAAACGGTTCGAACTGCGTGAGCCGCCTACTGAAGACAAGGTGATGCAGGTCAATCTGGGAAGTCAAGATCATCCCAAACCCATCTTTATAAGTGAAAGCCTATCACTTATAGAAAAGGAGGAATTGATAATGCTCGTAAAAGAGTATATAGACGTCTTCGCGTGGAGCTATGAAGACATGCCCGGACTCGATCCACAGGTCGCTATGCACCGGCTGAATATCAAGCCCAACGTCAAGCCAGTCAAGCAGCAACAACGTCGGTTTCGCCCGAACATTATGGAAGCTATTGAAGCCGAAGTTCATAAACTCATTGCAAGTGGCTTCATTCGGGAGGAGCAACATCTAGATTGGGTGGCTAATATAGTCCCCGTCCTCAAGAAGAATGGCAAAATACGGATCTGCATCGACTACCGTGATCTCAATGCGGCCTGTCCCAAAGATGAATTTCCACTGCCCATCACTGATGTCATGATTGACAACACATGCGGGTTCGAAAGGATGTCTTTCATGGACGGCTTTTCAGGATACAACCAGATTAAGATGTATCCCGACGATGAGAAGCATACTTCGTTCCGAACACCATTGGGGGTATACTGCTACACTGTAATGCCCTTCGGACTGAAGAATGCCGGAGCAACCTACCAGCGGGCAATGAGTACGATCTTTCGCGATCATCTCCGAAAGACAGTGGAATGTTATGTTGACGACATTGCTGTCAAAAGCCGCAACAAGGATGAGCATCTCCGCGATCTCAGAAAGATGTTCGACATAATGCGGGCCATCAACTGAAAATGAACCCGACAAAATCCTTCTTGGGAGTGTCAAGTGGCAAGTTCCTTGGGTTTATCGTCACATCAAAAGGGATTCACCTTGACCCAGACAAAGTCAGAGCTATCCAGAGCATGCATCCACCAAGGAACCTCAAAGAGCTGAGAGGCTTGCAAGGTAGGTTGGCCTATATCAGAAGATTCATTGCAAATCTCTCAGGCCGCTGTCAGCCGTTCACCCGGCTCATGAAAAAGGGTGCTTCCTTCGTATGGGATCAAGCTTGTCAGGAAGCTTATGAAGACATCAAGAGGTACCTCACAAAGCCTCTAGTCTTAGTGGCCCCTACATCAGGGAAGCCATTCTTGCTTTATGTAAAAGCTCTGGACTACTCCCTCGGCGCCCTCCTCGCTCAAAAAGACGGCAATGGCCACGAGCAGGCCATTTATTATCTGAGCAGGACTCTCATAGGAGCGGAATCTCGCTACAGTCCTGTTGAGAAAGAGTGTTTAGCTCTCGTCTTTACCGTTCAGAAGACACGACATTATTTGGTTGGCCAGACCATACATGTCATCTCCAGGGTGAATCCTTTACGTCTTCTTATGACGAAGCCAGGGTCACTAAATTCAAGATTGGCTAAATGGGCAATTCTGCTGTCTCAATACGACATGACCTTTATTCCTCAGAAGGCGGTCAAAGGCCAAGCCCTTGCAGAATTCTTGGCTGCTCATCCAGTTCCGGAGCATTCAAAACTCCACGAAGACATCCCTGATGAAGTCTTCGAGTCCAACGCAACTTCAGTAGAGGAAGTATGGCAGATGTTCTTTGATGGAGCATCGCGAATGGGTCCTAAAGGCAAGATTATTGCCGGAGTGGGGGTCGTGTTTATCTCCCCACAGGATCATATCCTTCCCAGAGCATTCTCCTTGACAGAATCATGCTCCAATAATGTAGCAGAATACAATGCTCTGCTCATTGGTCTCCAGCTCGCCCATGGAATGGGGGTACGCTACCTTGAAGCTTATGGCGATTCAAAACTGATCATCAATTAGGTTAAAGGCGAATATGAAGTCCGCCATGAGGACTTGGTGCCTTATTACCATACGGCCATTGAGTTGGCTAACCTATTTGAAGGTTTCTATATCGGGCATGTGTCTCGATCTCAAAATACCAAGGCGGACGCTCTCGCTGCATTAGCGACGACGCTAGCCTTGCCAGCCGACACCGAGTACTATCTCACAGTCGCGACCCGACACCTCGTATGCTCTAAGCATATGCTGAAAATCCAAGAGGTCCATAATGTCTCTGCAGACCTCGAGCCGAGGGATTGGCGCTTCCCTCTCATTGATTATGCTCTGCACGGATTGCTCCCTGACGATCCTAAAGAAGCGGCGTCCATCAGACGAAGGTCCCCCCGTTTCTATTACGATCCTACTCTGAAGACGCTCTACCGTCGTTCATATGACGGTGTCCTCCTTCGGTGCCTTTCTCAGTCTGAGGCACAGCAAGTACTCAAATAAGCACATGACGGCATTTGTGGAGCCCACCAGCCGGGTCCGAAGCTCAAAGACAGGCTACATCGGCTTGGGTACTATTGACCAACTATGATAACCGACGTCATCCAATATGCGCGAAGGTGCAAGGCATGTCATATTCACGCTGACTTTATACACCAGCCTTCGGAGTTGCTCCACCCTACTGCTGCTTCATGGCCATTTGAAGCATGGGGAATAGATGTCGTAGGGCCAATCAGCCCCTCTTCGGCAAGAGGCCACCGGTTTATCCTAGCAATAACCGACTACTTTTCAAAATGGGAAAAAGCCATACCGTTGGCCGAAGTCAAAACCTCTAATGTGGTTAACTTCCTCAAACACCATGTCATCCATCGATTTGGTGTCCCCAGGCGGATCATCCATGACAATGGTCCCCAATTCATAAGCCAAGTGTTCTATCGGTTCTGCGATAAATACCGAATCCAGAATGTGGCTTCAACCGCCTACAATCCTGCTGCCAATGGCTTAGCGGAGGCGTTCAACAAGACGATCATCAAACTGCTCAAGAAGTTCGTCTCCTCGAACAAGCGAGATTGGGACGAAAAGCTCGGTGAATGTCTCTGGGCCTACCGAACCACGGTTCGGACACCGACAGGCAATACGCCTTTTTCCCTGGTATACGAATGCGAAGCAGTCATCCCATTGGAAATTCAGATGCCATCATTGCGGATAGCTCTAATTACCAAGATCACCTCAGAGGACAACGATCGCCTACGTCTCCAAGAGCTCGAAGCCCTAGACGAGAAGCGGCTCCAAGCGCAGCAACACATCGAGCTATATCAGGCTCGGATGTCAAAAGCCTTCAATAAGAGGGTCAAACAGAGGGTCTTCCAAAAAGGAGACCTGGTCCTAACCGTCAGACGACCGATGATTATGGCGCACAAGACCAGAGGCAAATTTCAGCCTAAATGGGAAGGACCATTTGTGATAGAAACAGTCTATTCAAACGGAGCATACCGCCTTATGACTGCAGATGGCGACCTACTCATGATGCCGATCAATGGCAAGTTCTTAAAGAAGTATTATCCTTAATCAAGGATCCCTCTCTTGATCGAGTTAACATTATACCTCTGATCAAGATCTTCGTGTCAAAATACACACAAAGAGAGCCCTTCTCTTCCTCCAAGCAGATCATACAGCCATAAATCAACAGGAACCTGGCCGCGCACCAGTCATCCTAAAGCAAAAGCAGGGTTATGCAGACACTAACCCTATAAGCCAAACATCCTTAACGATTAAGGATAGAGGAAATTGTTGGCCTGTAAGCCCAACATAAATCCTCGACAACTCATCATGCTGAGGGGAATAGCATGGCTAGCCCAACTCAAACGGTAGTTGGTAAAGGCATATCAAACCCGTTGACAGCTGAGGGTTTGCTAAAAATCCTAAGGGACCTGTTCCCATTTGATCCCCTCTCCAAAGTCACCTACCAATTCTCATCCATAGAATGGTAGGTCCACATATACATTTCGCTGTTACGTTAACATTAAACCTATGACAGTGATTCCCTCGTTTCTCCCTGTGAGAACGAGGCCTCCAAAATCACTTACCAATTCTCATCCATAGAATGGTAAGACCACATATACATTTCGCTGTTACGTTAACATTAAACCTATGACAGTGATTCCCTTGTTTCTCCCCGTAAAAACGAGACTTTTTCCAAACTCCATTACAATTTTGAGCTTGTTGACATTTACAAAAGACAAGTCTCAACCCCGAGCCCTGTTGACATTTACAAAAGACAGGTCTCAATACTCGTCGACATTTACAAAAGACGAGTATCACCACCCTTGAGCTTGATGGCTTCTCAACCAGTTATGTCATTGCGACCTCTGAACTGGCAGATAGCCAAGTCTCATCTACTATTGAGCTTAATAGCGTCTCAATTGGTTATGTCATTGCGACCTCTGAACCAGCAGACAGCTAAGTCTCAATCTCGAGCCCTGTTGACATTTACAAAAGACAGGTCTCAATACTCGTCGACATTTACAAAAGACGAGTATCACCACCTTTGAGCTTGATGGCTTCTCAACCAGTTATGTCATTGCGACCTCTGAACTGGCAGATAGCCAAGTCTCATCTACTATTGAGCTTAGTGACGTCTCAATTGGTTATGTCATTGCGACCTCTGAACCAGCAGACAGCTAAGTCTCAATCTCGAGCCCTGTTGACATTTACAAAAGACAGGTCTCAATACTCGTCGACATTTACAAAAGACGAGTATCACCACCTTTGAGCTTGATGGCTTCTCAACCAGTTATGTCATTGCGACCTCTGAACTGGCAGATAGCCAAGTCTCATCTACTATTGAGCTTAATAGCGTCTCAATTGGTTATGTCATTGCGACCTCTGAACCAGCAGACATCTAAGTCTCAATCTCGAGCCCTGTTGACATTTACAAAAGACAGGTCTCAATACTCGTCGACATTTACAAAAGACGAGTATCACCACCTTTGAGCTTGATGGCTTCTCAACCAGTTATGTCATTGCGACCTCTGAACTGGCAGATAGCCAAGTCTCATCTACCATGAAGCTTAGTGACGTCTCAATTGGTTATGTCATTGCGACCTCTGAACCAGCGGACTGTTAAGCCTCAATTTTGAAGTCCTGTTGACATTTACAAAAGACAGGACTCACCAATGTTTGCCGACATTTACAAAAGGCAAGCATTTCCACTCCGGCCCCGCAAAGGGCTAACCTCGAGACTGGCAACGTCTCAATCGGTTATTGCGACTTCTGAACCAACAGACAGTCATGTCTCATTATCCAAGCAAATGAAGATGACATTCTCAAGCAAGATCAAGATCGGAGACTCGGCAAAAGAAAAGAAAAAAAGAAAAAGAAGGGATGTCCATTAATGTCAAAAAGATGGGTACATGGAGGAACATATACAATGGCCTACAGGCGTACATGATAGGATCAAATTCGATCTCCGAGTGAAGCCAACCTCGCCCTCCTGTCATCAGCAGCTTGAGCCAGCGCCTGTGACCTCAGCTCAGCCTCATTGAGCTCCGCCGTCTGAGCCAAACGAGCCTCGACCTCCGCCAGAGCTGCCCTCTGTGATGATTCTTGCCGCGCCAGTTCTTCATTCTGAGCTCTGAGCCGTTCAAGCCGTGCAGTTTCTTCGAGACGCACCGGTACTGCCTTGGATAGGAGGAGATTTGCTCTCCTAATCATCTCCTCGGCCCTCCCAATCTTGTCTTCAGCGTCAAGAAGAGCACTAGAGGAAGCGTCAATCGCACTTCCAACCTCTGCCTGCCTTGCTCCCAAGGATTCCAAGTCAGAGGAAATAGCCTTAGCGGCCTCTTGAGCAGCAAGCCGGGCCTCGTGCCTCTGGGCAACAAGATGTGCGAGCCGCTCATCAGCTAAAGACCCCGGGTCCGAAAGATGCAGACAGCGCCACTCTCCTACATCCTTCTCAAGGTCGTCCACCAAGAGTTCCAAAGCAGTGGCTTGGTGATACCCCTCAAAGTCCCGAATGCATTCAATGCCACGGGAGAGGACCACCTTCAACTTCGAGAATGGCACAGGCGAGCCCTTCAAGACTAGACCGATAGTATGCTCCAAACTATTATAGAAGCTATCGACTAGATTACCTATGAAGTCATTCTCAGCTTCATCAATCTTTGGTGGAGAGGCAACCTCGGAGTAGCCTACCAGCCCGGTCGATACTGCCGCAGAAAAAGTGGCGGAAGCACTCACAGCAGCAGGGCAAGCCGGGGGCGATTTCGGCGAAGCCCTCATCGAGACCAGAACGCCAGCCACCGCGGAAGAAGGACTAGCAACCACCTCCTGAGCAGCAGGCTCAATCACCAGGGTTGGAGAAGAAGGGCTTGTGATCACCCTCAGCTCCGCACTTGGCAAAGTTGCCGATACCTCACTCGGAAGTAAGGACGCCCCAGGGACGGCCGCCTCCGCAACCTCCGGTCTGTCAGCCTCCTTAGGCTGATAAAGAGGCAAATCGCCATACAGGGCGTCCAACACGGCAGCATCCACCGCGGTCGAAGCGCCTAACTCACCCTCGGACCTCTCAGGGGAATTCTCCGGCTCCTTCAAAGCTGATGGATCTTGAGGCTGAGCATCTGCAACAAGGCCATGGTCAGGAAGAAGATACAGTAAACAGAAGAGGAGACCAAGAGGTCGTCATCATACCTAAGGCTGAGGTTGCCTCAAACATGTCATCACCCGTATCAGCCTCCAGGCGCTCCATCAGGAAGTTCTTGCCAGAGTCAGCACGAATAGCCGGCCCGCTTCCGCTTGCCGAATATCCGCTGGACTACCCGATAGAGCTCGATACCACTGGGCTTCCTTTCGAAGTCCCAGCACCCGAGGGACCAATGCCAGCCGCATCACCTCCGGACTCTTCCGAGTGGGTGAAAGAACCAGTGGCAGTCCCATAAGCAAATAGGGGATCATAGTGTTCCCCTTGCTCTCCAATCACCCCGGCTCCTGCAACATGAAGCAAATAATGAATTATTTGAGAATACACCAAAGGCACTGGTAGAGCCAATCTTACCAGTAGTCGGTTCGGCAACCGACAGCTCAGCGCCTAATGTAGCAGCAGGAGAGAATGCCGTAGAGGGACGATCCTCTACCACAATTGTAGGAGCCAGGCGACGAGGCTTTTTCGCCAGCGACTTCCTACGGGACCCACTCCCCCGCTTCCTCTTGAAGTGGACCTCAGAGTCCCCTTCTTTCATTTCTTCTACACGATGTGGGGAGGATGTCCCCACTACGCCAGAGCCAGCCGCATGGGCATCAGCTTCCATCCCCGCTTCGAAGCAAGGACTGCCTGCATCAGAGGCCTCGCTGTCCTCCATAGCAATGAACTCCTCTAAGCCAGGGACGCGGACCCGCTTTCCTTCTTCTCTCTCAGAGGCCTTCCGCCTCATCCGATGAGAAATCAACCTCACACCCGAACGATTAACATTGAACCCAGGAGGTGTGGAGTTCGAAGCCGCATACCGTCGGCAGAAGCATAAGGTTGTCCGAAGGCCGGGTTCCCTCAACGGCGTGCGTAGCCACGCCCCAGTGCCATCCGCGGTAAAGAACCGCCAAGCACGAGCCCCATCAATGAGGCTCCCCATGAAGGCCAGATCCGAGTTGGGATTGCCCACGTACAGTTGGTCGTACCCAAATTGGCGAGCAAACCGGCTCGGGATGTAGGGTTCCAGGTAGCAGGTATCCCCGCTCCTGTACAGCAAGTGCGAGGGCCGGATGTTGATCAGCCACTCGAAAACACCCCGACTCATGGGAGGGCGCCCCAACTCATCTCGAAATTCCTCATTGTATCCGGTATCCCGAATACGAGGAAAGCAGCGGAACAAATTATAGGCGTCATAACGACGCACCAACTTACGGGCCTCGGCCACGTAGGTCTTCAACCACGAACGACCTTCGAAGCGGCGGAGGAGCGCCGTTCGAACACCTTGTGGAGGGTCCGCTCCAGCTCCAATCAAAGAGGGGCAGTGTAAGGCGAACCACGCTATCAAGTAGGTATATGGTAAACCTATCCGAGGATTAGGTCCATCACAGGGCAGAACGGCACCCTTCCCTCTCCTTGACGCTGGTGGTCTGCAGAAAGCCTCCGTTAGTGCACGAAGGCCCCTCTGAATACAACACACCATGGCCGGGAGAAGACCCAGACGGTGACCATGGACCAAGCGGACAGCAGGCAGCAGGACACTCGGGTGGAAAATGTCACTCGAGGAAGAAGGCACGACGCATTTCTTCAACCATATGGTTAAGAAACCAGCTAACAGCGCCTGCCGAGACATAGGCTGACGAGCCTGGTGGTGAAAGCTCCGAAGGACATCACCTTCCTCATAAGGACCATCGTCTTCTGTCACAACGATGTCCCTTTGAGCATGCATTTCCATCCGTTTCAAGATGTCCCCCTCAGCAACTCCGCGATGAGCTGCTTCAGGAGCATTCCTCAGATCTGGGAACAGATAGCTCCCCCAGCTCTTCAAACTCTTCGAGCTACCCTTGCCACCAGTGTGGATGCTGGAACAAATGTGCAAGTGGCACATCAATTCCCGATAAGTCTCGAGCAAAGCAGGCTCCCGCTTCTCCAACAGAGCCAACTCCGCCTCACAGGGAAAGTACTCTTCGTACGGAAGAGATCCGAAAGGCAAAGCAGAGATTTCCCACATCTCGTGCAAAGCCATGCCCAACTCGCCAATCGGGGTGAAGAAGGTCCCCGAAGCCGGGCAATACAACTCGAGGATGGCGTAGAAGCACGCCACCTTTATCTCAATGCCATAGCAGGTCGTCCTGACGGCCTCATGGAGGTTTAACCTCACCAAGTCCTCCTCGAAATGAGCGAGGATATAGTTGGTCAACTCAGCCCACCATCCCTTGCGAGGATGAACCCAACCGGGAGCCCGGAAGTCAGTAGCAGGGTAGTTCCCGTCAACCGCGCAGAACTGGGTCCTGAAAGTCTGCGCCTCAGCTGGATTCTCTCCCACAGGGAGTTCCCGCGATACCTTCCCAGGGTATAGCCCTATTATGCTGAGGGGAGCGCCCGCCCTTGAATAGCCGTACTGATACGACAACCTCCCAATATGGACGGATTCAGCGCTTTTGCTCACGCCCCAAGCCATCTTCCGAGCCTGAGTCACGGTCTCGAAGGAGGACAAAGGGAAGTGCCGCTTAGTGGACGGAAGATAAAACTTCTCGCCATCCAATTGGAAGATCCACTGTCCTTCGCCTGCTTGCAATTGGCGATCGGAATCAGGTGCAGCATCCCCGAATATGAAGTCAGGCTTTCTGTAAGTCTGACGGTCGATATCCTCAAGCGGAGCAGTGGTTAAGATACTCCGCATGGTCTGCGGATGACCGCCTTGGATGAGCGTATCCCGGACAAGAGAGCTCCGCTCGCTGAATAAAGAAGCCTCTCCATGGAATCGCAAGCTGATGCTACCATCTGCTCTACTGGATAACCCGAATAGACTGTTCGGGAGACCGGAGGTGTAATGCACTGCAAAGACATGAATGAGCTATGATTAGTTCATCAACCAAGTGGATATGAAAACATAAAAATTCACTAAGGCATAGCCTCGCTCAGCGAGCAAGGCCAGCAAGGCAATAGCTTCGATGAAGCTTGATCTCGAGGAAGAAACTGCATCTTCGCAGAAAAACATCCAAAGCACCAACTTCGCTTAAGCAGGAAGTGGTATAGCCCTGAGGGCATTATGGTCAAAAGTCATCATGACTGAGAGGACGTATTCAAGTCCTGTTCCTCAACAGGATGGAGACTGCCCGAGTTATGGCTTCGTGCGGAAGCCCAAAGAAGAACTGATCAGTTCTTAATTCCCTGGTGCAAGCAAAATAGGGAAGTTAAGGGAAACGAGTTCCCTGATGAGGACAGATCATATTCGATCGTCCTAATGGCCAGATACCGACTCCAAGGAGGAAGACCACCATCTCTAATCTGGGAGAAGAGTCTCTTACCAGTGACAGGTCGCTCAATGACCGGAGGAGGAGGGCCCTCCGCTGCAGAAGTCGCTGCTTCTTTTCCCGCTCGTCTTTTGGGCGCCATCGAAGAAATGCAAGAGTTCTCAAAGTACTCTGAGTAAAGGAGGAAGAAGAAGATGGAAAGACAGAAACTTCTCTGAAAAAAGGAGATCTTTTTCTGTTCAGCCCGATCGGGCTTTTATAGGCCAATCAGCGCCTAAATTGAGGCCTCGAAAAAAGGGCACATGCCGCCGTTTCGAATTAATTCGAAACATCGCCCGAAGCGCCCGAGGCGCTTTCCCAAGGGGCGACGGTTCAACCCCACTAAGGGTTAACTTCGCACAGGAGCAAAGTGCGGACTTCGCACAATCCTTTAAGGGCTTAGCCGAGAGGCTTACCTTAGCCCTCCAAAAAGGTGCTGCTCACGGGACATGCCAGTCTCGCGAAAATCATTCGAAGAAAGGACTATGTCCTTAGCTCCGCACACAGTTTAGCCCAGCTATGGCCAGACTCTCAGTGAAAGCAAGCAAAAAATCAGATGATCGGAAGATGAACATTCATTGATTTAAAAGGAAGGGTACATTGATATTACATCAAAGTTGTGTTTCATACAATACATCCAGTTTCCCAACAGGATCATTTGAGGCATACAAGCGGTTTTATCTGCTTTCAAACCAAATCAACGGGACAGGAAAGGCCTTCCTCCGGCAAAAGGCCGTAACCCTTCTCATATGAACAGATGGTGCCACAGGGACACGGTCATTATTCTCCACAAAAAAAAAATGGCAAACCTTGCCAGGCCATTTTTGTTGAAGCCTGGCAATAAAAACCTATCGCCGCCAACACGATAGATCACGTATAATGGGAATCGGCAGTGATACCAGTGATCTAACGGGCGCGATACCCACTTTCCCGAAGAGGATCGCCCCCAAAGGCCACCAAAGTTGAAAGTTGGCAATGATGCCAGCGATCCCACAGGCGACGCCCACTATCTTTAAGCGGATCATCTCCGGTAAAAGCGGCAGCCAGCCTCACCTCAGAACGAATCATCACGGATAAGAGGCTGCCAACGGCCTTTGGGACACGCACCCGCTGCCCCTAATTGTTCCTCCTGCTTAAAAGTAAAGCTTCAACCGGGGAAGCATAAGGCAATTTTATGGTTCCTTCCATCAAGTCACAAGATTGGTGAACATAGCCCACTGCAAGGCAAATCAGAACAGATTAGCAACTAATCACAGGAAGAGCTACAAAAGAGCTAAGTCAGGTTCTTTGGGTCAAAGGAATCCAATTTCAGTCAAAGCAGAGGATAAGCCTCGCCTGCACGGCAACCAATGGGCTGGCTCAGCAAACGCCAAGTCCTAGCCTCACCTATATGGCAAAGTCAGACTGATCTTGTGAGATACAGTCTCAACATTCACCAATATGGCAAAACCGGCTCAACTCTTGAAGAGACCAAGTCCCAAGTCCTGCCTGCGTAGCGGACTTAACATGTAGTGAACAAATCAAGATGATAGCTTCACAGAAAGCTATGATGAGATCCTTCTCTGCAGCAGCCAATTGCAAGATGGAGAACAAGGGAAGCCAGCCAATCCCTAAAGCAGCAAATCAAGGGAGATGAGTTCCCTAAAAGTGGTGAAGTCTCTGAATGATCAAGACTTACCGGTCCTTGGCCGGATAAGAACCAGAGTGGGCTTTCTCACTAATTCAGAGATCTGAGTATATCTCTCAACCAAGAGAAGAGAAAACAAGCAGGCCATTTCTCTTCAGAGGACCTCAAGTGTCCTATTTATAGGCCCCATGGCCTGAGCACTCTCACCTCAAGCGTGGAAGCTCGAGTGCATTTAAGGCATTTATTGCGCCTTGATGGAAGGGACGGTTTTCCCTTGGAACCGTGCAAAGGGAGAAAACGTCTCCCTCATAAAAGGCACTTATGGCGCCTTGAAAAAGGGAAACATCCTCCTTTGGTAAGGTGCGACCGGAGAATATCTCCCTCGAACGGCGCGAAAGGAGAAATAATCCTCCTCGTAAATCAGCCCATGACAGTTGGCTTTGAAAAGGCAACAGGAGTTCCAAAGCAACTTATTCCCGGAAGCCCAGATGCGGAGCTACCCGTGCGCGAAGCTACTCAGAGTCACGATCCAGTGCAATTCTTCGGCAGATTTATCCCAAAGCAGGATTGAAGGCGAGGCTAACTCAACCATCATGGCGACGTTCATATTCCACACACCATTGATCACAGCAGTTCAAAGTGTTTCGAAGTCTGGGCTATTGCAGACTTTCGAAAACTTTAAAGGGGGTCTTGTTGACACTTAAAAAAGACAAGATTCCTATTGGTCTGAACAAATGTCTAACTTGTCGACATTTACAAAAGACAAGTGACAGACGAGCTGAAGACCAGTTTTCATCCACCTCCAAGGGACAAGGAAGCAGCTTGGACTCCACTGATCCAGCAAGCAGAACAGTGAGCCCGGGACGTTTCTAAACTGACCTCAGCAGGTCTAAGATGCTAGCATTTAGCATTACATTAGCCCAAGGAGATAGCCTCGATTGAGAGGCTAGCATCATCCAATTTCGCCAGAAAGCTAATTGACAGCTTCGCCGAAAAGCATCTTTTCGGATTTCGCCAAGAATTGCCTTTAGCTCCGCTATGAGCTTCAAAGCGGGCAGCTCCGCTATTGATCTACTACGGTCAACCTTTGACCAATCAAATCTCCTGATGAGATTGGATTCAAACAAATCAAATCCAATCAGGATTCAAATATGGCAGGTGATTGCCGCTATCTCTTGACTCTCTTGAAACGAGTAAGAGGATCAAGGAGAATCTCCCAACAATATGGAAAGGATCAAAACAGATCAACCGACCTGCCAAATCTAGCTCCGCAGAAGTTATCTTAGCCTCGCAGCAAGGCTACTTTCTAAATTCAAACAGATTCGGTTCAATCTGTTTCCATATCTTCAAAGGGACGATTATACCCTTGCTTTCCCTATAAATAGCCCGCCAGGGGCACAAGGAAAGAGAGATCGATCGGATCGGGAGAGACTGCCAGAAAAAAAAAAAAGAGGACTCCACAAGCAGAGGCTTCTTTACAACGCACCGTGCGTTCTCGAATTCAGAGACTCTTTAGAGAAATACTTCTCTCTTCATGGTGGCGATACCCTAATCACCTCTTTTCCTCAAGGAATCTCCGGAACCAGGCGAGAAGGAATTCCTTACAGAAGGCGGTCTTGAGAAGTAGCAAGAGGGTCCTACCAACCCTCTATTCTCTGATTCCCGGAACCAAGCGAGAAGGGAATCTCATCGCTCGCATCGTCAAAGGGACAAAGTGGTCGCGCACTGACCAGACTCCTATCGGCACACTTCTCCAGAATCTCTGAGGAGATCTACTTGTAATCTTTTTGAAGAATACTTGTAATTTAGCTCCTCAAACTCTTTTATTTGTAAGTTTTCCCATTTGCAAATATGATGGAAAACAGGGTCAAACTTTGAGAAACTACTTTCCCATATTTGCTTAGAATAATATTTACTATCTTAATTCATTTTTTGGGAATTTTCAGAATTTATCAGATTTCTGCCAGATTGGTGTCGACCGATATTGGCGGCCGATTCCAGGATTTTTAATTTAAAAACTATAAAAAATTTCTTGAAATGGATTTCACCTGATTCTTAGAATAATATTCTTGATTTTGAGAATTTTTGCGGGTCGTTCCGAGATACTTGATTTTCGGACGATTCCGGTATTTTTCCGAAAGTTTTCCGCATCCGCAACTGAATCCCGGGAATCCGCCACTCTAATTATTTTTACTTTTTCTTCCAAGAAAATATCTTCTTTTTTCCATTTTCTTTTCCTTTTTCCTTTTTCTTTCCTTCCTTTTCTTTCCACCAAATTCTCCAAAATTCTCCATTCTTCCATTACTTTCTACAACTTTCCACCAAAAATATCTTCTCCAACACCAAAATATCTTCTCCAAATATCCAACTCCTCTCCCATCACCATGGCCGGCCAAAGAGCAACCTCACCTCTCCATTTTTACAAAAAAACCCCTCCCTAAACACTTTTACACCACCTTCACAATTCCAATTCCTATATAAACTTTTCCTTCTCCTTTCCGATTCATTTTTCTCTTCACCAAACTTTAACTACCACCAACTCCTCCTTCATCTTCACCACAACCACTACCACTACAACTTCTCTAACTCCCTACCTTCATCTTCTTCCTCCTCCATCTCCATTTAAACCACCACAACTCCAAAACTCCACCAAAGCCTCCACCTTCTCCTTTACCTTCTCCAAAACTACCACCACAACAAACCTCTCCACAAAACCACCACCCCATCATCTTCTCTAGGGCCGGCCACCCACCTTGGATTGGGGCCGAGCTCTTCTTCGTCGGTAACATTGCCGATGATTATTCCGGTAATCGTTCACGATTATTCCGGTAATCATTCCGGTGACGATTACAACGACAACAACTAACATCACCATCACCTCTACTATTTTCCACCACCATTTTCACTTCCACCATCACTTTCACCATCACAACACCACCTCCATCTCCACTACTTCAACCTCCAAACATCACCTCCTTCACTTTCTTTTTATTACTCCACCAAAATCCATCTTCTTCACCAAATAACACCACCACCAAAGAAATCACCTTCCCTTCCTCTCTCCCTCCCCCTCCTTAGGGCCGGCCACTTCTTAGGCCACCACCAAGGGTGGCGCACCACCCTAGGGCCGGCGGCCACCCAAGGGCCAAGCCCCCTTTTCTTTGCTCGCTTGGTGTTTTTCCTCTCCCGAAGATTCGGACGTGCAAAGCTTCAAAAGTGGCGTTTTAGGCGAGTGACTTTCCTCGCCAAGAAAATAGACTTGCATCAAAATCATTATTATGTTGTATTTTGTATCAGTGCGGTGTGGTTGTACGGGTGTGTGTGTTGTAATCTGTGGACATGTCTTCACTTGAACAGGACTGATATACTGTAATGCTTGTAATAGGATAGAATAACTCGTGCGGACCATTCAGCCTCCGGTCTCTCACTATCTCGAAAGAGAAGTGATTTGAGACCGCCAGGTTTCTCAGCACTGCCTCCAGACCATTCAGCCTCCGATCTCTCACTATCTCAAGGGAAGTGATTGGGACCGTCAGGTTCTTCAGCTCCGCCTGGTTATCATGATCTGCGCTCAGCACTTTACCACTAGATTCGTCTAGGCGGGATGCTGCCGGAATTCTTACTCGTACTTTAAGCCGAGTTGTCCCGGTAACCTTGCCAGACGCTCCAGTATTAAATATTGTTTGCTGTCTGTACTTCCAGCTCGCTTAGCTCCGCTTGATTATGCTCAACTATTGCTCCAACACTTGCAATATACAAGCTTGTTATGTAAACTCTTGACATATACCTGTCTGCATCATTTAACACTTGATGTGTTATCACCTGACACCCGACATGCTACTACTTGACACTGACTCATATTATACCACCTGTCCCCGGTTATGACTTGACTTATCACCTGTCATCTACATGAACACTTGTCATTGGCGTGATAAAACCTGATACCTGTTACGAATAACTCTCTACTCATGATTATCACATTACGGGAATGTAGTACCTGATTTCTTGTTATGAACTCCCGTTATGCTTGTTACGATTCCTTTTATGCCTGTTATGTACTCCTGTTATGACAAGTTATGTTCCTACTCATTCCCGTGATCTGATAATTATGTTTAATAAGCCATAAAAAGGATAACTTGCACGGGGAATGGGAGGAAGTGATGGATGCCGGTATGGTGCCTTACTTATAGTAGTAGAATACCAAAATTGACGATTCGTGTTAGGGGGATTTCAGGCCCCCAGAAGATGCGTGTTAGGGGGATTTTAGGCCCCCAAATGGCTGTGTCCCAGGCGGTCGGGAACTACTATAAGTATGAGCTATTAGTTCTTCATCAGCTTCCAGTAATAAATCTCGGCTTGCTTATATATGAATGTATGTGTGTTGAGATGTACACCAGGACACATACCTAGATATATGGGTCAGACGAGTAATAATAATAAACGATGCCAACTATGTATCCGTTGTGTGATTTGCCAAGAATGCTTCTATCGGATTTACATCGGATTTCCAGTTTTATGATTATTATACTATACATGTTCACCTCCTGCTTTACCACTGGTATTCCACTTCTCTAGTCTCCTGTTCTTATCTTATCATATCATGAGTACTTCCTGCTTGATATCACTTGTTTTATATCTACTTGCTCTTGCATGCTTATGCTCACGACACGGTTTTCAATGCATGCTTATGATTCAGTTTTATCGATACACATGTGCTTATCTTTTCACGCCATCTGGCTTTCGTCTCACCACTCGCTGGGGGAGTTCTGACTCCTCTGGATCCTCATGTCCGGGTCCTGGAGCTTGGACCGAAGGGGATCTTCTTGCTGAGGACCAAGCTTACTTCTGTGGAGCAGACAGATCAGCTGTAGCTCCAGTCCCATCCTTGCTCCCCCTTGTTGGCTCGCGGCTTCTCCAGCTATCTCGTGAGCGCTCTTTTGTACTGTTCATACATGTACATATCTTTGTATTCTCGCATTTGCGCCTATCAGGTGATGTAATATTCTTGTAATATTTGTCACCTTTGGTGATAACTTTGTAATTGTACTCATATGTTGAATGTATAATGCACCACTTGCTTTCGTACTCTGATTCTTACCTGTACTGTTGCTTAGCGTATATACGTGAGGGTATTTCTAACTTGCGTATATACGTCGCAGTAACGTCTCCGTACCCGCCGGGATCGGGGCGTTACAGGATGGTATCAGAGCCTAGGCTCTCACATCCTCAGTACGTCCAGACGGCAAATTAATGGTAAAGAAATTGCAACTGGAATACAAGAGTCCTGGTTATATCCAACTACAAGTGCAGAGTTATCTCACTCTCTCTCTCTCTCTCTCTCTCTCTCTTTCTTTTGATCCATTCCTTATATCCTGAGACCCTTCAATCTTTAACCTTCCAGCTCCTTCTTGCTACCTCTTCAACCAACTCAGATATGGAAAGACGGGGAACACGCAATGGACCTAGTACCTCTCAAGATGGATCAAGCAGAGACAATGATGGTATGATGAGGATACTTCAAGGGATGATGCAGAGTCAACAGCAGCAGACAGAGCTTCTACGTCAAGGACTGTTGGTTGCACCCCGAGAGCAGAGGCCAGGCAACGTGTCAGACTTCAGGAGATTACAACCGGCGATCTTTTCAGGCATAGAGAAGCCCTTGGATGCAGAACAATGGCTGGTAGACACGACGGATCTCTTGAATGCAGCCCGAATCCCTAAGGAGAATCAAGTGAAAGTGGCCAAGATACAGCTGAGAGATGTGGCCAGAACCTGGTGGTTGGCAGAAGAAGCAACACTGGAGAAACCCATTACATGGGACCAGTTCTCAAAAGGTTTCTACGAAAGATTCTTCCCTGCAACAGCTCAAAAGAAAATGGAAGAACAATTTATCCGGCTACAGCAGCGGAGTCGGTCAGTGGATGAATATGCTGCTGACTTCTTGAGACTCAGCAGGTTTGCACCTTACATGGTGACAGACGAAGAGAAACGGGCTAGTAGATTTCAGCAAGGGCTGAAGATGGATGTTCAGATGTTTCTTATTCCTCAACAGCTAAAGAGGTACTCCCAGGTTCTCTCCATTGCCCGTGAAGTAGAACGAGGACTGGAGAAGAAAAATGAGAACCAGGTACAGAACAAGCCAATGAAGAGACCCTTTCAGTTGATGAACGAAGAACCCACAACCAGGCCCATCAATGGCCCGATAGTCAAACGACCATTCCAACCTTCTCTTCCTCAGATCATATGCAACTTCTGCCACAAGCCTGGACATTATAGGAAAGACTGTCGAATGGCTAACGAACTATGCTTAGCCTGTGGGACGGGAAGTCATGCAATAAGAGATTGCCCATTCAGAAGGGTAGGAAATATAGAACTAATTAGACCAGTACTTCCAGCCCCACCACATAGAGGGAACCCAGAACCCATTGGCCGAAGAGCTCCATTCCCACCCCAGCAGCATGATCAATTACAGAGAGGAGCAAGAGCAGATCATGGCAGAGGCCAAGTTTACAACATGTCAGTAGAGGCATCAGGCGAAGCAGCAGCAGGATACGAATCCCAGTATCCAGAACAGGGACTTGAGGATATCATTGTAACAACTACCCCTGATCTTTTGTACTTTGAGTTGGTTACCTTTGTAACAGCTACCCCTGATCTTTTGTACTTTGGGTTGGTTACCTTTCTAAATATTCCACTTTATCCTATTCTCATTGTCGACCTTAGTCTCTCCTGTGTTCATCTTCCCCTTATCGAAATTTCGAGGACGAAATTTTTTGTAAGGTGGGTGGAATGTAACACCCGTTCCCGGAATACGTATTTATCTGCGTATTCAATTTTTTCGATTGTATTTTTTAAATTTCGTTGATTTAGTCTTTTTGGTAGTCTAAATTGACTGATTTTAATTTCAAACACTGTTTCCCAATATTTTAGATTTTTCATGATTTTTCAGATTTTTTCTGAATTATTTTTATAAAAACCTTAAAATCGGGATTAATCGGTGCCGCTGGTTTATTCCTGGATTTTTAATTTACAAATGGGGTCAAGCTTTGAGAAACCGCTTTCCCATATTTGCTTAGAATAATATTTACTATCTTAATTCATTTTTTGGGAATTTTCAGAATTTATCAGATTTCTGCCAAATTTGGTGTCGACCAATATTGGCGGCCGATTCCAGGATTTTTAATTTAAAAACTATAAAAAATTTCTTGAAATGGATTTCACCGTGATTCTTAGAATAATATTCTTGATTTTGAGAATTTTTGCGGGTCGTTCCGAGATACTTGATTTTCGGACGATTCCGGTATTTTTCCGAAAGTTTTCCGCATCCGCAACTGAATCCGGGAATCCGCCACTCTAATTATTTTCACTTTTTCTTCAAAAAAATATCTTCCTTTTTCCATTTTCTTTTCCTTTTTCCTTTTTCTTTCCTTCCTTTTCTTTCCACTAAATTCTCCAAAATTCTCCATTCTATCATTACTTTCTACAACTTTCCACCAAAAATATCTTCTCCAAAATATCCAACTCCTCTCCCATCACCATGGCCGGCCAAAGAGCCACCTCACCTCTCCATTTTTTCAAAAAACCCCCTCCCTAAACACTTTTACACCACCTTCACAATTCCAATTCCTATATAAACTTTTCCTTCTCCTTTCCACTTCATTTTTCTCTTCACCAAACTTTAACCACCACCAACTCCTCCTTCATCTTCACCACAACCACAACCACTACAACTTCTCTAACTCCCTACCTTCATCTTCTTCCTCCTCCATCTCCATTTAAACCACCACAACTCCAAAAACTCCACCAAAGCCTCCACCTTCTCCTTTACCTTCTCCAAAACTACCACCACAACAAACCTCTCCACAAAACCACCACCCAATCATCTTCTCTAGGGCCGGCCACCCACCTTGGATTGGGGCCGAGCTCTTCTTCGTCGGTAACATCGCCGATGATTATTCCGGTAATCGTTCACGATTATTCCGGTAATCATTCCGGTGACGATTACAACGACAACAATAACATCACCATCACCTCTACTATTTTCCACCACCATCTTCACTTCCACCATCACTTTCACCATCACAACACCACCTCCATCTCCACTACTTCAACCTCCAAACATCACCTCCTTCACTTTCTTTTTATTACTCCACCAAAATCCATCTTCTTCAACAAATAACACCACCACCAAAGAAATCACCTTCCCTTCCTCTCTCCCTCCCCCTCCTTAGGGCCGGCCACTTCCTAGGCCACCACCAAGGGGTGGCGCACCACCCTAGGGCCGGCGGCCACCCATGGACCAAGCCCCCTTTCCTTTGCTCGCTTGGTGTTTTTCCTCTCCCGAAGATTCGGACGCGCAAAGCTTCAAAAGTGGCGTTTTAGGCGAGTGACTTTCCTCGTCAAGAAAATAGACTTGCATCAAAATCATTATTATGTTGTATTTTGTATCAGTGCGGTGTGGTTGTACGGGTGTTTGTGTTATAATCTGTGGACATGTCTTCACTTGAACAGGACTGATATACTGTAATGCTTGTAATAGGATAGAACAACTCGTGCGGACCATTCAGCCTCAGGTCTCTCACTATCTCGAAAGAGAAGTGATTTGAGACCGCCGGTTTCTCAACACTTCCTCCAGACCATTCAGCCTCCGATCTCTCACTATCTCAAGGGAAGTGATTGGGACCGTTAGGTTCTTCAGCTCCGCCTGGTTATCATGATCAGCGCTCGGCACTTTACCACTAGATTCGTCTAGGCGGGATGCTGCCGGAATTCTTACTCACACTTTAAGCCGAGTTGTCCCGGTAACCTTACCAGACACTCCAGTGTTAAATACTGTTTGCTGTCTGTACTTCCAGCTCGCTTAGTTCCGCTTGATTATGCTCAACTATTACTCCAACACTTGCAATATACAAGCTTGTTATGTAAACTCTTGACATATACCTGTCTGTATCATTTAACACTTGATGTGTTATCACCTGACACCCGACATGCTACTACTTGACACTGATCATGTTATACCACCTGTCCCCGATTATGACTTGACTTATCACCTGTCATCTACATGAACACTTGTCATTGGCGTGATAAAACCTAATACCTGTTACGAATAACTCTCTACTCATGATTATCACATTACGGGAATGTAGTACCTGATTTCTTGTTATGATTCCTGTTATGCCTGTTATGTACTCCTGTTATGACAAGTTATGTTCCTACTCATTCCCGTGATCTGATAATTATGTTTAATAAGCCATAAAAAGGATAACTTGCACGGGGAATGGGAGGAAGTGATGGATGCCGGTATGGTGCCTTGCTTATAGTAGTGGAATACCAAAATTGACGATTCGTGTTAGGGGGATTTCAGGCCCCCAGAAGATGCGTGTTAGGAGGATTTTAGGCCCCCAAATGGCTGTGTCCCGGGCGGTCGGGAACTACTATAAGTATGAGCTATCAGTTCTTCATCAGCTTCCAGTAACAAACCTCGGCTTGCTTATATATGGATGTATGTGTGTTGAGATGTACACCAGGACACATACCTAGATATATGGGTCAGACGAGTAATAATAATAAACGATGCCAACTATGTATCCGTTGTGTGATTTGCCGAGAATGCTTCTATCGGATTTACATCGGATTTCCAGTTTTATGATTATTATACTATACATGTTCACCTCCTGCTTTACCACTGGTATTCCACTTCTCTAGTCTCCTGTTCTTATCTTATCATATCATGAGTACTTCCTGCTTGATATCACTTGTTTTATATCTACTTGCTCTTGCATGCTTATGCTCACGACACGGTTTTCAATGCATACTTATGATTCAGTTTTATCGATACACATGTGCTTATCTTTTCACGCCATCTGGCTTTCGCCTCACCACTCGCTGGGGGAGTTCTGACTCCTTTGGATCCTCATGTCCAGGTCCTGGAGCTTGGACCGAAGGGGATCTTCTTGCTGAGGACCAAGCTTACTTCTGTGGAGCAGACAGATCAGCTGTAGCTCCAGTCCCATCCTTGCTCCCCCTTGTTGGCTCGCGGCTTCTCCAGCTATCTCGTGAGCGCTCTTTTGTACTGTTCATACATGTACATATCTTTGTATTCTCGCATTTGCGCCTATTAGGTGATGTAATATTCTTGTAATATTTGTCACCTTTGGTGATAACTTTGTAATTGTACTCATATGTTGGAATGTATAATGCACCACTTGCTTCCGTACTCTGATTCTTGCCTGTACTGTTGCTTAGCGTATATACGTGAGGGTATTTCTAACTTGCGTATATACGTCGCAGTAACGTCTCCGTACCCGCCGGGATCGGGGCGTTACACCTATGTTTATATTGTGTGTGGGATACCATTTTTTGGCTCTCCGTGGATCGCCGTGGATCACCGTCGGCGAGCGCGAACGCATCCACGCCCTTCACGGCGAGATGCTCTATCCAACGACACCCTCCGACGGTCTCCGTTCGCCCAAGGTGCGGAGTTCCAGTGGAACAATAGAAGCAAAGCGAGTTCATGACGATGAGGTTGAAGGAGAGATGTTTGCTAACCCAAAAACAGAGCATGATCCTGGAAACAAGAATTGGATTTTGGCTTACAGGATGCAAGTTCATTAACTCAGCAATCTAGGGCTACTGGGCATGTATCTCCTGGTCCTGATTTTTGGTCATGGTCCCCTCCCCAAGACAATCGAAGTAAATCAAACAATAGTGCTATTGGCTTACAGCCAGCGAAGAAATCAAATCAATATTCACTTCCATCTAGTTTGCTAGAGAAAGTGATATCTGCAGACATTTTACCACTTCCCTTCGAGAGGCACCTTGGTTTGCCCCTCTCTCTGGCGAGCGCGAGCACTTCAGAATTCATCCGCGGCATCTTAAACTTCTCCACGAGCACTCCAGCAAACCATCAACATCCTTTCCGGCCTCCGCCTTTCGCCGTCATCGGAGATCGACGCGAGTTTCTCCTACGTTGCTGTGAGTCTCCATTCCTCTCTCTTTCATTTTATGATTTTATGTAGTGTATGTAATTATAAAATGTGTGTTGTAATATTAATGTGCATGCATGGGTATTTTGGGTAGGTGTAATATTATTGCACATGTAGTGTATTACTATAAGTGTGTGTTGTTAAGTGGGTACTGTGCATGAAATGTGTGTGTGTGTATTATTTGTGAGTGGATGTGCATGTATATATGCATATATGTATTATTTTTTGTTAATTATGTATATATATATACTTGCATATATATATATATATATGAATGTGGGTGTACACGCATGTGTTTGTGTGCACGTGTGGGCGTTAAGCATGTATTTATATCTATATGTATATGTGATGCGTGTATGGTGGCGTGGTACAGCGATCCAGACCCGTTGCAGGAGACCCGGACCCGATCCGGATTTGTGCTCGTTGTGTACCCGATACAATAGTGATTCAAAGACCGATCTATGGGACGATTCGTAGATCAGTACTGGTTTGTATAGTGAAGACCAGATGGCGATTCGGTTCGGAAACCATATCATTTCATGTGAGTGTTCTTTCTTGTGTATTTCCTTATTTATCGTTGTCTGCATGCATTTACATATTACACTTATCATTTCATGTGGCTTTCTATTATATGTTATCAGTTTGACTATTTGTACTACTTCATGAGACACCCATGATTGCTCACTTTCATTACCTAGTTCATAGGAGCTTGTATCAGGATCATTTTCTGTGTTGGTAGATCGCTGTTGTTGGCTTAGGCCTAGTATGGATATACCGCACACAAGACTTGACCTTGTTACTGATATAGCTATGATAAGTCCTAGAATGAATATATATGTTGATTTTGAGGTTGATGGATCATTGAAAGAGGTTAGAGAACTATACTATGTGAAGTGATTTTCAGTCGTATTGCTTGGTGATATATCTTGATGATAACGAGTGTAATATCCACCATTTTTGGGTATTTGTTGGAATTTGTTTAGGGCCTTGTTCATACTCACAGGCAGGGTTATTAGTCGACTTGCCCTATTTATTAGTCGACTAATACCCCTATTAGTCGACTTACCATAGCTTTATAGTTGACTTGGCGACCATCCAGGAAAGTTGTCGACTCTCTGTTTGTTGACTGTAAGCTATATTAGTCGACTGGCCATTTCCTATAGTCGACTTACACCTTGTATTAGTCGACTTATCTCTCTTATTAGTCCTCTTATACTTTGTATAATCGACTTATCCTATTTGTTAGTCGACTAACCCACTACCCTAGTCGACTTGCTCCTACCCTAGTCGACTAACTCTAGTCTGACTGTTGCTGATAGATTTCTACGGATTGAGGACTTTACCCTTTATTTATGGTCTTGGCTATAGGTGGATGGATCTGATTTTGAGAAGTAGGTATTGATTGAATTGACCTGACCTAATAGATCTTAGATATATATCTGATATGTTACTTGAGTTTTGGGATCTTATGATTGACCTTAATAGAAGCGAGAGTGTGTGATGACTTTGATCAGACTGGAGTGTGTAGATCTGAATAGATGTATCAGAACATTTATTATTTCAGTTATTGAGATGTGAATATATTGATGACTTGAGGATCAGAGTTGATTGATAGGGTGAGAGAACTGATCACTGATTATTGATATATTGAGACGGTGGTTTATTATACCAGATTACTCGATATGAATTGATATTTGATGTTCATGATGACTATTAAAATTATGAGTGGCAAATTCATTAGTATTGTATTCAGTACAAGTATGAGATTTTAGGACGGTTATATATATGAGATTGTATATTGACTAGAGGTGTCTAGACTGTTACTGTATTATTTCATGTTACTAAAAGTTACTGGGAAAAGATTGTTTGACCGTAACACCCTGTACAGTCCCATTGTTCATCGTATACACGGTTATTGTTACTGTTCACTGTTACTGATATTGTTCACCGTGTATACGATTACTGATTGACTGTTACTGTACTGTTATCGTTACTGTCACCGCATCGTCCCAGTTTTATAGGTAACATGAGTATTGATTGTTTTACTAAATTCAATAATAAAGTAATTGAACAACTTACACCGGGATTGGAAAAATTGATGGAGGAGATAGCGTCTGTATTTTGGGTGGACCTAGGATACAGGTTGCGCAGCCGACTGAGGGTTCCACTGCAGAGTTCCTGGGAGATGACTGACATCCCATCTGTACTATTATTGTTTCACTGTTCATATAATGAGATTACTGTTACTGAGTACCTAGCGGTACGGTCTGGTTCAGCGCCAAGAAACTGAGGCCGTGGTCCCGGGTATGTACGGGACCCACCTAAAGCATGGACAATGTCTCTTCTATTAATTTCAATAACTTAGGACCTTGATTGATACGTGTAGTAGGCGTAGTATGGGATGCGTCTGTTACAGGTGGCAATTGGTGTTCGCTGACATAATAAATGTTAATAAATTAGTTATAGCATATTGTGACTGACTATATCACCTGACTGTGCATATGTATACTATGATAGACATATGACTATAACTATGACCGGATTGTATACCAGACTAGTGACATACTAGGTTACTCATGTAGACATTAGTTGTTCTCCGTTATCATGACATCAGTTGTTTATTTACAGTTGTTTTACTTATCTTTTATCTGCACGCTTATTCAGGTTATTGTTATTCAGTTGCTTGTTTATCATGTTATTTAGTTATCTTATGTCTGTAGTTATTCTTGTTATTACTTTATGCACATTGTTTATATGCACGAGTTCTCCTCTTTACACACACACTCACCAGGTCGCTTTCTGACGACCCTGGATTTGCACGTTCAGATATTGGACGCTTTGTTTCTATTGTTCAGGTGCTCGTTGAGACCGTACACTTCGCGAAGAGCTGGAGTTTCTCCCTATTCGATTCTGGTATTCTTTCCTTTCTTTATTCCTGCTATCATTTTGATTCATGTATATCACACTTGGCTTCTATTCTATTCCTTATTTCATTTGAGATCATGTGTAGCCTTTATATGTATTATTGCAGTGATCGTTGATTATTATGGTTCAGATTTTATAGCTTGTTCAGGTTACTTTAGGCTTAGCGTATATATGTGGGTATTTTACTCGCGTATATACGTCGCAGACTCTCATCGCGACTCCGTTTCTACGTATTTTGGGAAGCGGGGCGTGACAGATCCTATAAGCCTTGAATCTATATGTGATCGTGGATAAGGGCTATTATAGGTGAACTTTTAGAAATCTTCACAATCGAGTAGGAATTGGTGAAGAAACGGAAAGTGGAAACAAGTTTTCAGAAAACCAAAATTTTGAATAGAGTTTTTGGTAAGAAAACTTTTGATTTGAATTGGTGGTTTTAGCTAGGATAACATACCTATTTATAACTGAAATTTATAGTCAGTTAGGGTAGTTATCAGGTCAATTTTGAATATATAATCGTTGGATAACGTTGGATAAAACACCAGAAAATAGAAACTGTCCAACAGTCAAAAAACTGTCATTAGTCGACTAGGGGTAGGGGGTTAGTCGACTAGGTTAACAATTTACACTGGGTTAGTCGACTACAAAAGAGACCAAGTCGACTAGGTCAAGATTGAATCAGAAGATAAGTTTTTGAAAACTGAAACTAGTCGACCAGCAGAGTTTATAAGTCGACTAGGCCAGGTATTAGTCAACTAGGAAAAACTAGTAAGTCGACTCATATTGAGTGCATGTCAGAAACAGCGAGTTCGTATGTTTTTCAGAACAAAGGTTAGTCAACTAGGAAAAATGTCAAGTCGACTATACCATGTATAAGTCGACTACTAAGAGGTATAAGTCGACTAATATGGCTACGATGTGTGCGTATGTTCAAGGCTTTTAACATACTATTAACCATTACAATACACATCAATAGCAACTCTCTTTGGGAAGTCTTGATCATGTGGAACTCTTGAATAGGCTTATGAGATAGAGCTCCATTGGAATGGCTTCACAAATGTATCATCAAAAGCAAGTTCCAACATTCTTCCCCTTTTGATGATGATACTTTGTGTGCATGAATACTCCCTTGCAGAAAATATCTTATATGTTCTCCTCCTGCAGAAAATATGTTCTCTCCCTGCAGAAAAGAGGTTATAACAGATATAGAAAAACATGTGTTCTCCCCCTATAAAAAATATATTATAACAAATATATATAATAAATGTTCTGAAAATATTTTTTTATCAAACTTCTTATATGGTACCTAAAAGATAGACATTAGAATGGTACCAATCATTATAAGATCAAAGAATTAACTTTTAGGAGACCAAACCCAATTTGAATTTGGTTTCCATCTGTTAGTATACACATAATTACATGAATTATATATATCATGTATGTATGATACAATATAAGTATTTTTATCAACAATGCTTAAGTTTTTAGGGATCCATATGAACTTGTTCTTAATTCTTTTTGAAATAATATTAGTATTTCTTTTCACAAAAGAATTATATGGATTACTAACATATGTAGATTTTTCAAAAAATCCAAGACCATAATGATTATGTGACATCTTTTGATATGATAACAAATCATTTAACTTTTCTTTTCTTGATTAAATTTAGTCACATTTTTCAAAATCTCATCATACTTCATTTTGAAAATTGATATGTCTTTATCTAAAATAGAAATTTTTCATTTAAAGACATAATTTCTCTTTTCAATAAAACATTATTTTGTAATAAATTCTCATTATCTTTTTTTAATGATGATATTACTTTTTCAAAATCATCTTTTTGAGAATTTATAGAAGAAATTTGAGAAGCATAACAAGAATTTTCTTTGAAAAGTTTTTCATTTTCCTTTGTCAAAACTTTATTCTTTATCTTTTCATTCTTAAGATCATTGTATAATTCTTGAAATGCATTTAAGAGTTCAGAAAATTGTACCTCATCTTCTTCTAGAGCTATGTAACAGATGTTGACATGTTTAGTGGTTTCTTCTTCATCAGAGGAAGAGGAATCATTATTTTCCCATGATGCTTGGTAGTCTTTCTTCTTTCTAAACTTTTTGCTCTTGAATTTACCTTTATTTTTGAGCAATGGGCATCGTTCTTCATATGGTCTGTTTTTTTACAATTAAAACATTTAAACTTACCTTGTTTTAAGAACTTTTTGAACTTTCTTGAAAGCATTGCCATCTCCTCTTCATCGTTATCTAATTTTCCGTGTCTGAGGATGTATGGAAAGCAAGTTCTTTCTTCTTTGAGAAAGATTGTTGTTCATCCTTCTTTCTGTCTTCGAATTGCACTTCATATGCCATTAGATTCCAATAAAGTTTTCTAATGACATTATTGAGAAATCATTCGTTTCTACGATTGCAGTTGTCTTCTTTTCCTAATCTGATGTGAGTGCACGAAGGATCTTGCGAACTTTTTCGATTTGGGTGTATTCCTTTCCAAGGGATGCTAAGGAATTTGTTATGTCAGTGAACCTTGTAACCATTTCTGAGATGGTTTTATTCTTCTTCATTTTGAAAAGTTCAAACATGTGGATAAGAATAGAAATTTTAGATTCCTTAACTTTTATTTGTGCCTTCATGTGTTACCTGTAGAGTGTGTCATATTTGATTTGCAGAAGTGGTTGTTGACACACGGTTGAATTCTTCTTTGGTTAAGGCACAGAATAAAGCATTCATGCTTTGGCATCAAGGTTCGCATTCTTCTTTTGATCATCACTTCAAGCGGTGTAGTTGGTACTCGATTTGGTGTACGCTGCTTCTACTATGTTCCATAGTTCGTAGTTGATCGATTGCAAGTAGATCTTCATTCTACACTTTCAATAGTTGTAGTTGGATCCGTCAAATAGCGGTGGACGTTGTGTAGAATGTCCTTCTTTGAATTGTGACGAAGGAAACTCCGTTCCCATCCTTGTATTGTTGTTGACTGGGTATGCAAGGCTTGTATGCCGGGCCGGGCTCTGATACCAATTGTTGGTCCCGAGATGATGCCAATTGTGGATCTAAATTATATACGTCAACACTCAAATAAAGATATTATCGTTATAAAAATAAAGTACTTGCAATAAAAGAAAATTAAATCTCAGAAAGTGAAACAAACGCAAATACAAGAGATTTATCCTGGTTCGGCCCTCGTGATCTACATCCAGTCTCTAAGCCACCCGCTTGAGAATTTCCTTTATCCTTTGACTTTGTACACCCAAAATCAACACCTTGCACACCACTTGACAAATCCCTTTTACCAAATGTGTACAACTCCTTACAACCAAGAAGACCACAACACCTTGTATAAACTCTCTTCAATCCGAAGACGCTCCTGTACAATGCTCCTCTTTGACTGATTACAAATGATCCTATAAGCCTTGAATCTGTATATGATCGTGGATAAGGGCTATTATAGATGGACTTTCAGAAATCTTCACAATAGAGTAGGAATTGGTGAAGAAACAGAAAGTGGAAACAAGTTTTCAGAAAACCAGAATTTTGAACAGAGTTTTGGTCAGAAAACTTTTAATTTGAATTGGTGTTTTTAGCCTAGGATAACATACCTATTTATAGCTGAAATCCATAGTCAGTTAGGGTAGTTATCGGGTCAATTTTGAATATATAAACGTTGGATAACATTGGATAAAACACCAGAAAACAGAAACTGTCCAACAGTCATAAACTGCCATTAGTCGACTAGGAGTAGGGGGTTAGTCACTAGGTTAACAATTTACACTGGGTTAGTCGAATACAAAAGAGACCAAGTTGACTAGGTCAAGATTGAATCAAAAGATAAGTTTCTGAAAACTAAAACTAGTCGACCAGCAGAGTTTATAAGTCGACTAGGCCAGGTATTAGTCGACTAAGAAAAACTAGTAAGTCGACTAATATTGAGTGCAGGTCAGAAACAGAGAGTTGGTATGTTTTTCAGAACAAAGGTTAGTCGAGTAGGGAAAATGTCAAGTCGACTATACCATGTATAAGTCGACTACTAAGAGGTATAAGTGGACTAATATGGCTATGATGTGTGTTTGTGTGTTCAAGGCTTTTAATATACTATTAACCATTACAATACACATCAATAGCAACTCTCTTTGGGAAGTCTTGATCATGTAGAACTCTTGAATAGGCTTGTAAGATAGAGCTCCATTGGAATGACTTCACAAATGTATCATCAAAAGCAAGTTCCAACATTCTTGTTGTGAGTTCCTTGTTCGTGATCAAGGAGTTGATCACCAAGGATTTGTTCATTGAATTTCAAGCGGTTGGAGGTTGCGGCCTTAAAGTGAGCTTGTGGGCTCGTATTGTAGGTGTTATGGCACTGAGTGAGGGATTTGCGAGTCTAAGAGTTCTTAATGGAACTTGTATCATGGGTGATCTTGCGGGATCGAATTATAGTGAAAATCCTTCATTGCGGTGAGAGCAAGTGGCTTGAACCTCGAAATAATTCTCCCATGTTTGCGATTGCTCATCTCTCTCTCTCTCTCTCTCTCTCTCTCTCTCTCTCTCTCTCGCACCCCCTCTCTCTCAACTCACTCTATTTTATTTCTTGCTTGCTATATTTGCTTATATTTACATGCTTGAGATAGGATTCTTGTTGTGAGAAGTTCTTTGTTCGTGATCAAGGAGTTGATCATCAAGGATTTGTTCATTGAATTTCAAGCGGTTGGAGGTTGCAACCTTGAAGTGAGCTTGTGGGCTCATACTGTAGGTGTTGTGTTATCGAGTGAGAAATTTGTGCAAGAGTTCTTAATGGAACTTGTATCGTGGGTAATCTTGTGGGATCGAATTATAATGAAAATCCTTCATTGTGGTGAAGGCGGAGATGTAGAGCAAGTGGCTTGAATCTCAAAATAATTCTCCCATGTTTGCGATTGCTCATCTCTCTCTCTCTCTCTCTCTCTCTCTCTCTCTCTCTCTCTCAACTCACTCTAGTTTATATCTTGCTTGCTATATTTGCTTATATTTACATGCTTGATATAGTTTCTTATGCTTACATTTGTTTGAACCAAGAGAGAAATTAAGCATCTCAACTCTTATTAAAGAGGAATCTTGGGGAGACGTTTTAGAGCTCTTCACCGAGAATTCGGCTTCACTTCTTAGTCACTATTTGTGTGTTAGTTTTTAGTAGTTAAAGTTTTTAATCCGCATTTGATTAGCACATCACCTATTAACACCCCTCTAGGTGATTTACAATTGATATCACAGCTAGTACTCTTGATATTTGATTTAGCCACTATATAGTGATTCTTATTATTGCTAGTCACATTTCTTGTTTACACATACATGGCCAATAAATCTATTGATTATCCACCCATGTTTGATAGTCTCAACTTTCCTATTTGGAAAGTTAAGATGTCTCTCTTACTTAGATCACAAGGAAGTAGAGTGGCCAAAACAATTACAAAAGAATTTATTGAACCTGCATTTGGTGATAATGCCACTTGGTCCGATAGCACCATCAAAGAATATGAAGCCGATGCAAAAGCATCATATGCTTTGATGTAAGCACTCAATGATGATGCTCTACTTCGAGTCATCGATTGCACATCGGCCTATGATATATGGCAATGTTTGATCACCACACATGAAGGCACTTCACAAGTGAAGAATTTCTTAATTTATTTGCTTAATTCACAATATGATAGTTTCTATATGCTTGATTGTGAATCTATTGATCAAATGGTTACCCGGTTTACCACATAGGTAAACCTATTTCAAATGATCAAAAAGTGCGAAAGATCATTAGAACACTCCCCAAATCTTGGGAGGTAAAAGCTACCACCTTAAAAGAGCTCAACGATATAAAGAAAATGGAATTCACCGCTTTCATGGGGAACTTTAAGACCCATGAAATGGAGATGACGGCAAGAGAAGATCGTGAGCCACATAAGAAGATTGGTGTTGCATTCAAGGCCTTCTCAAGAGAACACAAGAAGAAAAGTGTTGCCACTCCAACCATCTTGGATGATGAGCAAGAAGATGAACTCACTCTTCTAGTAAAGAACATGAGAACGATGTACCATAAGGTGAAAGAAGAAGTGATCCAAGAATGAAAGGCAAGAAAAAAGCAATGAAAAGCACTACTTTAGATTGTTGACACTCGAAAAAGACAGGATTCCCGCATTCATCTTCAATCGACGTCTAACTTATCGACATCTACAAAAGATAAGTCGAAGACAAGCTGATAACCAGAAATGAGGCAGCAACATGGACATTATTAATCCAGTAAAGCAGATAGTAAGCCAAAGTTGCCTTTGATGAGACCCAAGCAGGCCTAAGACGCTAAGCTAGCTCAATACTTAGCCTGGACATAATCCCAAGGTAAGCTTTGTAGCTCAGCATGAAACTAAAAGTTTCGCCTAAACTTGGTAGCCTCGCTTTGAAGCTAAACTATCAGCTTCGCATGAAGCTTCCCATTTAGTCCTGCCGGAGGCTGATCCAAGAGCTTCGCGCCAGAAGCTCTATCCTTAACTAAGTCATAGCTCCGCTATGGGCTGAGTCTTAGCTTCACACGAGGCTCTGAAAGTAACTTCGCCTGAAGCAATAAGCTAGCTCCGCATGATCTAGCTCCGCAATGGGCTTTGTCAGGTCATCAAGTTAACCGTTTTAAAATCTCACGAAGGATTAATGGGTGAACCCCACTAATTTAGTGGGATTAACGCCACTTTAAGTGGGCAGTTACACCCGCCCACTTCGTCCCACATTAAGTGGAGACAACTAAGCCGTAACGGCATAAGGACGTTCGCACGAACCCTCTAGATTCTCTAGAAGCTTGCAAAAAGCTTCGTGGTATGGCCATTTGCGAGCCTCACGCGAAGCTAATGACAAATTCAGCTTTGCTGAATTCAAGGGGGCAGTTACACCCCACATTTTCTATAAATAGCCCCCTGTAGAGGCTTCCTGGGGAATGGACGGGCATCCTTAGATAGAGAGGAGATTGGCTTGAAGAGAGCAGAATTCCTAGCAAAAGGGCTCTACTGATCTTCTATTCTCCGATTCCCCGAATCAAGCGAGAAGGGAGTCTTATTAGGAGGTACTCTGATCACTTTATCAATTGCATCATCAAAGGGATAAAGTAATCGCGTGCTGATTAGATTCCTACTGGCATATTTTCTCGAAAATCTCAGAGATGATCTACCTGTAATTTTCTTTATGCAAAGAAATACTTATAATTTCGCTCATCGATTCTCTTTATAAGTTTTCCCACGAATAGTAATTTTCAATGGAAAACAAGATGGCAACTCCGCTGGGGAAATCAGTCTTCTGGCGCAATAAGGAGACAGTGTCGCAATGCAATGGTCAGAATCTTGAGCCCGTCATTTTTGAAAACTTGATCATTCATTTTGATCAAAAAAATTTTGAGGAATTGCTCTCTGAGGGTAGTCTAGTGCTCCACACCCAGAAGCACAGAAAGATCTTCGTGGCCAAAGCTTCAGAGCAGAAGCCAGCCCTGGCCGGGCAAGTAGCCGGACGAGCCTCGTCCCAACTCCTCTCAGCCTCCATTGAGGCTACAGATGCCTTAAGCAAGGCTAACCAGGTTTCCTGCAAACCTAAAACTTCGCTTCTCAAGCTGATGTGGAGGCCGAAGCAGAAAGCTCCGTGTGAAGCTTCAGGCGAAGTCCCACCAGGCGAAGTTCCACTGCAACTTCGTCTATCACGTGAAGATAAAGATAAATAGCCTGTCTGGTTTGGCAGCTTCGCTGAGGCCATTAACCACGAGGCTAGATTGGTAACTCTGCCTTCGCCTAATCTAAGAGCAGTAACTCCTTGCGCCAACCTCGTTCTCCTGAGCGAAGTTTCTAATGGCGTGGCTAACTCAGCGCCAATACCTCAGGGTGCGAGCGAAATTCTCAGCCCTAAGGCTGGAACTGAAGCACTCAGTAGTGCTAATCACTTTCGCAATAAGGCTGCGAACAAAGCACCACAGCGTGCTTCGCTCTCCAAATCCTCAAGCATTAAGTTCGCTCTTCGAGGAGAAGCTAAGGGACCATCCCTGGGTATTGATAGCGGTGCTAATGCAGCTTCAGCGCCTAAGGGTGCTATCAGAGCTCTCAGCCGCGAAGCTTGAAGTAAAGCACTATCCAGTACCAATCGCCTCTGCGGTGATGAAAAGAACGAGGCATCGTCCCGTGCTTCGCTTCCAAGGTCTGCGGATGCTAAGTCCGCCCCTCATAAAACTATGAGCAAAAAGGTGATATCAAAATCACCTAAACAGATCAACGCGCGATCCACCCGAGTCTCTGCGTTGAGTCGCTTCAGCTTAGTTAAATCTGACCTGCGAGGGTTCTTAACAAATAAGTGGAAGTTAGAACTACTCCAGACTTCTCCCTCTTGTTGTGAACAAGTGGGATGTCAATTAGTGACGGTCCATTCAGTCCATTGCCAACTAGGACCAGTGCCCGCTACCCTTCCAAGCCGACAATTAGTTTTTAATCGACTATCGGTGCGAGCTCCTGTGAAGCATCACAAACGAAGTATATAGCGGAATCTACCAGATCTGCCATTTGCATCAATCAACATGATCGGAAGGGGACGTGAACCACATAGGGGCAGATGAGCGCCGCGTGGTGCTAACTCCCCTTCCTTCAGTTCTCCAGACCTGGACTATAGCCCTGGCTTAGGCCAAGTCTTGGTAGACGAAGAAGGTGTGTTCTAAAGCACCAGATCTATGGTAGCAATACCCCACAATTATGAGCAGCCATCCTCCTCGACTAGAGTAACATCACCAGAACCATTGAGAAGTTTATTCCAATGGTCTGATGATGAGGGAGAAGATAGTGGGTATGCCTTTTCGGCAACAGTCAGCTCGATACGAATGGATAGAGTGTCAGTGCATATGACTGATAACGGTAACGATGACCTCCGTCTACAGTTGGAAGCTCAGGAGCAAACCTCCAAGGCCCAGCAAGAAGCCTTGGATAACATTCAACAGATGCTCGCTCAACTCCTCACTGACCAAAATAACAATGATACCGGGAGTAATCATAATGAGAAGGAACATAATAATGAAGAGCAACCTAAGATGGAGAAATCAAAGGAAAGTTCTTCTATGGACGTTGAAGTTCTTAAAGGCATCCAAGCTCAGATCGCATCCCTAACCCAAAGGGATAAACTAAAGAAAGTAGGGGTAGCCCGTCCTTACCCCTTGGAATGGGACTCAGTCCCATATCCTCCAAAGTTTAAGCCACCAACGCTGCACTCATATGATGGCAAGAGCTCACCAAATCAACACATTTACTACTTCCGATCGCAAACCGGTAATGTAGTAGGTAATGATGATATTATGGCCAGACTATTCATTGGTACCCTGAAAGGGGTAGCATTTGACTGGTTTTGAAGCCTTCCTCTAGGCTCTATCAACTCCTGAATTGACTTAGAGACTCAATTTCTTCTCATTTTTATGAGGACGATACCGAGGTAACCATAGATAAACTCCTCTCCACTGTATAGAGGAAAGGAGAATATGTCCGTGATTACATTGAGCGGTTCAAAAATCTATCTCTGATGTGCCCAGCAGGGATGCCATTACCCATGCTCTTGCAGATATGTAGGCATAACTTCCTGGACCAAGTGGAGATTCGTATGGGAGCCGTCAAAGCCCATAACTGGAAGGAGCTAGTCGATCAAGTTGAGATAGCTGAAAAGTTGGCTAAAAAGTTCAAACCATCTACCCTTAAAGGCAAGTGGGGTATGAATAATAAGGGGCGCGGTGACATGGCACAGTCTTCCCAAGCCAAAGGAAAAGAGATTATGTCCATCGAACTGTCAGGGAACATTCATCCGAAGACCAAGAAGAGCGGCGCCAATAATCAAGAGTTTAAGTTTCCTCTGAAACAATACTCCTTCAAAGACGAGCAGGTGGTTACATTATTCCATTTACTCCACAAAGGGAATAATTGAAACTGCCAGAGGCTCGACGCCCTAATGAAGTGGGACGCAGAAATGATCCCAACTATTGCCTTTTTTCATAGGATGGTCCATCATCCTACTAACAAGTGCTTTGTTCTTAAGGATAAGATTCTGGCTTTAGTCGATGCTGGAGTCCTGACCCTGAAGTCAGAACAAAAGAAAGTCACTGCAAACATGGTGACCCTCGAGTTCGGCAAGACCCCAAAAGTCACAGTTCCTGACGGGTCTTTCCCAGTCCCTGAAGCATGGCTGGAAGTAAAGGATCCTTCAGCTAAAAATCAAGAGATTAAGGGTCTTGTTCCCTTGATATTGAAAACAGGGGAAATCATATGGATACACCCAGACCTTGCCCAAGACGAACAATGGGATTCGAAGAAATCCAAGTCAAAGAGCAAATCTTGCAACATTATCTCTGTCTTACCAGATGATGGCAATGTGACCTCAGCTTCTCTTAGTGATTCTGAGGAGGAAAGGCACGCTTGCACAGCACAAACTGATGTACGTCAGCCAACAGGTACTCGATTCGAAAAATCATACTTAAAATAGTATGAGATAATTACTGACGAGACACAACAACAAACGACGTCAGTACAAGTACCCATACCAGCTCCGGTCCTGACAAAAGGGAAAAGAAAAGCAGAAAGAAGTCCGGTTTGACAATGTCCTGAAGAAACCGTCAGGCCCAGGACTTAACATCCTTTTTCGCTTTGACATATTGGCCCAACTGGCCAATATCTCCGCCCGTATCACTATACACGAGCTGCTTTGCCTCTCAAAAAAGACAAGAGAAGCACTCAGGGATGCACTGGCTAATTCAGAATCATTTCTGACACATATGTCAGAAACCCTTAGAGATGACACTCAGCCCTCGTGTTCTGAATGTCATCATGTACAGCTGAAAATACCCGCTATTACTTTCACAACTGAGAACATGCACCTTTGTACTATACCAATATATCGGTTTGACATGCATTAAAGGGTACAGGTTGATCCAGGGTCTGCACTTAGCATCATCCCCAAAAGGCTCCTCTACTTCCTTGGCATACCACTGTATCGGTTGTCTGCAACCACTACGACGAATACGGTTTTAACGCAGGGAGTAGTCACCCACTCGGAAAGATTCAACTCCGTTGCCGAATCGGGGACCAGAAATCAGAAGTGATGTGTTACGTCATTGACACTGACACGTCATACAACTTGTTGCTAGAACGATCTTAGATCCACACTAATTGGATTGTTCCCTCTACTCTGCACCAGTGCTTCAATTATGTTGAAGATGATGCAACAGTACGAATTGTGTTCGCTGAGAAACAACCATTCAAAGGGGTGAAAAACAACTTTACTGATGCTCTCCTATATCAAGAAATCAGTGAAACATCAAAAGAACTATTGCCTGGCAACGATGATAGTGGCAATGAGGCAGATTCAGAGTCTGAAGGAGACACGCTAGCTACTTTGGTCGATGAACCAATTGTAGCATGTTTCAATAATCCTCAATGTAATAATCTTTCTGAGGATGATGATGAATGTATGATTAATGACAATGTTTCCTTTGATTATCCTACGAGTGTTGAGCTGTTTGAATCTGTCGCCAATAGTGCTCTACACATGCCCTTGCATAAACTAAGCATGTCAAGTACATCTGTAGAATGTATGGAAGGGTCCGTCTTCGTGATCCCTCCATCCAAAGGAGTCAATCACCAATAATATTCGGTAAAGCCTAACCAGGAAGGTCTATGATCACAGATTCGAGTTCAGACTCAGAGCCCCTGCAATTTTTTCATTATACACAATCAGCACAGCATATGATGATAAAAATCAGATACAGCCTGCAGCGTGGGAATGGCCTGAATTTCAGAAAAGCACGACGTGATTTTCTGCGTAATTTCGTGCCAAAAGGGAAACCGGCAAATTACTATGATAAAACACGCAGGAGATTGGGATATGTCACCTCCACCCTCTACATCGGTTCGATCCAAAGACAACAAACCGATCCCGTCATGCTCTGCCTCTTCCTCTGAATGGGAGTCGGATGTTAGTGTAGGAACAATGTTCGAAAGTCTCTCCATTAATATGATTTCAACTAGCCAATTGGAGCCTGTGGAAACTACTGGTGTTAGACCTGGGCTCAGCAACTGGATTTCCAGTGAGAAAAGCGATTCGAATAACGTGAACCACCTACTGAAGACATAGTGATTCAGGTTAACTTGGGTAGTCAAGATCACCCTAAACCCATCTTTATAAGTGAAAGCCTATCACTTACGGAGAAAGAAGAATTGGTTGTACTCGTAAGAGAGTATATCGATGTCTTTCATGGAATTACGAAGATATGCCTGGACTTGATCCACGAGTAGTCGTGCATCGTCTGAGCATCAAGCCTGACACCAAGCCAGTCAAGCAACAACGACGATGATTTCGCCCAAACATTATGGAAGCTATTAAGGACGAAGTTCATAAACTTATCACGTGTGGTTTCATACGGGAGGAACAACATTCAGATTGGGTTGCTAATATTATTCCTGTTCTTAAGAAGAATGGAAAAATTCGGATCTGTACTGATTACCACAATCTCAATACAGCCTGTCCTAAAGACAAATTCTTATTGCTCATCACCGATGTCATGATTGATAATACCTACAGATTCGAAAGAATATCCTTCATGGACAGCTTTTCAGGGAATAACCAAATTCAGATGTATCTAGAGGATGAGAAACATACTTCGTTCCGGACACCGTTGGGGTATACTGCTATACCGTGATGCCCTTTGGATTAAAGAATACAGGAGCAACTTATCAGCGTGCAATTAGTACAATTTTTCGCAACCATCTCTGAAAGATGGTAGAATGTTATGTCGACGACATTGCAGTCAAAAGTCGCGATAAGAATGATCATCTTCGTGACTTGAGAACAATGTTCGATATAATGCGGGCTCATCGACTGAAAATGAATCCAGAAAAATCCTTCTTGGGGGTTTCGAGTGGCGAGTTCCTGGGAGTCATTGTTACATCAAAAGGAATTCATCTTAACCTAGACAAAGTCAAAGACATTCAGAGCATGCATCCACCAAAGAATCTCAAAGAACTTAGAGGCCTACATGGTAGACTAGCCTTTATCAGAAGGTTCATTGCAAATCTCTCAGGCCGCTGTCAACCGTTCACCGACTCATGAAAAAGGGTGTCTCTTTTGTATGGGATTAATCCTATCAATAAGCTTACGAGGATATCAAAAGATACCTCACAAATCTCCGATCTTAGTGGCTCCCATATCAGGAAAACCATTCCTACTTTATGTGAAAGCTATGGACCATTCTCTTAGTGCTCTGCTTGTTCAAAAGGATGATGATGGTCATGAACAGGCTATTTATTATCTGAGTAGGACTCTGATATGGGTTGAATCTCGCTATAACCCTATTAAGAAGGAATGCTTAGCTCTTGTCTTCGCTATTCAAAAGACATGGCATTACTTGGTTGGCCAAACCATACATGTCATTTTCAGAGTGAATCCTTTGCATCTCCTTATGACAAAACTAGGATAGTTAAATTCAAGATTAGCTAAGTGGGCCCTCCTTTTGTCTCAGTACGGCATGCTCTTTGTCTCTCAGAAGGCAGTGAAAGGTCAGCGCTTGCAGATTTCTTGGCTGCTCATCCAGTTCCAAAAAGCTCAAAGCTTTATGAAGATATCCAGATGAGGTTTTCGAATCTAATATAACTTCAGAGGATGAAGTATGGCAGATGTTCTTCGATGGAGCATCAAGAATAGGCTCTAAAGACAAGATCATTGCTGGTGTGGGGGTTGTATTTATCTCACCACAAAATCATGTCCTTCCTAGGGTATTTTCGTTGACGGAACCATGTTCCAATAATGAGGCAGAATATAATGCTCTACTCATTGGCCTTCAACTCGCCCATGAAATGGGGGTACGCTACCTTAAAGCTTATGGTGATTTAAAACTGATCATTAATCAGATTAAAGGAGAATATAAGGTTCGTCACGAAGATTTGGTACATTATTATCATGCAGTCATCAAAATGGCTAATTCATTTGATGGCTTTTACATCGGTCATGTGTCTCGATCCCAAAATACTAAGGCCAACGCTCTGGCGGCACTAGCAGCTACGTTGGCCTTACCAATCGACACAACGTATCATCTTACAGTGGCTACTCGACACCTTGTTTGTCCTAAACATGTGTTGAAAACCAAGGAGGTCCATATCATCTCGATGGATTTTGAACTGAGAGATTGGCTATTTCCCTCCTCGACTATGCTTTGCATGATATATTGCCGGATGACCCTAAAGAAGCGGCATCTATCAGACGAAGGTCTCTCCATTTCTACTATGATCTAATAGTAAAGACACTCTACCGTGACTCATATGAGGTATCCTCCTCCGTTGACTTTCTAATTCAGAGGCATAAGAAGTGCTTAAAGAAGCACGATGGCATATGCGGAGCTCATCAGCCAGGTCCAAAGCTCAAGGATCAATTGCACAGGCTTGAATATTATTGGCCAACCATGATGCCGATGCCATCAAATATGTACGAAGCTGTAAAGCCTGCCAAATCCATGCAGACTTTATATATCAGCCTCTAAAGTTGCTCCATCCAACTGTTGCATGGCCATTTGAAGCATGGGGAATCGGTGTCATAGGGCCGATCAGCCCCTCTTTAACAAAAGGTCACCGGTTTATTTTAGCAATAACCGATTACTTCTCAAAGTGGGCAGAAGCTATACTACTTGTGGAAGTTAAAACTTCCAACGTGGTTAATTTTTATCAAACATCATGTCATTCATCGATTTGGTGTCCCTAGGAATCCATGATAACGGTCCCCAATTTGTAAGCCAGGTATTCTATCGGTTTTGTGATAAGTACCGGATTCAGAATATGACATACCGCTTATAACCCTACTGCTAATGGCTTGGCGGAAGCATTCAACAAGAGAATTATCAAGCTACTCAAAAAATTTGTGTAGTCAAATAAATGAGACTGGAATGAGAAGCTTAGTGAATGTCTTTGGGCCTATGAACCACAGTTCGGACCCCGACAGGCAATACGCCGTTTTTCCTGGTATATGAGTGCGAAGCAGTCATATCGTTAAAATCCAGATGCTGTCATTACGAGTCGCTTTAATGACCAGAATGACAAAATAAGACAATGATCGGTTACGTCTTCAAAAGCTCGAAGCCCTAGATGAGAAGCGACTACAAGCTCAACAGCATATTGAGTTGTATCAAGCGCGAATTTCGAAGGCCTTTAATAAGAAGGTTAAGCAAAGGGTTTTCCAAAAAGGAGATTTGATTTTGACCGTCAGACGACTGATGAGTATGACGTACAAGACCAAAGGTAAATTTCAGCCTAAATGGGAAGGATCGTTTGTGATAGAAACAGTCTATTCAAATGGAGCATATCGCCTTATGATCTCAGACGGTGACATGCTCATGATGCCGATCAACGGCAGGTTCTTAAAAATGTATTATCCTTGATAGGATCCTTCTTATGATCAAGCTAACATTACACTCCTGATCAAAGCCTTCAGATCCAAGATATTTAGAAAGAGCGCTCCTCTCTTTCCATAACGATATCATATTGTTATAAACCAGTTTCGAGCCGATCGAACACCGGTGGCATCAAAGAAGAAACAAGGTGTCAAATTGCTTTAGCCTTATCACTCTTTTCCAGCATATAAATATGTACCTATCTCCAACTTTAAAGAATAGGTCATATTTTGAAGTCAAGCATGTCTAAGCAACAGTTTCAAGCAGATTGGTTATGGTTGCATACCTCCCTGTTCCTGTTCGATCGATCGAAACTCAACCCAACGACAAAAGGTCTGACAAATCAAATGGGTTTATCTGATGACTTGTCAAGTCGAACTCATTGAAAAAGGTTCGTGACGCACTGTTTTAGTAACCGATCGAATCAAAGATCAAAGGAGTTTAGCTGATGGCTTGTCAAGTCGAACTCATTAAAGAAGGTTTGTGACACATCCTTCTGCAGAATCTTTCCAATATGGAAACAAGATAAGGATTGATAGAGAGTCCACGATGAACGATAATCTTCAGATCAAGATCTCGTGAAATTCATGTCCATTCCTTTAATTCCCAACTCACCTACAGAGTGAAAACCTATAGGAAGCATCACGTTACTCAAAGCAACAAAATAATCTAACGCCTCTAACGGCTAAGGATAGAGGAAAATGTTGGCCTTTAAGCCCAACATAAATCCTTAACAACTCATCATGCTGAGGGGAATAGCATGGCTAGCCCAGCTCAAACGGTAGTTGGTAAAGGCATATCAAATCCGTTGATAGCTGAGGATTTGCTAAAAATCTTAAGGGATTTGTTCCCATTTGATTCCTCTCAAAAATCACTTACCAATTTCCGTCCATGGAATGGTATCCCGTCCATGGAATGGTAGGACCACATAAGAAGGTATTCATTTCCCTGGCGAAAAATTGAGTCAAACCTATCATGTTAACATCAAACCTCTAATAGTAAGTCTCTAATCTACTCCCCGGCAGATAAATCAACATCCCCAATAAGAATGACAAGGTTCACTCAAAATTACTGTCATGTTCAAACACCTCTAATAGTAACAAAATCCTGATCATGTTAACATTATACCTCTGACAGGCTGTTTTTCAAATCTCATTCTAAATCTCCACGGAGTTCCCTGATATATAATCTTTCATGAGAATTATATTTCTTAGCTCCCCAGCGAGTTTCTGATAGACTCCCCTCAAAGTCTGTTATATCCCGCTCAGACCCTAATGGACTTTCTTGGTTGTCACATTAACAATATACCTCTGACAAAGTCTTTCAAAAATATCCGAAGGAGATATCAATTTTTCACGAAATTTATGATCAACCTTATTTCCCCTGAGGGGATTATTTCTTTTACCGTCATGTCCAGTTTGTTACCTCTGAATGGTAAAAATCCTGAGTTTGGTGGTTTCTCAATAGGTTATGTCCATTATCACCTTTGAACCGATAGATAACCAAGTCTCATCTTTCAGTCCAGTAGGGATTATTTCTTTGCCGTTATGTTCAGTTCGCCACCTCTGAAATGCAGGGTTCTGAGTCTAGCAACTCTCAATGATTATGTCCATATTACCTCTAAATTGATGGGTACCTAGATCTCTCTTTCTTATGGTACTTCAACTGTCATGTCCAGTTCACCACCTCTGAACAGATAAGTCCATAACTTTGTCCTCCTTCCCTCTATCAAGGTCAGGAGATCTTACTGTCATGTTAACATTAAACCTCTGAACAGCAGATTGCGAATCTGAGGTCCCTTGGTTGGTCATGTCTAGTCAACCACCTCTGAACCGTCATGTCTAGTCAACCACCTCTGAACTAACAGAACTCTAGATCCAATCTATCTTTGCAGTCTCTTATGGAAATCTGTCTTTGTAGTCCCTTGTGAATTAGCTGCCAAGTTAATACAACTACCTCTGTCAGCGGATTCGAAGTTTAGTGTGTCTTAGTCTATCACGTCCAGTTTATCACCTCTGAAGACGGGTCCCTAAAATCGGGCTCATCTCCATTTTGTCATCATGTCCAGGTCATCACCTCTGAATGGTAAAATTTCTCATGTCTAGTTTATCGCTTTTAATTGGCAAACCCTAGGCTTCATTTATCCTAGTTCAAGTGGAAACTATCACAGGTTGTGGTGTCTAATTCATCATAACCTATTCATAAATTCGATGATCTTTAATCTGTTATATTAATATTTACCTCTGAACAGTAAAGATCATCAAACTTACTCTTTTCCATCCTCATCTCAACATGATTTGAGTCGAGCCATTTCTCAAATTTATTTAGTAACTAATCCTATCAGTCTATCACCTCTGACTAGATTAGTTATACCATTATTTCCTTTCTTTTTGATGGTTGTAGTACAATTTGAAAGTAAGAATTGCAAACTCAGAAGACAAAGCAAGTTGGAAACACAACAGACGAGTCAAATAAAATTACTTTTTATTGATTCAAAAAGGGGGATACATGGATTACAAGCTATGAAGGTGCTTCATAAGACTCGATCTGTTCTTCAAGGATGGCCAGCCTATTTTTCCTCTCTTCAGCAGCTCTGATGAATGCCTGAGATCTCAACTCGACCTCATTAAAGTTCACTGTCTGGGACAGACGAGCCTCAATTTCAGCCAAAGTTGCTCTCTGCGCTAGCTCCTGTTGCAGGACTTCATCATTTTGGGCATTGAGCTCCTCTAGCCGAGCAATCTCCTCAAGACGCACCGGTTCAGCCTTGGACAGAAGAAGATTGGCTCTCTTGATTACCTCCTTAGCCTTCTCAATCTTATCCTCAGCGTCGAGAAGAGCACTATTAGAAGCATCTATGGCATCTCCAATTTCTACTTTCCTTACCTATAAGGATTTTAAATCTGAAGATATTGCTTTAGCTGCTTCCTGTGCTGCAAGATGGGCTTCACGTATCTGAGCAGCAAGACGCTCAAGCTGTTCATTAACTAAGGAGTCCAAATCTGAATTGCTAAGATGGCGTCATTCGTCTACATCCCTCTCAAGCCTTTCCACCAGAAACTCCAATGCAGCAGCCTGGTCATCTCCTCCAAAGTCTCGAATGCTTTCAATATTTTGAGAGAGGACCACCTTCAAAGCAGAAAATGAGGTAGTCGAGCCCTTTAAGACCAAAGTAACGGATCGCTTCAAACTCTTGTAGAAGCTATCAACTATCTCAGCCACAAATTCTTGCTCAGCTTCAACTACTCCCGGTGAACGAGTAGTACCTGAAGACAAATCTTCCACTGGTTTCACGGTCATAACAGTGGAGGAAGTGGCAGAAACACTGGCAGGAGGAGGACGAGGAATCGCCGGTGATCGAGAAGGAGTTTTCATTGAAACTAACACACTGGCGACAATAGAAGTAGGACTGGTGACTACTTCAGGAAGAACTAGCTCAACAACCAGTGTCAGAGACGTCGGGCTGGTAATTATCCTCAGCCCAGTGGTTGTCAGGATAGGCAGCGTCAAGGAAACCACTGGCCTTTCACCTACCGATCCAGCTAGGAGTGAGAGTGGTTCTGTAGCCATTGTCTTATCAGCCTCTTTAACTCCACCGGCTGGCTCAGGTTGATAAGATGGTAGGTCGTGATACAAAGCATCCAACTCGACAACGTCCGTTACAGCTGAAGTACTGGCCTCGCCCATGATTCCCTTGGAAGATCAGCTGGCCCCCGTGAAGTTGATGCACCCCTGTGAAAGGACGTTGTTGAAACAAGGCATAACGAATATCAGGAGAGAATTGTTTACAAGAGATCAAAGTATTACCAAGAGGCGATACCGCCTCAACTGCCTCAATAACAGTCTCTTTCTGGACTTCCTCAACAGCAACATTAATTCCACTGGGCTCCATAGAAAAGACTTTGGCAGATACAGGAGGGACGTACGGCTCACCTTCGCTCGCCGAAGCCTCTATGGTCCATCCTATAGAGCTGGAGGCCAGGGGACTCTCTTTTGAGGTCCCAGCACCCGAAGGACCGATATCAGCCGCGTCACCTCCATAATCTTCTGAGATGACGAAGTAGCTAGCCTCGTTACCTTCCTTATAAGTAAACAGGGGATCATAATAATCCCCTGTTCTCCTGCAGCCTCAACTCCTAGTTCTCTTACAGTCTTGGTTCCTGAATCATAGGATAAACGAATGAGTTGTATGAAATATTTAAGTACAAGTCAAGATCAAAGAGAGAAAGAAAATGAGTGAAACTGGTCTTACCCAGGCTGGGAACTGCTTTATCAGTCATCTGCTTTTGCGCCGATAGTTTAATAACTAAAGGGGCAGGAGGAGGAGGAGGCACTGCAGCTGATTCGCCCTCTGCAATAATTGTAGGAGTGTAGCGACGAGGCTTCTTCACTACCCTCTTCCTACGGGACCCACCTTGCCGCTTTCTTTAGAAGTGGACGTTGGGATCTTCTTCCTCTACCTCTTCTACCTCCACGTCTCTCATAGGGGCTGTGCCCACCCCACCAAGAGCATCTGGTGGAACTTCAGCGCCTATGACTCCTTCAAAATGGGGACTTTCTGCGTCTGAAGTTTCACTATCGACAGTGGCGATGAACTCTGGGAGGCCTAGTACCCGGACCCTTTTGCCTTCACCCCTCTTGGTGAATTTCTGCTTCAACTGTTGAGAAATCAACTTCACGCTAAAAGAGTTGATAGAAAATCTGGTAGGCACAGAGTTTGAAGTTCTATACTACTGACAGAACCCTAAAGTCGTCAGAAGGTTTGGGTCCTCAATGGTATGCACAGTCGTGCCTCAGTGCAGCCAGCGATGAAGAACTGCCAGGCACGAGCACAATCAATAAGGCTCCCCATGATGGTCAGACTAGTGTTTGGGTTACCAACATAGAGTTGGTCATACCCGAACTGACGAGCAAATCGACTCCGGACATAAGGCTCCAAATAGCAGGTATCCCCGCTCCTGTACACCAGATGAGATTGTCGGATGCTAACTAGTCATTCAAAGATCTCTTGCCTCAGCGACATCTTCCCACCCCCCACATCCTTGAATTCTTCGCCATAGCCTACATCGCGAAGTAGGGAAAGCACCGGAAGAGACAATAAATGTCGTACCGATACTGCAGCTTGTGGACCGCGGCCATAGAGGTCCATAACCATGAAGATCCCTCAAATCGACGAAGAAGCGCCATACGAACGCCTTCTGGAGGCTCTTCACCAGCTTGAATAATAGCAGGGCAGTGAAGAGTGAGCCATGCCATCAAATAGGTGTATGGCAGGCCGATCCTGGGGTTTGGTCCGTCACGGGGCAAGATAGTGCCCTTCCCCCTTTTCGTCGTTAGTGGCTTGCAGAAAGCCTCGGTCAATGCACGAAGGCCCCGCTGTATATAACACACCATTGCCGGGAGAAGTCTAAGGGAGCGACCGTGGACTAGACGAATGGCTGGCAGTAACATAATCAGAAGAATAGCATCGCTAGAAGGAGATGACACCACATATCTCTTCAACCAAACTGATAAAAACCCGGCCAAAAGTTCCTTTTAAGATATCGTTCGACGGGCCTGATGATGGAAACTCCTGAGAATGTCACCCTTCTCATAGGTACCATCATCTTCTTCCAAGACCATATCTCCCTGGGAATGTTCTTGCATCCTCCAAAATGTCCTCATCTGCAACCCCGCAGTGAGTCGCTTCGGGAGCATCTTTCAAGTTGGGGAACAAATAATTCCCCCAGCTCTTCGAACTACTCGAGCTTATAGCCCCATGCGCACTCGAGCAAATGTAAAAATGGCACATCAACTCTCGGTAAGTCTCGAACAGTGTCGGCTCCTGCTTCTCCAGAAATGCCAATTTCACCTTGCATGGGAAGTATTCTTCAGAAGGGAGTAGAGACTTCCGCATCTGATGCAAGCCATGCCCAATTCGCCTACAGGGTAAAGAAAGTCCCTGTAATTGATAGTATAACTCGAAAATGGCATAGAATTTCGCTACGCTCATCTGAATGCCATAGCAGGTTGCTCTGACAGCCTCGTAAAGTTCTAGCCTCGCCTATATGGCTAGGTTAGACTGGCCTAGAAGGGAGCAGTCTTAACCCCACCTATATGGCAAGACTGGCTCAATCTTGAAGAGGCCAAGTCCCAAACCCTGCCTATATAGCAGATTTAATAGGGACTTCGCGTGGAAAGATCCTTTGTCTGATCAGGCAAGAATGCGAGCTTCACTGAGAAGCTTGAAAATAGGGCTGAAATCCTTCTTCGAAAGTCAGCCAAATACAGAGATCAAGGAAATTCAATCCCTAAGATAGCTGATAAGGCTAAGAAAATTAAGGGAGATAAACTCCCTAAAGTCACTGGATGACCGAGCCTCACCAGTTCTTGATCAGTTAATAACCAGAGTGAGAGTCCTCACTACTTCAGGGACCTCAATCTCCTTGCTTAAGCAATGGGGAGGGGTCATAAACAAACCTCCTAGAAAGAGAGGAGTATGTTTCTCTGAGAAAGACTATAAGAGTTCTATTTATAAGACTCGTGGCCTGACTACGCCGCTACCACTTCAAGCTTGGGAGCATGGGCGAAGTTAAAGCATTCAAATGCTTGACCTTGAGAAAGGGAATAATCTCCCTCGTAAACGCAAGAGAAGTTATTCAAACCTTGAAATAAAGAGCAATTCCCCTCGTAACTCGCAAAAGCGGTTAGCCTCGGGAACGGAACGTTGCCCAGCACAGCGGGCACGAGGCTAATGCTCACATTCCAACCCGATTTGAAGCGAAGCTACTTCAGGAAGCCCAAAAATGAAGATACCCAGAAGCGAGAAGCTACACGGAAGCGGGTTGTCAATTCCTCGGCGAACCTATTCCAGCCCGAAAGCGGGGCTAAAGGCAAAATTGAACTCAACCACCAAGGCGACGTTAACATTCACATATCGTCAATCAAAACAATTCAAAGTATTTCAAAATCTAAACCATTCCATTACAGATTCACAAAAACTTTGAAGAGGGTCTTGTTGACACTCGAAAAAGATAGGACTTCCGCATTCATCTTCAACCGGTCTGAACGACGTATAACTTATTGACATCTACAAAAGATAAGTCGAAGACAAGCTGATGACCAGAAATGAGGCAGTAACATGAACATTACTAATTTAGTAAAGCAGATAGTAAGCCAAAGCTGCCTTTGAAGAGACACGAGCAGGCATAAGACGCTGAGCTAGCTCAATACTTAGCTTGGGCATAACCAAGGTAAGCTTTGTAGCTTCGCATGAAACTAAAAGTTTCGCCTAAACTTGGTAGCTGATTAGACTAAGAAGGTATACGTATTATGAGTATAAAAATGTATTTTATGTACCCTTTCTTATCTCTGCTATAGTATAGGACTATACCGAGTCGAATCTCAGGAGAGCTCGCGATGGAAGCTTTGACGAGTGGTAGTGAAGTTATAAAACGAGAATTCTTCTATGTCTTATAAAAATAATGAATCAAATGAAAAAGAAACTAAAGAAAGGATGGATATGTTCATGGTGGAAAAGTCGGAAAAGAAATCAATAGTGGATTTGGTATTCACAAGAAAAGAAAAGGAAACTTAAAGAAGAAGCATTCCATGACTAGCTTACCTTACTACCTTACCAATACTTACTAAACTCCGTGATAGTGAAGGCTTGCCTCATGTTGTCACTCCATCGGCGTGGATTCGTCTCGCGTGTTGATCTGATTACTTTCTCACTTGAAGAATGGGTGGTTTAACCCATCGGAGAAGAGAAGACCATACAACTTGCAAGATGAACAAAAGCAATCACCCATGAGTTAGTGAAGATGGCAAGGCTAGTGGTTAGCTAGTACATGGAGAAGGAATTAGCTAAAAGCCATTAGAGAAGTAAAACAAAGCATGAAGTAAATTTGCAAGGAATTAAAGAAAGCAATAAAGAAAGCAATTAAAGAAAGCACATAAATTAGAACCAAGCTCAAGTAGAGGAAGGAGAATGGATCAATCCTTGTTGCTTCAAGTGTCACCCTTGATTACACAAGCTCTCTCTCTCACAATCACTCTCTTTTACAATGAATTCTAGGGAAGAAGAAGAGGGATCTAAAGAACTAAACCTAGAGAAAAACTAAACAAAATTACAACAACTAATGAATTCTCCTCTCTTCTCCATTCTGTCTCAGCTCGCAGGTCCAAGGTCACATATTTATAGCCCCAGGTGAAGCTTCGAGAGCCCAGGTAGTTACCACAAAATCCGGGATCCTAACTATTTACAACTGCCGCAGATTCTCCAGATCCCAGAGAACTGGCGGCAAAATCTGGGCCGTTGAGCCCAGATTTTCTGGTGAGATCTTCTTGTTAGGTGGTTAGCCACGTGGACTATCTGGATTCTTCTTTGGGCGCGCGGATCTTTCTGGATCTGATTTGAAATCTTGGCTCTTATCTTTAATCTTGGATTTAATCACTTTAATTAGTGTTAATTAAAGTGATTATTTGCTTTATCTCCTTTAGAGTGTGTACCTGCAAATATGTAGAGAAGATGAGTAAAATCATATATTTATTAACTAAATGCATGGGAATTATGAGGTAAAATATGCAATATTGGATTACAATCACACCCCCACACTTATTCTTTTGCTCGTCCCGAGCAAAACAAAGAAAAGAAAAGAAAATCCTAACTACCAATTTATTACACCACTTTCGCAGGTGACGCGATTGCACTGAGCGTGTGCAACAAGCCGTTAAACCTCTAGGTTACCCTAGAGGAGGAGTGTTGTCTCCTGAGGGTTTTCAGCGGATTACACCCACAAAATTCATAAAGAAAGAAGATAAATGTTAGTGTTTTGAAAACTCATTTTGAACAAGAGACATGTTTACGAACTATTTTTGCAAAAATATAAGTGATCCTAGGTCATAAGTCCACCTATAATTATTCTTTCTTAAACTTAGTCTCTATGCAAGATCTTGTTTTCAATTAAGGTAAGAATTCAAAATTGGATTGAATATTTTATCTTTCATAAAACCTAGATAGTATGCACACCGTGCTCTGTGAAAATTTCTGGGATTTCAACTCCAACCATCAAGTCATTTATTTATTTATATATATATTTTTCTGCTTTTTTCTTCCCTTAGTCTAGGCTTTCTAGTTCACCCTTGTAACGAGCCTTTAACCGATGACTCCCAAACCAGTCGGTCTTAGGGCACCAGATGAGAAAACATCCCTCGGGTTTAAGGTCTCAAGTGAAAAAGGCCACATAACTAAGGGGGATTATTTATTTCCTTTACCACCGTTAGGCGTGAATAATCATGCTTCTTGAGGCACAATTCTCCATCTTAATAAGTGATATTTTATTTATATATATTTTTTTTCTTTTTCTTTTTTTTTATTTTATTTATATGGCATTTTTGGTCTTTGTTTCCATCCCAAGAAATGTGTAAGTGTGAAGTGCATAATATCTAAGGCAAAAAATTCAAGATAAAAATATCTCACCAATTTTTCTTACTTAGCCTATAATTTCAAACATGATCTATTATTTCAACTAGGTTTAAGATGTCATAATTAAGGCTTTCTTAATTTCTAAGATACATCTTAATTTTCTTAAAAATAGATCAAAACTTTGTCTCTTATTTCAAAAAGTTTTTATTTTTATATATTTTTTTAATTTATTTTTCTTAAAAGAAATGTAAAAGAAAGAAAATCTAAAAACTCTAAGTTAGTAAACCCTCCCCCACACTTATCTCATGCATTGTCCTCAATGCATCATGATATATGTATGCATGAAATAAAATGGAGAGGGAAGAAAAAATTACCTTAAGGTGGTGGTTCCGGTGGTGGTCTGATTGGTCCACGAAACATGGCCCAATCAACTTTACGTTGGGTTTTCAGGAACCCACCAAAAATCTCAATAATATGACCCACAAGAATGATGTGTGCATGGATGATTTTTATTATGTACATGACCCCATCTAATTTCCAAATTTTTAAAATAATTTCTGAGTTAAATTCATCAACTACCTTGTCCCAGAATGGAATATGAAATGATAGAACGGTTGACTTGGACTCGGAAAGGAACACCGACTCAGGGAAGTGAATGAAGTCAAGTAAAGGTTCAGGAGTCGGAATGGATTCAGGAACTGGGTCCAAGTCAAGAAAATGAAGCTCAAGTCCACATTCAGTTTCCCATGATGGAATGTGACTATCTAAGATTAGTGATTCAAGTTCAGGAGGGTTGGGAATCAAAACTGACTCTAAAATGTTACTCAAATTGGGTAACAAAACAGGAGTCATTAATGATTCAGGTATTTGAATTAAATCACAAACTTGAGGGTCAAAGTCACATTTCTCATTGAGTTCAATTCCACAAAAATGAGAACTTGCAAATTTGTCAATTGTATCTTCAGAAGTGTAGAATTGGGCAAGTTCAATATGATCCTCAAAGATGGGTAATTCAACTTCATTGTGAATTGGGAAAGGATCCAATGTCGACTCTGGAAAAAGATTGAAGTGAGGTAAAGATACCGGAGTCATTACTGAATCAGGAAAAAGAATTGAATCACTAAGTTGGGGTTCAAGATCACATTCCTCATGTAGTTCAATTCCAAAAAATTGTGAACTTGCCAATTTATCAATGGGACTTTCAAGAGTATGAAATTGGTCAAGTTCAATGTGATCATCATAAAAGATTGGTGATTCAATTTCACAACAGATGGGTACTGGATCCAAGTCTGACTTGGGAAATGAAGTGAAATCAGGTAAGGATATGGAAGTCATGATTGAATCAGGAAGTAGAGTTGAATCATCTGGTGAAAGTTCAGGATTATAATCATGTTCAAGTTCAATTTCAGGGAAAGGAAAACTTGCCAAAATGTCAATTGGATCTGAAGTTTGGACAAGTTCATTTGTAGGAGATGAAAAACTTGCCAAAATGTCAATGGGATTTGACGTTTGGACAAGTTCAATTTTAGGAAATGAAAAACTTGCCAAAATGTCAATGGAATCTGAAGTTTGGACAAGTTCAGGTGGTTGTGCTGAAATTGAATCTTGATTTCCAAAACAACATGACTCTTTGACAGAATGGTTAGTGACATTAGAAATAGGATGAGAATGAAGAGTTTGGATCATCAAATCTATGTCACGGTTACGATCATTTCGAGCATGAGTCAGGAATTCAAGCATCTTTTCACAATTCATTGGTTCATCATTTTGTTGAAAAGATGAAGAATTGTTTTGGAATTGGTGATGAAATTGTGAGTCAAAACTGTGTGGTGATGGAAGAGTGGACTCACACAAGAAATCATTACTCATTTCCATGACAAATGGTTGTTCATTAGGAAAAGGTGGAACTGAGTAAGACTCTTGAAAATACTGTGGAATTGGAGGGGCAAATGTTTCGTGAAATTGTTGCTCGGCCCTCTGTAGATTGGCTTCTATACTCCTGAGTAACTCAGATTTTTCTTCAATTGGTGGTTCAGAAAAAGGAGTATATGAAGCGGATTCTGGAAATGAATATTGTGGATATTGTGGACTCGGTGAATATGGTGGACAAGGAGGTTGATAATTAAACTCGGGGGACTGGAATCCCCAATGACTCTGTGACGAGTTGAAATTATTTTGGACATTATAATTATTAGATGGGGGGTATGGGTCATATTGATTCGGATAAGGCCAACCCGGTGTATTTGGTTGGTGCATATTGTAAAACACCGGGTTGGAATTATCCGAATATGAAGTATGTGTGACATATGGATTATTATTGAAAGAATTGTTGAAGGCCATATCACACAATCACAAACAAAAACAAACAAACAAACAAACAAACAAAAGAAAAAAAAATTCTAACCTAAGTTAGTGTAGACTTAGGACCTAGACGACTCCTAACTGATAGACTGTCCACGGGAGGTTTAGTGTAGACTCTAACCACAAGCTAATCAGCCAGGGAAGGGTAAGGTTGGTGGGAGGTTTTCCGTCAGAGACGTTCCTGAATTAAGTAACCAGCAACCTTCGGGCTTTCGGCCCTCAACCCCTTTCCTAGACACTGATTTTGCAAGAGTTAAATTCCAACACTTTTCCCCCTTAGGATAATCTCCTAAATGAGTCCGAGATGTCCCTAGGGCCAACGTCTACTTTTTTTTTATTAAATTAGGCTTGGGTTAGTGAGTGCTTGGGAAAATGATTTTCGGGCTAAGGAAAGGGTAATGAAATCCCCCACCTTATCTTATTTACGGGTTATGCCCTTAAAATTGATTTGTGCAAGTGTACATGAAATATAACAAGGATTCACTCAAAGCATGAAAATCAAGTAAGAGATGATTCCTAGTCTATATGCAATGTGAAACGTACCTTGCCTCCAGCACTCTTCAACAGTAAAAGTAAAGAATTGAAAGACACGTGCATAGAATGCAAATGTCTAAACAATTTTTAACAATTTCAACCAACTTTTTACTGTTTTTTAATTAAGCAGGAATAAGGTGAAGAATACAGAATTTCAGGTATATCAGCAGCTGTGTTTTGCAGAGAAGCAAGCCCTGCAGAAATTTTATCAGAAGTTCACTCCTTATTGCCGCAAATCTGCGGCAAAATCCCAGAAATTGCGGCAATTTGGAGGGATCCTGGTCTCTGCTTTCGAGAGAAGAGGCCCAGGTCCACTTGTATGTCACTGCAATGCAAGATTTTCTGTTTCTTCAACCTGTAACCTGCAACAGAGAAGAAGAATCGTTTAGTACTTCACTTTAAACCAAAAAACGTTGCTCTCCTCGGCAACGGCACCATTTTGATTAGACTAAGAAGGTATACGTATTATGAGTATAAAAATGTATTTTATGTACCCTTTCTTGTCTCCGCTATAGTATAGGACTATACCGAGTCGAATCTCAGGGAGAGCTCGCGATGGAAGCTTTGACGAGTGGTAGTGAAGTTATAAAACGAGAATTCTTCTATGTCTTATAAAAATAATGAATCAAATGAAAAAGAAACTAAAGAAAGGATGGATATGTTCATGGTGGAAAAGTCGGAAAAGAAATCAATAGTGGATTTGGTATTCACAAGAAAAGAAAAGGAAACTTAAAGAAGAAGCATTCCATGACTAGCTTACCTTACTACCTTACCAATACTTACTAAACTCCGTGATAGTGAAGGCTTGCCTCATGTTGTCACTCCATCGGCGTGGATTCGTCTCGCGTGTTGATCTAATTACTTTCTCACTTGAAGAATGGGTGGTTTAACCCATCGGAGAAGAGAAGACCATACAACTTGAAAGATGAACAAAAGCAATCACCCATGAGTTAGTGAAGATGGCAAGGCTAGTAGTTAGCTAGTACATGGAGAAGGAATTAGCTAAAAGCCATTAGAGAAGTAAACAAAGCATGAAGTAAATTTGCAAGGAATTAAAGAAAGCAATAAAGAAAGCAATTAAAGAAAGCACATAAACTAAAACCAAGCTCAAGTAGAGGAAGGAGAATGGATCAATCCTTGTTGCTTCAAGTGTCACCCTTGATTACACAAGCTCTCTCTCTCACAATCACTCTCTTTTACAATGAATTCTAGGGAGAAGAAGAGGGATCTAAAGAACTAAACCTAGAGAAAAACTAAACAAAATTACAACAACTAATGAATTCTCCTCTCTTCTCCATTCTGTCTCAGCTCGCAGGTCCAAGGTCACATATTTATAGCCCCAGGTGAAGCTTCGAGAGCCCAGGTAGTTACCACAAAATCCGGGATCCTAACTGTTTACAACTGCCGCAGATTCTCCAGATCCCAGAGAACTGGCGGCAAAATCTGGGCCGTTGAGCCCAGATTTTCTGGTGAGATCTTCTTGTTAGGTGGTTAGCCACGTGGACTATCTGGATTCTTCTTTGGGCGCGCGGATCTTTCTGGATCTGATTTGAAATCTTGGCTCTTATCTTTAATCTTGGATTTAATCACTTTAATTAGTGTTAATTAAAGTGATTATTTGCTTTATCTCCTTTAGAGTGTGTACCTGCAAATATGTAGAGAAGATGAGTAAAAATCATATATTTATTAACTAAATGCATGGGAATTATGAGGTAAAATATGCAATATTGGATTACAATCAGTAGCCTCGCTTTGAAGCTTAACTATCAGTTTTGCATGAAGCTTTCCATTTAGCCCCACCGGAGGCTGATCCAAGAGCTTCGCGCCAGAAGCTCTATCCCTAGCTAAGTCATAGCTCCGCTATGGGCTGAGTCTTAGCTTCGCACGAGGCTCTGAAAGTAACTTCGCCTGAAGCTATGAGCTAGCTCTACATGATCTAGCTCCGCAGTGGGCGTTACCAGGTCATCAAGTTGACCGTTTAAAAATCCCATGAGGGATTAATGGGTGAACCTCACTAATTTAGTGGGATTAACGCCACTTTAAGTGGGCGGTTACACCCGCCCACTTCGTCCTAATTAAGTGAAGACAACTAAGTCGTAACGGCATGAGGACATTCAAACGAACCCTCTAGCTTCGCCAAAAGCTTGCAAAAAGCTTCGCGGTAAGGCCATTTACTAGCCTCGCGCGAAGCTAATGACTAATTCAGCTTTGCTGAATTCAAGGGGACAGTTACACCCCACATTTGCTATAAATAGCACCCTGTAGAGACTTCCTGGGGGACAGACGGACATCCATGGATAGAGAGGAGATTGGCTTGAAAAGAACAGAATTCCTAGTAAAAGGGCTCTACTGATCTTCTGTTCTCTGATTTCACGAATCAAGTGAGAAGGGAGTCTTATTAGGAGGCAGTCTTGATCACTTGATCAATTACATCATCAAAGGGATAAAGTGATCGCGCACTGATCAAAATCCTACCGGCACATTTCCCCAAAAATCTCAGAGGAGATCTATATGTAATTTTCTTTCTGCAAAGAAATATTTGTAATTTCGCTCCTCGATTCTCTTTGTAAGTTTTCCGATGAATAGCAATTTTCAATGAAAAACAGAGATTGGGATAGTGGATCCAAAAGTAAGGATGACTCTGCACACATGTGTTTCATGGTCCAAGAGGTTTACCCCTTGAGGTAAACTCAGAATCTAGTTTAGATTTTGATGATCTTAGCATAGAAGAGATTGTTTTATATTTTGAACAATTTGAAGAAAAATATAAGTTGTTGAAAATTAAAAATAATATAGACTCTTAATATTAGATATCTGGATTAGAAGGAGATTTAGAAAGATTAAATATATGTTAGATCCCAAGATTAAGTGGTAGCAGCTAAAAAAAGGTAACCAAAGAGTTTTTGTAGATCGAGTATTACATGAAGCAGATTGGAGAGCCCAAGATGATCCCAATATAATATGAAACAAAATTGCTAGCTGCATTAAAAGTGTAGCTAAAGATGTACTTGGTGAGCCACGGGGTGATGCTCCACATGTAAGGATACATTATGGTGGATGAAGAGGTAAAAGCTGCCATTAAGATCAAACGAAACTCTTACAAAGATTTGGAGAAAAATTATGATAGTGAGTATTGAGAGGTATAAGCTAGTCAAGAAGGAGACTAAGAAAGCTGTTCAGAATGTAAGAGATAAAGTGTATAAAGAAGTGTATGAGAAGTTGGACACCAAAAAAGTTAAAAGGGATATACATAAAATTACTCGAATAAAGGAGAGAAAGACTAGAGACTTATCTACTGTGAGTTGTGTCAATGATAAGGATCAGAAGGTTTTAGTTCGAGATGAAGAAATCAAAGAAAGATGGAGAGAGTATTTTGATAAATTATTCAATGGTAGTTCTACTCAAGATTTGGATGACCTTACCATTCAGTGTCAAGATATGAACAGTAATTATATGTGTAGGATTAGCGAATCTGAAGTTAAAGAGGCCTTGAAGAAGATGAAGTCAAGGAAAGCTATTGGCCCGGATGGAATTCCTATTGAGGTATGATGATGCTTAGGAGAGGTGGCCATGAAATCGCTGACAAACCTCTTTAACAAGATCTGGTTAACAAAAAAGATGCCAAATGAGTGGAGAAAAAGTACCCCAGTATCTCTCTATAAGAATAAGGATGATATCTAGAGTTGTTCAAACTGTCATAGAATAAAACTCATGTGTTACACCATGAAGCTTTGGGAAAGGATAATTGAACACAGGTTAAGACAGAATGTTAAAATATCAAAGAATTAGTTTGGGTTCATGTCGGGGTGATCAACAACAGAGGCTATTCATTTGCTTTGTCAACTTATAGAGTGATTTCGAGAAAGGAAGAGAAATTTGCATATGGTCTTTATTGATTTAGAAAAAGCTTATAATAAGGTGCCAAGAGAGGTATTATGGTGGACATTGATGAAAAGGGAGTCCCCATCAAATATGTTGATATAATCAAGGACATGTAAGATGGAGTAGTGGCAAATGTCAGAAATTATGGAGACATAACAAGTGATGTTTCTATCACAATTGGATTGCATCAAGGATCTGCATTAAGTCTATTCTTATTTGTCATAGTGATAGATGAGCTTACTAGAGCTATTCAGGATGAAATATCGTGGTGTATACTATTTGTTGATGATATTGTCCTAATCGATGAAACGCGAGCTATGGTAAATGCAAAATTGGAGTTATGAAGGCAAACTCTAGAATCTCGAGATTTTAGACTAAGTAGGACCAAAACAGATTATATAGTGTATAAATTCAGTAAACAGGAAATCCAAGATTATAGTATTGTGACACTGGATGGTCAAGAAATACCAATGAGCAGTTATTTGAAGTATTTGGGTTCTATTATCCAAAAAGATGGGAGATCAATAGTGATGTCAATCATAGGATCCAAGCCAACTGGTTAAAATGGAGGAGCACAATAGGAGTTTTATGTGATCGTAATATTTCGTTATGACTGAAGGAAAAGTTCTATCGGACTGCTATTAGGCCAGCTTTGTTTTATGGCACAGAATGTTGGGTTATAAAGAGATATCATGCCCAAAAGATGAGTGTAGCAGAGATGTGCATGCTTCGTTAGATGTGTGGTAACACAAGGAGAGATAATGTAAGAAATGAGGATATTCGTACTAAGATAGGCATAACCTCTATAGAAGAGAAGATGAGAAAAAATCGCCTACGATGGTTTGGTCATGTACGACGTAGACCTACAGATGTGCCAGTCTGGCGAGTAGAGCGTATTAAATTTGGGCAAGTTAAAAGAGCGCAGGGGAGACCGAAGAAAACATGGATGGAAGTAATACGACAAGATATAGGTCTTAGTGAAGACATATTGTTCGATAGGAATGAGTGGAGAAAGCTGACCCATGTGCTCGATCCAGCGTAATTCTCTTTTGGTTCATGTAGCCTACCCCAAATACTTGGGACAAATGGCTTAGTTGTTGTTATTGTTGTAAAATCTAAAAAAGAAAAAAAATCTTTATCTTCTAAATTAGAAGTTTTTTTTTGAAGGAAATGAATCTTTGAAAAATCAAGTTGGTTCAATTTCAAAAGAAAATGAATATTTGAATAATGAGATTGATTTTTTAAAAAATAAAATCGATTTGTTTTCCAAAGAAAAAGTTTTTTTCTCTCACTCTTCTCATGTTAAAATTACTTCTTTTACTTTTGACAAATTTGAGATTTGTGATTTGAAGAATGGAATTGATTGTTTAGGCTCAACCTTCAGCCAATATGTCTTCGACCATACGTGATTGGAATCCTTATTTCAAAAGAAACAAGTTCTACATAGTCATGCACATACTTCACGACATGCACATACACATCATACCCATAAGTATGCCCATGTGTATTCTTGTTCACATTGTGGCTACAAATACCGTCTTGCTAAGTTTTATTTTAATAAAGTAAATATTTCAAATAAAAGTATTTGAAATTGAAATGCTAACATCCAAGGACTCAAGAAAGTATGGATACCAAAGGTACACTGATTTTATTTGATGTAGGTGTGTCCTCTCTCAAAATGTGAGAGAGTTTGGTGTCTTGATGGTGGATGTAATTCAGAGCTTGATGGTCAAATATTTAGTGCATCACTATCAAGGATCACTTTAGTCTGGAGAAATAAAGACTAGTCTTATTTGTGTTGATAACTATCTCTATCCTCCATTTTAGTTTATAATTTAATTGAATTATTAACTTATCATGGTTCACTTGTTTTATATATTTAAATGCAAATCTTGTGAAAACTTGTGATATACTTGCATAGTTTTTGAGTTGCTCCCTTGATTTGTGCCAAACTTGATTCATATCCTTTGTGTACCCAATTCTAGTTTAGTTATATGTGTATATTTTAGTTTTGATGATTGTTGCATTTATATATGTATTCTTTTGAATATATTTTTTTTAACTATTTTTCACATGGTAGTATTTTTAAACTATTTTCATATATTTCCAACTAGTTATTTTTAAAATGCCTACCCTTAGTGGGTGGTTGGATGGGTGCATATGCAATTATACTTCATATACTCGATTAATGTATATGATATAAGCATGTTTGGTCGGTGCAATAAGATACACACGTGATTTTCACGACATTTGATACTTATGTAATCATCTCAAGATTGCTTTTTTATGTGTTTTCCAAAATTGATGATATTTCTATACATATATGATTAGATTGATCATGCATTGTGTAATTTACTTGATTATTCTTTTTTACTTTTGCATGTTAGGTTGGTGATAGCATATGACTTTTATATATGATTCATATGATATTTGACGTTTGTATATTTATTCTTGTCTATCTATATATGTATGCTCTAAATTATGAATGATATTTAAATTGGTATATATATGTATATATGTGATTGGTTGATTGTGCTTATTTTAAAATTATCCAATTGTTTTTGTACATGATCTCTAGCACAATTTAATCTCTTTCATTTGAATTGGTATCTACTTTTGTTTTTCAAAATTGATATGAACCTGACATATGCACGGATACATGATTTCGTGCATGTTTCAGCAAACTTAGTTTCATGCTAAGCGTGATTTTGTTTCAAATAAATTTGTATATTTGTTTTTAATAAGCCTACGCAATGATTTTGTTAATGTTTAAAAGGAGAGAAATTTTTTGATTTGATTTCAAATTTCTCTTCATTTTGACCATAGAAAGAAAATGATTTTTCTTTTAGCAAATATGTTCATAATTTCAATTGATATCAGTTATTACAAATGATATATATCTTGTTTTGCTAAATGATATCATATTAATTATTATCTTTGTTTCAAATTTTGTTTCTTCCTTAGTTTTCAATTAGTATCAAATTTACTTAAATTTTCAATGTTTTGATTCAAGTGATATCTAATATTTAAAGTGTTTTGATTGCAATATTCAATTGGTATCATTTAAAAAAATTTAAATTTTCAATTGGTATCATTTTTAAATTTCAATTGGCATCTATTTGTTTCAAGAACAATTTGTATCTTTTGCATGATTTTCAAATTGATATTCAATGAACATATTTTTTCTTTCAATTGGTATAATTTTTTATTACATGTGTATTACATAAAATTTTGTTTGTGCATGTATTGCCTATATGCAAGAGGAGCTTTAACATCTTCTCTATATATAGATTTGTGATGAGTGTATTATATAAAGAAGAGTTTGTTCTCTCTTCTCTACATAATATATGTGTATATGGGTACTTAATATCTCCGTTTATATATTGTATATTGTACTTTTATGGTTTTAGGTTTCGTCATCCTTGCTCCATATAATGCATGTATGTAGGGGGAGTTAACTTTACGTCTCTTTTCCTCATGAATTTATATCACATATATCTTTATTTTTATTTTTTACCCCTTTGTTGATGAAATGACAAAAAAAAGAGATATTTAGAATTTATATATACATGTTATTTATGTATATATGTTTGATAAGTTATCTGTGACAAAAGGGGTGAGTTTGTGTCACGCCCCGCTTCCCAAAATATGCTGGAGCGGAGACGCGACACGAGTCGGCGACGCATATACGCAAAGAAAATACCTCACGTATATACGCTAAGCCTTAAGTAACCCGAAACAAACTATAAATTTATACTATAATGAGTCAATGACCACCGCAATAATACATATAAGCATACACGCATGATATCATATGAATAAAGAACTGAAATAACAAATGAATCTGATATAACGAGAATCATGAAATAATATGAAGACAAGAAAGATAAGGATACCGGAATTGAATAGGGAGAAGCTCCAGCTATTTGCGAAGCGTACCGTCTCCTGAACACCTGCACAATAGAAACAAAGCGTCCAATCTGGACGTGCAAATCTAGGGTCGTCAGAAAGCGACCTAGTGAGTGTGTGTGTGTAAGGGGGAGAGCTCGTGCATATAAACAATGTGCACAGAATAATAACCAGATAAACTACAGACAGAAGATAACTAAATAACATGATTAACAAATAACTAAAGGATAACTGCATAACAACATGAATGAAGATAAAAGTCAACTATCACAACTGTAACAAGCAACTGATATCTGAAGGTATAACCAAGCATAGGTTACTAGTCTGGTGTACAATCCTATATACCTATCATAGTTTTTATATATATATATATAATATATATATATATATATATATATATATATATATATATATATATATATATATATACACAGTTGGGTGATCACGGTTAGTCACAATATATTAAGAGTTTATTACTATTAATTATGTCAGCGAACACCAATTATCACATGTAATAGACGCATCCCATACTACGCCTACCACACAGCCAATCGTTATCCTCAGTTATTAAAACTGATCGGTTGGAGACATTGTCTATGTTTTAGGTGGGTCCCGTGCATACCCGAGACCACGGCCCAGATTCCTGGCGCTGAACCAGGACCTACCGCAAGGTAGTCAGGAACATGTATAACAGGAACAGGTACATGTATAACATGCATAACAAGAGCAGGACGGGGTGCCAGTCACCCCATGGGAACCCTGCAGTGGAACCCTCTTTCGGCTGCGCAACCTAAATCCTAGGTCCACCCATAATACAGACGTTGTCTCCTCCATCAATCTCCCCAATCCCAGTGTAAGTTATTTAATGTCATGTTATTAGTTTATCAAGATTACTTAATGTGCATGTTATTTAAATTACTGGGATAACTCGGTGGTAGTCACGGTAACAATATTAACATGTGTAATCAGGATACCAGTATAACAGGAATATATAATATCAGTGAACAGGATACCGGTATAACAGGAATATGTAACAAGTATAACATGAAGGTGTTGTTACCGTGTAACAATTTCCCAGCAATTAAATAACATGGACAATAGTATCAGGTAGATATCATGTATAAACAATCAAGTTTCTTATGTAAATCAAGATCTTCAGGATGAGTAATAATCAAATACATGAATATCAAATCTAATAACTAATACCAATTTTATCAACCTCAAGATCGAGCTGAGGTAAGTCACAGTCTAAGAGGTATCAAAACTAGACCTAAGCCAACAACGATAAACTACCAATGAAATGGCACAGATACAAGCTCCTATCAACTAGGTAAATAAAGTGAATAATCATGAATGTCTCATATCCATCAGCCTTAAAATACAATACTAACTAATCTATCAACCAATAGTCTCTATGCAATCATCGTGAACAGTAAGTATCAATTTGATCGAGTAATCTGGTACAACAAACTACTGCCTCAATATATCAATAATCAATAATCAGTCTCTCCTTATCAATCTACTATGATCCTCAAGTCATCGATATATACATCCTCTAAATCATCAATATATCCAAACCTCAATAACTGAAATACTACATGTCTTGATACATCTAATCAAATCTCTACACTCTAATCCGATCAAAAATCATCACATACTCTCACTTTTATCAAGGTCAAACATAAGATCACAAAAGTCGGTAACATATCAGATATATATATCTAAGATCTATCAGGTCAGATCAATTCAATCAATATCTATTCCTCAAAATCATATTCATCCTTCTATAACTCATACCATAGCTCAAGGGTATAGTCCTCAATCCAATAAGAGATCTAAGAACAGCAGTCAGACCAAAGCTAGTCGACTAGGGGGAAGGAGCAAGTCGACTAGGATAAGGGTTAGTCGACTAACAAATATAATAAGTCGACTATAAAGGGTACTAGTCGACTAACAGGGAAGGCAAGTCGACTAACAGGAGTAATAGCCAGAAACAGAGAGTACATGACCTACAGGACAAACACATAGTCGACTACAGGTAGGATAAGTCGACTAATATAGGATACTAGTCGACTACAAGAAATGGCAAGTCGACTATGGTAGGTTATTAGTCGACTACAGGAAATAGGGTAGTCGACTAGGGTTGGTTACAGTCGACAAACAGAGAGTCGACAACTATTCTAAATGGAACCATAGTCGACTATAGCACTATAGTAAGTCGACTAATCAACTCTGCCTGTGTATGATCAGGGCTCTAAACAATTCTTAAAAGTTCACAAAAATAACAATATCCCAATGCTTACCTTTAAAAAATGAGTCACTAACAATATGACCACAAATCATTACACTTAGTATAAATCTCTAACCTCTATCAAGAATCCATCAACCTCAAATCAATATGTATATATGTTCTGGGATTGTCACAACTAGGTCAGTAACAAGGTCAAGTCTCATCTACGTATATCAATACTAGGCCTAACCTAATAACGACGAACTACAGTCACATAAACTAACACTGATACACGCTCATATCAATTACACAGATAAGGTGAACAATCCCTAATGTCTCATGAAGTGATACAACAAATCAAGCTGGTAAAATATAACAGAAAATCACATGAAATAATACGAATTATACACAATAACGATAAGGAAGAAATTGACATAAGAACAAACACTCACATAAAATGACACGGTTTCGGAACCGAATCGCCATCTGGTCTTCATCGCACGAACTGATACGAATCTCTGGATCATCCCATGGACCGGTTTCCGAATCGCCAGTCTACCGGGTCCACAACGAGCATGAATCCGGAATGGGTCCGGGTCTCCTGCAGCTGGGATCGAATCTCACGAAACAAGTCCGAAATGCTGTAGCACGCAACCAAACACACAGAGAGGGAGGGAAATCAACACACCCATAATACACTCACCCGTGTACCCATACACGCATGCCACACGTGCATATACACATGGTACACCTACATTCATACGTATATACTCAAATATATATATACATCATCATATCAATTCACATGCATACATACTGAAACACAACTCTATATGCACATAATTACCAGCATACCTATATCCATGTATACAATTATATCCAACACACATTCAAGTTAACTGAGAAAAAAGGAAACCTGAGAGAAGGGAGAGATCCGGCCATTTGTGTTGCTCGTCAACGAAGATGGAAACCACAGAGGGAGAGAATAGGTTCACTGGCAATAGAGGATGAAGACCAGGCTCTGACGGATCTCGCGGCATGCCGAAAATGAGGGAGAGAGGGATGGACAGTGAGCAGCCTGAAGGCACGACCAAGGCTGCTCCGGGCACTGTCGTGAGTGTATTAGAGAAGTAAGGGAAGCCCGAGCTGCCATGGGTGCGGCGGAGTTCACTGGCGGCAAGATGGATGCTGTCGGGACTGCTCAAAGCCAGTGAAGGAATGGTTCCGGGCTGCCATTGCTGGTGCGTGCCGGAGGGTTCGGCAGGTGCACGCGGGGATGCATGCCAGGGGGCCTCCGGCTGTGCATGGCCATGGCTGCGGCTGGGCTAGGGGTGATGATGCACCGGCCATGGAAGTTGAAGTTCGGGTGGCCATGGTGGTCTAGTGATGAGGCGAGAGTGGTAGGGTGCTGCCAATCCGAGGGGGTATTGTGCCAGAGCTGGGGTTTGTGTGGCCTGCGGGTGCTGGAGATGTGTAGATGCGCAGCAAGGGGCTCTGGGCTGCTGCCGGCCATGGGGGAAACTTGGCTGGAGATCTCGCCGGAGGGGATGGACGGAGGGGAATGGACAGGGCCAGAGGTTGGGCGCTGGCTGGACAGTGCGTGGGTTGCTCTGTCGTGGTTGCTGGAGGAGAGGGGGTCTGCCATGGTGATGGAGATGAGGAGTGCGGCCAAGGAGGGGGCACGGCAAGGCTCGGTGGATGGGGTGAGCGGCTGTGTTGGGAGAGGAAGGAGAAGAAGTTTGGGTATTTTGTTAGGGATTTGGTTTAGGAGATGATTAGGAAATAAAGATTTGGTTAGTTATAGGGTAGTAATGATTTGTTAGGATTGTGGTTAGAATTTGTTTGGGTTGTTAGGATTTGATTTTGATAGATAGGATTTAGGATTTGGTGCTAAGATTATATACAGATGGAATATAATGGGTTGTGTGTAATGAAAATAGGATGAAAAAGATGTGGGCTTGGCTGTGTTTCAGGCCTGGGCTAGAGAAAAAACAATAGAAAAGAAAATGAATAGGAAGAATGAAAGAGGGTTGAGCTTAGTTGAATTGAAAAGAAGAAAATAGAAAATACAATTAACAATAACTAAATATGAAAAATAATAATAATAATAGGTATTTATAATAAGGGAAATAATTAATAACCAATAAATAATAATAATAATATCACCAGTAAAATAAAATAAATACTTTAGAAAAATAAAAATACAGTATTTTAGATTAGGGATATTACAGTTTGTATGCATGTTACTTTATTGAGCCTTATTGAATATCTTATTATTTTTTTATTTATGCATGAGTTATGGGGGAGATTTATAGAGTTATTCTCTAATTCATGCATATATAACTCCATGAGTTTTGTCATCATAAAAAAGGGAGTGATTGTTGGTCTAAAGGCCCATCACTCTAATTTTGATGATGATTAACTCATGTAGTTGTGGTACTAATAATCTTGTATTATTTAATTTACAGGTTTAATTAAGATACTGATTTTTGTATTTAGCTTCAATAAAAGACTCAAATTCAAGTTTCGAAGCTAACTAGTGTCGATTCAAGAGCTCAAGCACAAAGAACACATCTAGCGCTCAAGAAGCAGTCAAGCTCAAGATCAAGACAAGAAGAAGAAAATTCTAATTTGTAAGGATGTTTATATTTTTGTAAAGTCTAGATTATAATTGATTGCTTAAGCTTATATACATACACACACAAGTTTGATATTGGTTTTCAAGAATAAAAGTTTCAATTTTGAGTTTGTGGTTTAAATAAAATAGTTTGAATTTTTGTTTAACTAGTTTTGTGTTTAGAAAATAAAGTGTCTATACTTGTTTTAAAAATGTTTCAACTTGTTTTTTTAACTCTTTCTGTAGACAGCTGAATAGAGCTGTCGACAGCCGACAGAGCTATCTACAGGGTTTTACAGAAAGTTGGGTTTTCAGCTTTTGTCGCTAGTTGTCGAAAGCTGATACTGTAGTGTATCAAACAGCTGTCGACATGCCTATTAGGCTGTCAACAGGTAAGGTCCGCAACGGCTAAAAATATAGCAGTTAAAAACACAAGTTCTCAACAGATCTTTATGCATTGTTGGCTGGCTATTATGTCGTTTTGCCTTAAATTCAAATTATAATGGCCATTTCTGGATTAAAATATTTTTGTTTTATTTTCAAATGGGTATATTTCACTTTATTAGTGTTTTATCAGCTGTTTAATTACCGATTTAGCTCTCTAATGATATTTCTCCTATTCCTATAAATAGGGGTCCTTGTAGAGAGTTTTCGAAGGAAGAAAAGCAAAGAAAAATCAAAAGAGTTTTAATTTTGAAAAAGATTTGAAAAAATAGTTTTGAAAAAGAGGTTTGCTTTTGTGCTACTCATTCCCACATCTTTAGAGGGTTTTGTTGAAAGTTTTTCTTGAGCCTTCATTTCAACTCTAGTTTTCTCACACAAGCTTGAGTCATCATCTATCTATCTTATGGGATCCTTGTGAGAGGTTCTTTGTTTATGGTCAAGGAGCTTATCACCAAGGGTTTCTTCATTGCATTTCAAGCGGTCAAAAGTTGCGGCCTTGAAGTGAGCTTGTGGGCTCGTATTGTAGGTGTTGTGGCACCAAATGAGAGATTTGCGGGTCTAAGAGTTATTGAGTGAACTTGTATCGTGGGTGATCTTGCAGAATCAGATTATAGTGAAATCCTTCATTGCGGTGAAGGCGAGAACGTAGAGCAAGTGGCTCGAACCTCGAAACAATTCTCCTGTGTTTGCAGTTGCTCCTCTCTCTCTCAACTTAACTCACTGTAGTTTATATCTTGCTTGCTATTATTGCTTATATTTTCATGCTTGATATATTTTCATATACTTACATTTGTTTGAACCAAGGGAGCAATTAAGCACCTCAAACTCTTATTAAAGAGGAACTTTGAGGGGAAGTCTGAAGCCCCTCACTGGGAATTTGACTTCACTTCTTGGTCACTATTTGTGTGTTAGTTTTTAGTAGTTAAAGTTTTTAATTCCGCATTTGATTAACACATTACTTATTCACCCCCATCTAGGTGATTTACATACAGTACATCCGGGCACCACAAAGATGTACAAGGATCTGAAAAGGAACTTTTGGTGGAAAAATATACGGAATGATGTAGCTGAGTATGTCTCCAAGTGTTTTACCTGTCAGCAGATAAAGGCAGAGCATCGAAAACCCGCATGTACCTTACAACCTTTACCTATCCCAGAATGGAAGTGGGAGCAGATATCGATGGACTTTGTTGTAGGTCTACCAAGGATGAGGAAGGGTAATGATTTGATCTGTGTAATTGTGGATAGACTGACGAAATCGGCTCACTTCTTGCCAGTGAAGACCACTCATACTGCGGATATACTTCATAGGATGTACTTCAGAGGATTGTTAGACTCCATGGCATACCGGATTGTATAGTGTCAGATCAAGGTTCAACTTTTGCCTTGAGATTTTGGAAGAGCTTGTAGAAAGCTCTAGGCACTGAGTTGGACTACTGCAGTGCATTTCACCCACAGACAGATGATCAGACGGAGCAGGTGAATCATGCTTGTGTTCTCGATTTCCAGGGCAGCTGGGAGTATCACCTACGACTTGTAGAGTTTGCATATAACAATAGCTACTACTCTACGATTGAGATGGCTCCTTATGAGGCACTGTACGGGAGGCCTTTTAAGTCACCGATTTGTTGGGCTTAGCCATAGGATAGCTTGCTTTGGGACCTGACTTGGTTAGAGAGACAACAAGAAGGTAGCAATGATTCGAGATCGCATTCTTGTGGGATAGAGTAAACAGAAGAGTTATGCAGACAAGAGGTGCAAATCCTTGGAGTTTGAGATTAGAGACATTGTGATGCTAAAGGTCTCGCTGATGAAAGGTGTTGGACGTTTCGGGAAGAAAGGGAAGCTTGCACCGAGATACATTGGACCTTTCAGGATTGTCGGCATGGTTGGAGCTGTGTTCTACCATCTGGATCATTAGATTCATTGGCTGATGTTCATAATATCTTTCATGTGTCGATGCTGAAGAAGCACTTACGAGACGAGGAGCAATATGTAGTTGACTTGAAAGAGTTGCAGCTGGGAGACTCTAATTGCATTTTGGCCAAGGAAGATAAGAGGCCGAGGAACAAGATGATTCCTTTGGCTAAAGTCCAGTGGAACCGAATGAGGCGTGGAAGAAGTTTCTTGGAGCGCAAAAAGAATATGCGCGGGGATTATTCATAACTTTTTAAGGAGGAGGTATAACACTTGTAGTTTCGGTATTTACTTTGATTAGTTCCTTATACTATATCATTATAAATTATCTGTATTTACTAATTGCTAACACGAAACATATGGTATATCATGAGGGTTTTCTTATTTGGATATTCACTCGACGTACTAGTTTAGTGTCATTGGTTACTAAATACCAATCATTAGTTGAATTTGGGGGATGAAATTCTTATTTAAGGTGGGGTGAGTGTAACACCATGAAAAGTTTTAAATTTTATTTTATTATTCATTCATGGATTTATATAATCATATTATGGAAATTTTGATAATATTTAAAATTTGTTATTTATGAAAATAAATTATATTATATTATATTATATTATTATATTATAATGTCTCTTACATCATTATGTTAACATTTAGGTTAACATTGTGTGACTGTGTTATGGCATCATTATATTAACATTTAGGGTTAACACTAATTAAAACACTTTTTGAACACTATTTGAGAAAGAAACCAAAATTTGACTTTTCTTCTTCATGAAGAAGATATTTGTGCTTAATGGTTTGTATCCATTTTTAGGCTTTGCTTTTGACCCAATAAGAGAACATTTACAACCCATTAACCCATATGTATGTGTATGTGTATGTGTGCGTGAGGTTAGGGTTTTATTTTATTTCATTTTGCATCACCCCAATTCTTCTCCCTTTCTTCCCTTGGCTTGGTCAGGCACATTCAAGAGAGAGAAAGTTAGAGAGAGAAGCTTGTGAACCTCTTTTGGTGCAAAGATTAATAAGGAGAAAGCTTTTCATCAAGTATTCATATATCAAAATCATCTTTTTCTTTACTTAGTAAGGCAAGTTTTCCTCTCTTGGTTGTTTTCCCCATGCTCATGATGTTTAGGATGTTCACCATGAATAAAATGTGATTTTTGAATCTTACATTCAAGTAAGTAAATTATATGTTTATCTCTTGATTGATAGCTTATGCCCACATGAATTTGAGTTAGTTTGCATCAATAAAAATGAGAATTTTATGAGATCTAGAAATGTGATGAATAAAAATGTGTTTTTTAGTTATTAGAATGCTTAGATTCAAATAAGTAAATTATATGTTTATTTCTTGATTGATAGCTTGCACCCACATGAATTTAAGTTAGTTTGCATTAACAAAAATGTGATTTTTATGAGATATGAAAACTTATGATATGAGCATGTGGGGGCATGCCTTGTACTTTATTCCAGGGTATCTCGTTTTGTGTTTGGTGATTGGTTTAAGTATCGTTATAAGAGGAAGTTATCACTTGAGATGTGTTTACCCATTCGTAGAAAAAGAGCAGTACAAATAGTGTTTTAGATGTGTTTACTCATTCGTAGAGGAAGGGGAGTACGGATGATGTTTATATTATGACCGCTCGTGGAAGGAAGGGGAGTGCAGGTGGAATAATCGTTAGAGATTTGTTTTTCTTATCCGCAGAAGGAAGAGGAGTGAAATGGTGTTTGTATGAAATTATCAGAATATTGTATTGTTTCTGGAGAGTTTCTAGTTTATATACAGGGTTCATTTTACATGTTAGATTTTTGGTATCATTAGTGACTAGTCGTGTATCACGCATCATGCACGGACACGTTCATCATGGTTATCCACCACATTTATCACGTATCACGTTTACTACCATACTATCTAATTATTTCATGTTTCACTTATGTTTGATGACATTTTTTATTTGCCTCCTTGACTTAGTACTGACTCAGTCTCAGGAATATGGTCGGAAGGCAACTTTTTGGGGTAGACTTACTGGCATTAACGCCTGTTGATTATTACTTTTCAGAATGTTTGCAGGGCGTCTGGAAAGGCGCTAAGTGACGGAAACTCGGGGTGGGAATCGTTATGTTAGATAGGTAGATAAAGTGCTTCATAGTCGAGTCAGTTTTTTGGTATTCCTGTCTTTATTTTAGCAGTATTATTTCACTTTGGTCCGAGGACCCGTGTAGTAGTTGTATATGTATTTCAGACTTAGACTTATATTCCTACGTTGGGACTTCCTTGTATTTTAGACTTGGGCTTTGTTTCCCTATGTTGGGACTCCTTTGTATATGAGATTTGTATCCTTTACCTCAAGTGGGATTTCTATTTTATATGTTATACACTTTATATGTTTACTTCGCATGCTAGATATACATGTTCTATTGTATTCTTTTTAGTATTTATGAACTTTATGAGTTATGTGTCTAATGATGGTCAAAGGGACCTATGGCCAATGGTTGGCACATGGTGAGTTTGACTACTCTGGGATCTACCGCTACTATGCAGCTAGTACGGTGGTTTTGGGGGCGTTACATACAAAGTGAAGGAAACCTTTAAAAAGTTATGGAGATCATCAAAGTGGAATCACGACATAAAGACACCATCAAAGTGGACACAAGATCATTAAACTAAGGAGTCAACACCATCAAGGCAAAAATAAGAACATAAAAAGAGGAGCATCATGTTCGCCATTAAGAAAGATTTGAGATAGAGTTCAACAATAAAAATAAAGATTTAAAGAAAGAAGTAAAAGTAATTTTAGTTACCACAAAAGGAGATATAAAAGTAGAAAGTTCAAAGAAAAATCAAAGTATTTCAAGGAAAAACAAGAGGAATTCAACTACTATGGAGAATAAAAAACATTAAGTATTCATGAGATATTTAAGTTAAGGGAGGTTGTTGGAAATTGTAATTCAAATCCTCATTAAAATAGAAAAATCAAATTTTGAGTTGATTTAGGATTTTTGAGTTTCTAAAATTTAGTTTATAGAAGTCATAATTGTATTAGGATGAGTTTGGAGTTTTTAATTTTCTTTAATAAAATAAGTAGTAGATTAGAAATAGGAGTTTGATTTTGGAATAGGCTTGTACAGTTTTTGCCTATAAAAGAAGAGGCATAGTCAATATTTTGTTACGAGGAAAATAAAGGAAAGAGAGTGAAAAAGAGAGAATTTGTAGTTGAGAGAAAGTTTAAATAAAAATATTTTTTTGGTTCTTCAAATAAAAATAAAAAAATTGTTCTTCAAATTAAAAGGGAGCAAAGAAGAAGTGAAAGATTGAATAAAAATATTTTGGTTTTTCAAAATAAAATTTGACGTTCTTCTTAAAAAATCAACAGTGGTATCAGAGCTTATTTTGTTCTTTTTAAAAATCAACAACTTGCTCCTTTGTGCCTTGCTATAAACTTGACATAGATTTCATAATAGATGATTTCTTTCCCGTTTATTTATGTCTAGTTTTACGTTCTTCTGTTAGTTTTTGGGGTACAATGTTGTTAAAAGAACAAAAATGGCTGCCTCAAATTGCAGTTTAGGCTATATTATCAACCCAAGCAACACATTGCTAGGTATTGTGAGCTGTTTTTTGCCATTCATATTCCTATCCTTCTCTCATTAAAGTCCCAGATGGAACTCGCATCTCATTAGAAAGGTGATAGCTTACAATTTTCTAAATAGATTTTGAAGCTGAAGCCTGCAGTAAAGGATCCAGGGGAGAAAGTAGATCAAGATACCATGCTTGCATGAGTCACATTTCAGATTACTGTAGCTGTCTTAAGGAAACAGAAAGTTCAAGTTCATCGGTTCAAGCTATTAATTTTTCCATCTTCCTGTATGTAGGGAGAGAGAGGAGATGAAAGCTTGATGAAGCTTGTGAAATCCAACTTAGATTCGGACTTCGTTTCTGAAAAGGAGTCAGATCCAATTGGAGTTTCCTAACAGATGAATTGCTTCTCCTTTTAGGATTTGGATTCCTTTTCTGAGTTGGGATCAAATCCAATTGGGTTTCCTAAATCCCTGGGACTCTATGGCTATAAATATGGGTTAGAGCCCTCATGAATTGTATCTCTTAAAGTATCCCTCTTGTATTCCCTTGTATTGATTGTTGAATCAATAAAATCTCTCTCCCTTACCCCGAGAACGTAGGCAAATTGTCGAACATCGTTAAATATTGTGTTGGTTACTTTTTTCTCTTGTTTCTCTATTCTTGTCGTGTGGGCACTTCCCCGCTGCATCTATTTCTATTGGTTGATTTCTCATTGGTTGTTGCCTCGCGCAAAGCAAGTAGTATCAGAGCATCCTAAGTTCTTCGTGGGATCGTGTGTCGATTCCAAGAGCATTGGTTGTTGTTCGGCAGAGATTGTGTGTCGATCTCCGAGCGTTGGGACTGTATGTGAGATCGTGTGTTGATCTCAAAACAGCGTTTGGGTTGCTCGAGGAATCAATTCAGAGGAGTAGATCGCTTCGAAAGCTCTTCGAGGGTTTTGCTTTGAGGTACAGATCATATCTTTATCTAGTTTGTTTGATCTAACTCCGTTTATTTTTCACATTGTTTGAGGAATCAATTGAGAAGATGGCTGGAGATAGTACATCTACGGAGAAATTCGTGAATTCACGTCCATTGAGGATTGATGTGGTAAAGCTCGACGGCAAGAATAACTTCGGTATGTGGAAATGTGAGGTGATGGATGCACTGACGATATCAAATCTTGAAAATACTCTACAGGTGGAGAAAAAGCGTGATTCTACTACTGAAGAAGATTGGGACAAGATGAACTGGACGGCGTGTGGTTTGATCAGGTCTTGTTTGATACAAGACATTAAGTATCACGTGTTGCATGAACATCTGCGTGATAGCTGTGAGAGATCCTGAAGAAAAAAGTATCTAACGAAAAGTATCGAATCACAGTTGCAGTTGAAGAGGAGGCTTTTATTGTTTCCAGATGAAGAGGAGAATCTCCATAGATAAACACATGAATATCTACACAAAGTTTCTTACAGACCTGATTAATGTGGATGTGAAGATCGACGAAGAGGATAAGGCGGTAATTCTATTGCCTAAAGAAGAGTATGAGACCTTTACTCTTACATTGATCAATCGAAGACAATCCCTTAACTACAATAAGATATCTGCTGCTCTTATGAATTATGAAGTAAGGAGTATGATAGATTGTCTTCTTCAGGGAGCACAACAGTAGAGGCGTTGGCAGTAAGAGGTAGGAGTTCTAATCGAAAGGGCAGAGGTGATCAGGAAGATCGAAGTTCAGATCAGGTTTTAGATATCTGAAAAAGAAGCGGTGCGCCTTATGCAAGGAGCTAAGGTACTAGAAGATTGATTTTCTGAAGGCCAAAGGTAAGAAAAAGGAGTCGAAGACCGAGGTAAATCTCGCACAGGTGGTCAGTACTCATGCCAGTACTTCACAGGCAGATGGATCGGATTCAGACTCATCGGTATTTTCTTTCTCTGTTACTACTCCTACTATTGGTTATTCAGGTAATTCTGAGTGGATCTTAGGTACAAGAGCTACCTATCATGTGTACCTGAACAAAACCTGATTTTCTAGCTTTGGAAAGCTAGATGGATGTTTCGTTGTCATGGGTGATGATCATCCGTGTAATGTGGAAGGGATAGGTACAGTCTGTATCAATATATTTGATGGAATAGTACGAGCATTGAAGGAAGTGAGATATGTATCTCAACTCAATAAGAGTCTTATCTCTGTTGGTGTTTTGGAAACATTGGGTCTTTTGGTATCCATACGAGATGGTGTTCTCAAGATGACCAAAGGCTCAATGGTGGTTATGAAAGGCATCCATCAGAACAATCTCTATTACTTGAAGGGTAATACAATTATAGGTCAGATAAAGACTTTTATTTCTTCAGATTATGTTTTCACACAGGTCTGGCAGATGTCGCTAGAACATGGAGGAGAAAAGTCTTTGCAAGCTCCAGCAAAGAAGGGATTAATAGAAGATGCATCTACCTGCAACTTGAAATTGGGTGAACACACCGTTTTGGATAAGAAGAAGGTGAAATTTGGCACCACTACTCACCACTTTGAAGGTCTTTTTCATTGTGTTCACGTAAGTATTTGGGGACCTGCTAAGACTGTATCGCTTGGAGGTCATTGATACTTTGTCTCTTTTATTGATAATTTATCTAAACATTGTTGGATATATCCCATGAGACAAAAGTTTGAAGCCATAGATATGCTGGTGAAGTGGAAGGATATGATGGAGAAGCAGACTGGAAGGAAGATTATGGAGCTACAAATTGATAATGTTGAAAGATAAAAAATTAATTCTTATGATTTGGTTAGAACACTGGTATTGGTACTCACTTCATGGGATGGTTAAGGAGATAAACCATTCCTTACTAGAGAAGGCTCGGTGTTTGTTGTATAATGCACAATTAGATAAATCGTTTTGGGCTGAGGCGATTACGTATACTAGCCATCTCATAAATGGATTATCATCGACCGCGATAGGTGGTAAAACTCTACTAGAAGTTTTGTTTGAAAAAGCTGCTCAAGATCATGGTTTGCTGCTGGAATTTGACAGTCCAGCCTACTTTAGTGCCAAAGACGGCAAGATGAATCCGCGAGCAAAGAAGTTTGTATTTTTGGGTATCGAAAGAAATATGACAGGTTACAGATTGTGGGACCCCGAAAACAAGAAGATCGTGTTGAGTCAGCATGTTACATTTGATATAACTTCATTGCTGAAGTCTACCGTCTCTCAGCAGGTGGAGAGGACAAGGACCAAGGATGTATCACAGCGGGTGAAGATTGATGCTACTCCACAACCTCCAGTTGGTTCGGTATCAGTAAGGACTTCACCGGATTTGACACCGGGTGGAGATCATGTAGCCAGTTTTGATGCTGAACAGGTTTAAGATATTAATGAGAATATCGAATTGTTTGCAGCCATTGGAACCAAGATAAAACTACGAAAGTGGGTGAAGAAGCATGAATCTCGAGTTTGTGACCGCGACAAACTCAAGTTGAAGGTCATTGTTCTCCATGATAGCAGTAAGGAGGTTCATATGACTCAGCCAGATCGGTTCACTGCTGAAGATTCAGTCACAGGTGCTTGAGCTTGATGGAGCTTATTTCAATAAATTAAGGTTGGCTTGATCCCTTGGGCAAGGTACGTAGGCAATCGTAAAGGCGAATCCATTTGGTGATGCAGCCAGTTTGAAGCTATTTGGGTTCTCGAGAAGCTGATTGGGATTTCACGTAGAGGTGAAGAGTTGGGCTTCACGTAGAGGTGAAGTATTATGTTCTCAATGAATGTCTGATCTTCTGGTGAGAAGGTAGTTGAGCTTGCATAAGGGGGCGTGCATCTAATTTGTTGAAGCTGATGATGGTGTTTGGTGTGCTCTACTCAGATTTGATTGGACCGTCCTGAAGACATTTGGAATGGAGAGAGCCAATCAGTTGGAGAGTCAGTGTTGCATCATGATGGGTTCTTCTTGAGGTCATTTAGAATAAAGTTCCATTAAGTTGCTGAGTAAGCGATACGTTCGTAGGTCGGCTCGTATGGTATTTCTCTTCGGTGGAGTGATGGAAAGGCATGCAAGGTACATTCTGTTTAGATAGCTGAGCTGAAGTTTGAATCTTACAATTGATATTGGAGTTTGGTGAGAGTTGCAGGCGGCGACAACAAACTCAATTTGGATCTGATGAGATCAGTGAATATCAATTGTTAGTGTGTTGGCGATTCATTTTGAAGGAATTGGTTTCATCTGTTGACCAAGTTGAGATCGTATGTCGATTTCGCCGAGATCGTGTGTCAATTTCGTTCAGAGCGCTCAAGCCGAGTTTATAGGTCGATTTCACCGAGACCGTATGTCGATTCCGCTAGGTGTTCATTGGATTTCGGCACAGATTTGAGAAATCTTAACCGAGGTGGAGAATTGTGTAGAGAGAGAGGAGATGAAAACTTGATGAAGCTTGTGGAATCCAACTTGGATTCGGACTTCATTTCTGAAAAGGAGTTGGATCCAATTGGAGTTTTCTAATAGGCGCGTCTCCTTTCAGGATTTGGATTCCTTTTCTGAGTTGAGGTCAAATCACATTGGAGTTTCCTAAATTCATGGGACTCTCTGGCTATAAATATAGATTAGAGCCCTCGTAAATTGTATCCCTTGAAGTATCCCTCTGGTATTCTCTTGTATTGATTGTTGAATCAATAAATTTTCTCTCCTTTACCCCGAGGACGTAGACAAATTATCAAACTCGTTAAATATTGTGCTGATTTGCTTTTTTCTATTGTTTCTCTATTCTTATTGTGTGGGTACTTCTCCGTTGCATGTATCTCTATTGGTAGATTCCTCATTAGTTGTTACCTCGCATGCAACACTGTTGTCCTCACCGTTGTATTAGATATTTTCTAACGTGTCATGTCATAGATTTCTACAGGTGCGTTGGAGAACTGTATTCTGCGGGGCCGTCCTGAGACCTATGGAGAATTTTTCTCATGCCAGGGCGGAGAAATATATCTGATTCGCTGCAGCTTCCAAAGGCCGGAAGGATACCCACACAACTTTTTGAACAAAGCCTGTGAAATAATACAGAAATTATCCTCTTTATGCTCCTGGCAAAAAGCATAGTAGGATAATGCAGTCCAATCCAACAACAACAAACAAGAACAACAACAACCAAGCCATTTGTCCCAAGTATTTGGGGTAGGCTACATGACCAAAAGAATTACGCCGGATCGGGCACATGGATCAGCTTTCTCCTCTCATTCCTATCGAGCCATATGCCTTCACTAAGACCTTTAGCCTCTATATCTTGTCGTATTACCTCCATCCATATTTTCTTCGGTCTCCCCTGCGCTCTTTTAACTTGTCCTAAATTGATACGCTCTACTCGCCGGACTGGCACATTTGTAGGTCTACGTCGCACATGACCAAACCATCGCAGACGGTTTTCTCTCATCTTCTCTTCTATAGAGGCTATACCTATCTTAGTACGAATATCATCATTTTCTCATCTTATCTCTCCGCGTGTTACCACACATCCAACGAAGCATGCGCATCTCTGCTACACTCATCTTCTGGGCATGATGTCTCTTATAGCCCAACAGTCTGTGCCATATAACAAAGCTGGCTTAATAGCAGTCTGATAAAACTTTCCCTTCAGCCATAACGGAATGTTATGATCATATAAAACTCCTGTTGCGCTCCTCCATTTTAACCAGCCAGCTTGGATCCGATGGTTGACATCACTATCGATCTCCCCATCCTTTTGGATAATAAAACTCAAGTACTAGAGTTTGCCTCCATAACTCCAATTTGGCATTTACTCCAGTTCTTGTCTCATCAAGTAGAACAATATCATCAGCAAATAGCATACACCATGGTATCTCATTCTGAATAGTTGTAGTAAGCTCATCCATCACTATGGCAGATCCTTGATGTAATCCAATTGTGAAAGAAAAATCACTTGTTATGCCTTCACAAGTTCTAACAGTTGTTAATACTCCATCGTACATATCCTTGATTATGTCAATTATTTGATGGGAACTCCCTTTTTCATTAATGTTCATCATAATATCTCTCTTGGCACCTTATCATAAGCTTTTTTTAAATCAATAAAGACCATATGTAAATTTCTCTTCCTCTCTCGAAATCGCTCAATAGTTGACGAAGCAAATGAATAGCCTCTGTCGTCGATCGTCTCGGTATGAACCCAACTGATTCTCTGAATTGTAACATTCTGCCTTAACATATGTTCAATTACCCTTTCTCAAAGCTTCATAGTGTGACACATAAGTTTTATTTCACGATAGTTTGAACAACTCTAGATATCAGCCTTATTCTTATAGAGATGTACTAAGGTACTCTTCCTCCACTCATTGGGCATCTTTTTAGTTAGTCAGATCTTGTTAAAGAGGTTTGTCAATCATCTCACGCCCACCTCTCCTAAGCATCTCCATACCTCAATAGGAATTCCATCCGGGCCAATAGCTTTCCTTAACTTTATCCTCCTCAAGGCCTCTTTAACTTCAGATTCGCTAATTCTGCGCATATAATTATTGTTCATATCCTGGCACTAAATGGTAAGAACATCCAAGTCTTGAGTAAAATTACCATTGAACAACTTATCAAAATACTATCTCCATCTTTCTTTAATTTTTTCATCTCAGACTAAAACCTTCTGATCCTCATCTTTGACACACCTTACATTACATAAGTCTCTAGTCTTTCTCTCCCTTATTCGAGCAATTCTACAGTCCAATCCAAAGGTAGAAAAGGTTCCCACACTGAACTTTTACAGACCGTATTCAACTAATTTTCTTCTAACTTTGCATAATGTCATATAGATTGTTGTGTTAACTAAGGATGATTGCCAGCAGCTTGTAAGCATAAATGACAGATAAAATGATTCTTGAAGCGGAAATCCATTGATCTCTCTCTCTCTCTCTCTCTCTCTCTCTCTCTCTCTCTCTCTCTCTCTCTGTGTGTGTGTGTGTGTGTGTGTGTGTGTGTGTGTGTCCTTATTGAAGGAGCCATAAAAGGTGTGTCCTTATGAAAGGAGCCATGAAAGGAGCCACACAAACAATTGAGCCCACTCATTTCCTTTGTATAACCCTCTCTTCATTTTCAAAATTCTCATGTCACCATGGCGTGAGGGTTGACGCTTGTGCATACATCAAGAGAAAAGCATGAGCGTCTGTCAGTAGCAATAGGCCAACTCAAGAATCTGCACAACCCAGCCCAAATAATGTGGCCATAATTTGAAGACTAAAGGAGCAGTTGAAGTGGGAGACTTGTGCAAACATTGTAGGAAGAGAGAGGAAGTTGTCGAGGAAGTCGACGATGTCAGCAGCAAAGGAATTAGCAGCAACAACAGAGAACGGTCGACCGGTTCCGGTCGACCGTCGGCAGAAGCAGCAGAACGGTCGACCGGTCCGGTCGACCGTCGTGCACAGACATGCACGGGGACATGCACGGGGCATAGCGATCGACTGGCCCGGTCGACCGACTGCAAGTGCCTAACTCTCGGTTAGGCACAGTCGACTGGCACGATCGACCGGTGCCTATGGTCGGTCGACCGACCGGTCAACCGACAGTTGGGTCGGGCTGTTTCGGGAAAGTGCTGAATTAGAAATCTGTTTAAGTGATGAGCGGATTTCTAGGGTTAGTTGGGGAGTATATGAAAGAGGCAGAGCTCCTTCATTAGTATTGCTGAAAACATTGTATTGATTCACAAAAATCAATAGAAACTCTCTCCTCCTTGCCCCGAGGACGTAGGCGAAATTGGCCAAACCTCGTTAAACCTGATTTTGTATTCTTCTCTTTGCTTGTGTGTTTATTTGCTGTTGGTGGTATTATTCTTTTGCATTTGAGATCTAGGGTTTCCTCTACGTGGTTGTTGTTCGGTGCACAACAAGTGGTATCAGAGCATCCCAGGTTCGTCGTGGGATTATCTAGAGATTCTAGGGCATCGGTTGCTGATTTGGTGAAAATCGTGTGTCGATCTCAGATCAGCGTTGAGACTATTCGTGGGATCGTGTGTTGATCTTAGAACAGCGCGAGGAGTGCTCAAGGAATCATTGGAGGAGTAGATCTGGTCCGGAACTTATCTAAGGTTTCGTGAGAAGGTAAAAATCTGATTTTTATCAGAGTTGCTTATCTATCTCCGTTTGGTATTTTCGCATTACATAGAGGATCCAGTTAGAGAGATGATAGAAGAAAGTATATCAGTGAGGACCATGAATCCTCATCCGAGGATTGGCGTGGTGAAGTTTAACGGCATTAACAATTTTGGCATGTGGAGGTGCGAGATGATGGATGCCTTGAGTGCATCTAACCTCGAGGATACTCTACTTCTGGAGAAGAAGCGAAGCACAACCACTGAAGAAGAGTGGGAGAAGATGAACCGATCTGCGTGTGGCTTGATTAGATTGTGTCTAACACAAGACATCAAATATCTTGTGTTACATGAGACATCTGCGAGGCAGTTGTGGGAGATCCTTGAAAAGAAATATCTGACCAAGAGTATTGAATCGAGATTACAGCTGAAGAGCAAGCTGTACGGGTTTCAGATGAAGAAGGGATGCTCCGTGAATGAACATCTAAATCGCTACACGAAGCTTCTTACGGATTTGGTCAATGTGGATGTCAAGATAGATGAAGAAGACAAGGCGGTAATCCTCTTGAACTCTCTCCCTGCGGAAGAGTATGAGACATTCATCTTAACCTTCATAAATGGGAGATAGACTCTTGACTATCATGAAGTGTCGTCTGCTTTGACAAATTATGAGACGAGGAGAAAGGAGACATCCTTCTCAGTCAAGCTCATTAGCAGAGGCGCTAGCAGTAAGAGGCAAGGGTTCATATAGGAAGGGCAAAGATGATAGAGGGAGATTGAAGTCCAGGCTGGGTTATAGGGATCTGAAGAAGAACCAGTGTGCCTTCTGCAGAGAATTAGGGCACTGAAAAGTGGACTGTCCAAAGGCTAAAGTGAAGAAGGAGTCTAAGACTGAGGCAAATCTTGCAAAGGTGGTCAGTACTCAGAGCAGTACTTCACAAGCAGATAGATCAGACTCGGACTCGTCAGTTTTCTCATTCTCAGTCACTACTCCCATCGTTGGCTACTCAGGAGAAAATAAGTGGATTTTGGATTCAAGTGCTACATACCATGTGTGCCCTAATCGGGATTGGTTTTCTAGTTTTGAGAAGCTGGAGGGGTGTTCAGTCGTTATGGGCGATGATCATCCAGTTGGCCCAAAGGCCTATCACTCTAGTTTTGATGATGATCAACTCATGTAGTTATATTTGCTAATGATCTTGTTTAATTAGTGACAGAATCTTTATCAAGATCTTAGTAGGTGTGGAGCTTCAACAAAGGATAAAATGTCAAATTGGAAGCTAGCACCGGTCGATTCACGAGCCTATGCATCAAGACCACATCTAGAGATGAGCTCGGTGGATTGCATTTGGACCAAGTCAAGAAGATGAGAAGCCTTCAAGTGAAGACTTCAAGAAGATGAAGACTTGTGTCTAGGTATAAGATTTTGTTTTTGTTTAGAAAAAAATGTAAAGGATAGAATAGATTGGTGGATTGCTCAAGTCATATCACACACACACTCTTGAGATTTAATTGTCTTTTCATAAAAGAATTTTTAGTTAGAAAAGACTCTTTCATTTTGGTAAAAAGGTTTTTCATTGGACAAAATACATGTCTTGGTTTTTGATGTTACCTATATACATATCTTTCAAAACCAAGTTTAGCGCTTTATGTCAAAAACTAGATATTTCATCTTGATTGTGTAGTGGATCATATCCATACACACTATGCTTTAAAGTATATCTTGTTTTTGTATTTGATGAAAATTTGGAAAAACATGTTGTTTTAGAAAAACAGTTTTTATTATGAGCCAATATTTCCAAGTTAAAAAAAAATAGTCAAATCTTTAATAACATGCCTTGATTTTGTGCAAGCATGTTTCTATATCATAAAACTATTTTTTTGTAGAATTTCTAAGTATTTATGGGATTTTTTATTAAGCCAAAAAGACCAATCTTTAATCCCAAAATTTTCAGGTTCTGGCAGTTCTGATTTTTCAGAACTGACAGTGGCCGGTCGACCGGGTCGGTCGACCGGACGTGCACAGACGTGCACGCCTGTGTGCACTGGAGAACGGTCGACCGTGCCGGTCGACCGCTTCAGAGAGTCTGCTCTCTGGAAATTCCGGTCGACCGCACCGGTCGACCGACAGAGAAGTAATTCTCTGCTCCAGGTGCGCGGTCGACTGGGCCGGTCGACCGGAGGCTCCAACGGTCGGATTCTTGACCGTTGGCGGTCGACCGGACCGGTCGACCGGCAGCTCTGACAGAGCCCAACGGTCAGATTTTTCTGGCCTCTATAAAAGGGGTTTTGTCATTATTTTGAGCTAAGATTTGAGGAGAGCGTTTGTCCAGTTATTTCCATTCTTTTAGCAGAGTTTTCTCCACAAAATAGAGTGCCAATATTTCCTATCAAAGGGTTTTTTATCAGAGAGTGTTTATTGTGATTTCTTGAGATTTTCACCAAAGATTCTTTCCTTGCTTTCTCACACAAACACTTGAGCATCCATTGAGCTATTCATCCTATAGGTGTTGTAGTGAGAGTTTTTGTAGGTGATCAATGAAAAACACCTAGAGGGGGGGTGAATAGGTGTAAGTGCTAATCTAATAAACTAAATGCAAACTAAGTGCGCTAAATGCGGAAGCTAATGCAAATTATGCACAAACTAATACAATACAACAAGTGTAGCCGAATTCCCCTTGCGAGGCTCTGGACTAACTCCCCTTGATTCCCCTTGAAATGGGTTGAGGCGCTATGTGAAGCTCTTGTTGGATGAGTACAAGTTAGGCACACACACACAAGCAATCCAAGCAATAAGAAATATGTGCACACACAATCAAGCCAAGCAATCAAGAATGAATAGCAATATGAATAAATGCAAGGCAATATGAAATATGCACAACACAAGCAAATATGATATGATGTGAATATGATGCTTTGCACAAATATAAGAGAGAGAGTTAGAGAGACAATGGATCAATACGCAAACACCAAGATTTGTTTCGAGGTTCGAGCACCTTGCTCTACATCCCCGCCTACACCACCGTGTAGGATTTCCACTATCTCAACTCCCACCGAGGGAACCTCTACCAAAGAGGATTTCTTACAACTCTAGGAGTACCAAACTCCTCTCTCAACAACAACCTCCTCACAACCGAGAGGTTAGGCCCGTAGCCAATACAACAACCAATCCACACACCTCTACCGAAGAGGCTCACAACCAAACTCCACCTCTACCTAAGAGGGAGCAAACCAATACCACTCCGATCACCTCTACCGAAGAGGGATACAACAAATAAAGGAGGGTTTACAACAATGAGGTTTACAACAAACAACCTCAAACACTTCTCTTTCTTTTTCTCTTATCTTTTTCCACAAAAACAAAGATCCTAATAGTTTAGGATAGAAGATATAGCTCAAGTGTGAAAAACAAGTATTTTTGGAAACAAGCAACAAAGAAAAATCTTTGGGAAAATACTTGCAATATGATAGAATTGAAGATCTAAGCAAAAATCCCAAAAACCTATTTTTCTTTGATTTTCCAAAAACCCTAAAACAATAAAGATGAGAAGTTTTTGCCCTTAAAACTCTTTTGAAAACTCTTTTAAATACTTCAGAAAACTGAAAATATTTCTCTTAAAAAACTTGGCTAAAATCCCCAAAGAGATGGGGTTTATATAGCCCCTATACAAAACTAGCCGTTAGGCTGAGCTGGCAGTCTGACAGACTGCAGGTCGACCGGTCCGGTCGACCGCCAACGGTCAAAAATGTGACCGTTGGGCAATAGCGGTCGACCGGCCTGGTCGACCGAAACATCCTGAGAGCAGAACTCTCATCTCGGTCGACCGCCCGGTCGACCGTCCCAGAGACTCCAAAACGTGCACAGACTTGTGCACGTCGGTCGACCGTCCCGGTCGACCGGCCTATGGTGCGGTCGACCGGTCCGGTCGACCGACTTGGCCTGTCAGCCAGTCCTCAGTTCTGCACAGATACGGGATTTGAAAATAGGTCTTTTCACTCAATAAAAATCCCATAAATTCACAGTAAATCTAAAAAATAGTTTTAATCACAATAAAAACTGTTTTTCTAAAAATATGTTTTTCTAAAACTTGTTTTATCATTTTACTTTGATAACCAAACTTGTGATAAAAATTTCAAGACATATATCAATCATATCAATTCATTTTTGTGTCTTGCCAATTTTATCAAAAACAAAACTTGTATTTTATCAAACTAGAATTTTCCAAAACATGAATAGGATAGTCAAAATAAGTTTGTCTAGCAAGTTTAAAGCATGTAAGTATATCTAGAACATATCTAATATACATAGGTATAAGGTAAACTTGTTTTGATCTATTATTCATGAAAACCAAAAACCAAATCATGAAACGTGTGTGTTTTGTGAACTTGAGCATATCAACTAAACTAAGCTTTACAAATATGGATCTAAAACACAAACTCTAAACTAGATACCTAAGTCTTCTTGACGATCTTCATCTTCAAGTAGACTCGGTCCAAACTCCGTGATTCTCCAAGTGCAAAGGTATGATCTTTAAGCTTTGGCACCGGAATCATCATGAATAGCTTCTAATCATCTTGTTGAAGCTAATCACCAACCTAATATCCTGTTAATGATCTGAAACTTAGAAACACAAGAATATTAGTAAACATAACTACATGAGTGTTGATCATCATCAAAACTAGAGTGGAAGGCCATTGGGCCAACAATCTCCCCCCTTTTGATGATGACAAAACTCATGGAGTTATATATGCATGGATTAAAGATAAGCTTCAAGGAAGCTCCCCCTTAACTCATGCATAGGGATAAACAATAAATATATGCAATGAATATTAAACATGAAACATGCATATGCATAAACAATAAATGGTTCTATTCAAAACAAAATAAGCTCTAGATACCAATTACAAAGCAAACTCTATATATCAATTAAACTTAATATTCTTGAGATTAAAACATAATATATTCATATAAAACATAAGCATGCATATAAAACTCAAATACTTCTCCCCCTTTTTGTCAATCATCAACAAAGGGGTAATAAATCAAAACCATAGATAAAATGAGGGGTAAAAATCTTTCTCCCCCTTTTTGTGTTAATCAAAACAATGCAAACAATGTTCTCCCCCTTTTTGTCTAAAACAAAAAAAATCAATAAGGGGTGACTACAAACATGATATCAATTAAAAAATATGTCAATGAAGTATCTTGATACCAATAAATAAGGATCAATATATGTTATATGCTATATACATTCATGAAGAGGAAGACGCTAAGTTAGCTTCCCTACACATATGCATTACATGAAGAAGGGATGACAAGCCCCAATTCACATAACACATATTATGTAATGCATAAGAGGAGATGTGAAGCTCCCCCTACATACGTATATCATATAAAGAAGAGTTGTCAAGCTCCTCAATTTATAATATACTCAACATGAATCTATATGTAAGAGAGATGTTAAGCTCTCCTTGCATATAGGAAATACAAATCAAAACTTTGAATATTTTCTTTAAACAAAATTTTGAAAATACCAATTGTAATTAAACATAACAAATTACCAATTGTAAAACAACATAACAAATTTTGAATGTCTAAACACAAATTTTGATACCAATTGTAAGAATATATTTCATTTTGAAAATATATAAACAAATTTGATGTTGATATCATATGTTCAAAATAACAACTTTTAATCATAAAGAGTGGGAGTACAAATACCAATTGAAATACAAAATCAAATTTTCTCCCCCTTTATGAAAAACAAACTAAAGACATGCATAGTCTTGATAACAATTTAAAAGTAATCAATTTAAACAAAATTGAAACTCAAGCACTAGCATAAACACAAACATATATATGTATGAAAGATAAATACCAATAGAAATTGATATACTTGGAATTTAAAGCATACATACATACAAAACATATATGAGTATACAAGAAGATCAAAATGATACCAATTGAAAGAGTTCAATGATACCAATTGACATAACAATAAGTTCAAGTGTATACATCATATTATCTACCACCCAATCATAATTCAAGTTTTAAAGATTTTCAATTTAGGGCATCCATGAACATGATCTCCCATCCTACCGCCCTTGGATGGTAGGGGTTTTCAAAAATAGATTTGAAAATGTAGTTTTGTTTGAAAATCTCCACCATATGAAGAATACCGCAACTAGTTAAATGGAAAACTTGTTAACTAGCACGAAATCCTTCAAGCAAGGAATAAAACAAAAATGAAATTCACATGATAATCATCACTCTAACCAATAAAGCATAACTCATGAGAAACAAAACATGAGCAATAGATATGAGTGTACAAATAATATGTGAAGATCATAATCATGAAAAATATTTCATTAAGCTCAATTATTCCTTAAAACATAATTCCATCAAAATCATGAAAAATCATATAAAACTCCTTATTTAATCTTCAAGGCTTATGTATGTCTAATACAAGCTAAAATATACATACATATCCAAAACTCAACGAGTCCACTAAATGTGTATTCATGAAGGCACGTGGCTCAAAAAGATGTATATGTATAAGATTAGTTTGAACTAGATGGACATATACATGAAGTTAAACATAAATACATGAAACATGAAAAACTAAATTTTCATCACAACAAATTTCATTTCAAGGTATATGTATGAATTGTCAAACATGAAGTATACATACATATCCCTAAACACAATTGAGTCCAAATATAGATTTGCATGAAAGGCAAATGACTCAAGGGGTATACATGTATATCTTAAAGTTTGACAATAATACACATATACATGAAGTGAAAACTCATAAAACAAATCCAAAAATGGAATACAAGTTTGAAATGTATGAATCATCAAAACTAGACTATACTAGCACATCTAATGGGTTCAAATAAGCGTTCAAGCTCATACATATATAGATTTATTTGTGGCCCACTATATGTACAAGTATAATTCCTAGTCTTAATGAAAACTAACATCTAAACAAGTAACCTTAACATGAAGCATCAAAACACAATATAAAAATCATCATGATAAAACTAAAACATGATTACTATGTAAATTCACATGTATTAGATTCATGATGTACATTATAGCTTAAACAAAAGTGAGAACACTAAATATGGGTTCATATAAGCATATGTGTCTCAAATACTATACATGTATGTCAAGGATCTAATAAACATGGAATGAACATACTAATCCATAGACATCAAAAACATGCTATAAAACATCAAAACATGCTATAAGCAATGAAATGGAAAGCATGTAAACAATAAATAGGAGTAAAGGATTGTTACCAAAAATCGAAGAAGTAACTTTCCTCGTCTCCAAAACATGGTGGTCATCTCCACCAAATCTTCCCTTGAAAGTGATGCATCCAATTTGATTTCCATGAAGTCCGGAACGCATCCACTCCAAGGTGCTATCACTCTCACGTCATGTGAGAGCCCACACCTACATCAAAAATAATAGGAGGGGTGGTCTTTGGTACCCATACTCTTTTGGGTCCATGGGGGTTAGTCCCTTCTCTAACCCAAACAAAGTTCTTTGCTAAATTTGGAGTATGTAATCTATCATAGCAAAATTTAGCAAGGTGGCCCTTACGTCCACAATGTGTACATGTGTACACATGAGCATACATATGGTGATGGGTGTGTCCGTGAGGAGCATGTGTATGCCGTGAAGGGTGTGCATGCATAAAGGATGGAACTTGTTTCTTTCGAACCAAGGTTTCCAACCGTGAGTGGTTCATGGCACATTGGCTCATAGTGGAGCCCAAACAATCTACTCTCTTCTTTAGCATACAAATATTATCAATAATTTTAGAAGAAGAGGTACATGCATTAGGTAGACTAGATGAAGAAGCTATACTAGCATGGCAAACATGTGCATCAATTTTATTTTGCAAAACAATATTCTTATCTAAACAAACATTCAACTCATTTGAAATAGAAATGATTTTGTTTTTCAAAGCAACATTCTCTTTTAAAACAAAATCAACTTTAGAAGACAAATTTTCATTTTTCTTCAAAAGAGTTTCACAATCATTTTTAGACTTTAAAATTTTATTTTCTTTTAAAGCAAGTTCCAATTGAGATCTCAATGAATCCCTTTCATTATAGACCTCAACCTTCTCTTGCAAAACAATATCAAGTCTAGATTGTAAACACTTATTTTCTTTTTCAATTCCTAAACTTTTCTTTTTCAAAATCTTATATTTTTCTATAAGTTTTTCACAAACAATTGAAAGTTCTTCATTTATAGCATGGACATCAATATGATCATTTGAAGAACTAGAACAATCATCACTATCATAGTGGGGTTCCGAATGTACCTCAAGGGAGTCATTCCCTTGGACCATGAAGCATTGAGAATCGGATTTTCCACTAAATTCCTCCAGTTGATTTGGCACTTGAAGCTTGGAGGTGGTGGTTGTTGTCAATTTGTTCCACACTGCAAAGGCGGAATCAAAGTTAGAAACACATAAGAGATAATCTTTAGGAAGAGTGCTTCTAATGGCCTCTAGGGCTAGTGCATTGACCCCTATATGATTACCATCACCAAGATAACATCTCTTGGTGGCGGCAAGGAAGACATGCAAACCTAGGGTCTTTAGGTACATGGACATCCTATACTTCCAGACATCAATGTTGGAAGGGTCAAAACTAGGAGGGGTCATGAAGTCCATGGTAAACTATGAATGTGCAAACAAACAAATGCAAATGAGATTAGCAAGCAAATGGATCACTCCTAGGATGTTAAGCCTAAGTATCAGGAGCACTAGCTCTGATACCAATTGAAAAACACCTAGAGGGGGGGTGAATAGGTGTAAGTGCTAATCTAATAAACTAAATGCAAACTAAGTGCGCTAAATGCGGAAGCTAATGCAAATTATGCACAAACTAATACAATACAACAAGTGTAGCCGAATTCCCCTTGCGAGGCTCTGGACTAACTCCCCTTGATTCCCCTTGAAATGGGTTGAGGCGCTATGTGAAGCTCTTGTTGGATGAGTACAAGTTAGGCACACACACACAAGCAATCCAAGCAATAAGAAATATGTGCACACACAATCAAGCCAAGCAATCAAGAATGAATAGCAATATGAATAAATGCAAGGCAATATGAAATATGCACAACACAAGCAAATATGATATGATGTGAATATGATGCTTTGCACAAATATAAGAGAGAGAGTTAGAGAGACAATGGATCAATACGCAAACACCAAGATTTGTTTCGAGGTTCGAGCACCTTGCTCTACATCCCCGCCTACACCACCGTGTAGGATTTCCACTATCTCAACTCCCACCGAGGGAACCTCTACCAAAGAGGATTTCTTACAACTCTAGGAGTACCAAACTCCTCTCTCACAACAACCTCCTCACAACCGAGGGTTAGGCCCGTAGCCAATACAACAACCAATCCACACACCTCTACCGAAGAGGCTCACAACCAAACTCCACCTCTACCTAAGAGGGAGCAAACCAATACCACTCCGATCACCTCTACCGAAGAGGGATACAACAAATAAAGGAGGGTTTACAACAATGAGGTTTACAACAAACAACCTCAAACACTTCTCTTTCTTTTTCTCTTATCTTTTTCCACAAAAACAAAGATCCTAATAGTTTAGGATAGAAAATATAGCTCAAGTGTGGAAAACAAGTGTTTTTGAAACAAGCAACAAAGAAAAATCTTTGAGAAAATACTTGCAATATGATAGAATTGAAGATCTAAGCAAAAATCCCAAAAACCTATTTTTCTTTGATTTTCCAAAAACCCTAAAACAATAAAGATGAGAAGTTTTTGCCCTTAAAACTCTTTTGAAAACTCTTTTAAACACTTCAGAAAACTGAAAATATTTCTCTTAAAAAACTTGGCTAAAATCCCCAAAGAGATGGGGTTTATATAGCCCCTATACAAAACTAGCCGTTAGGCTGAGCTGGCAGTCTGACAGACTGCCGGTCGACTGGTCCGGTCAACCGCCAACGGTCAAAAATGTGACCGTTGGGCAATAGCGGTCGACCGGCCCGGTCGACCGAAACATCCTGAGAGCAGAACTCTCATCTCGGTCGACCGGCCCGGTCGACCGTCCCAGAGACTCCAAAACGTGCACAGACTTGTGCACGTCGGTCGACCGTCCCGGTCGACCGGCCTATGGTGCGGTCGACCGGTCCGGTCGACCGACTTGGCCTGTCAGCCAGTCCTCAGTTCTGCACAGATACGGGATTTGAAAATAGGTCTTTTCACTCAGTAAAAATCCCATAAATTCACAGTAAATCTAAAAAAATAGTTTTAATCACAATAAAAACTTTTTTTCTAAAAATATGTTTTTCTAAAACTTGTTTTATCATTTTACTTTGATAACCAAACTTGTGATAAAAATTTCAAGACATATATCAATCATATCAATTCATTTTTGTGTCTTGCCAATTTATCAAAAACAAAACTTGTATTTTATCAAACTAGAATTTTCCAAAACATGAATAGGATAGTCAAAATAAGTTTGTCTAGCAAGTTTAAAGCATGTATGTATATCTAGAACATATCTAATATACATAGGTATAAGGTAAACTTGTTTTGATCTATTATTCATGAAAACCAAAAACCAAATCATGAAACGTGTGTGTTTTGTGCACTTGAGCATATCAACTAAACTAAGCTTTACAAATATGGATCTAAAACACAAACTCTAAACTAGATACCTAAGTCTTCTTGACGATCTTCATCTTCAAATAGACTCGGTCCAAACTCCGTGATTCTCCAAGTGCAAAGGTATGATCTTTAAGCTTTGGCACCGGAATCATCATGAATAGCTTCTAATCATCTTGTTGAAGCTAATCACCAACCTAATATCCTGTTAATGATCTGAAACTTAGAAACACAAGAATATTAGTAAACATAACTACATGAGTGTTGATCATCATCAAAACTAGAGTGGAAGGCCATTGGGCCAACAATCAAGTGTTTAGATCACCAAGATTTCATCTTGTACTTTGAGGAGACGGGCAAGTGTGCTCGTGGTTGTTTAGGGTTCGGGTGCGAACTCTTGTAGCTTGAGGTGCGGCCTCGACGAGCCGGTGGGCTTGTGGTGTGTAAGGGACTTTGGGAGTCCGAGGGCTTGTAGGTGTTGCGGCACCAAGGAGAGATCCGGTTGGATCGTGCATAGTGGAAATCCTTCGTGTGTCGAAGGCGGGGATGTAGAGCAAGTGTGCTCGAACCTCGAAACAAACCCTTTGTGTTTGCGATTGCTCACTCTTGCTTTCTTACTCTTTTTGTCTCACTTATATCTTGCATTACTTTATAGTCTTTATCTCCTATATGCATGATATACCTTTGTGCTCATAATTGTTATACTTGCTTGGGATTGTTATTAACACTAGTATTCAACCAAGAGAGCCAACGCGGCACCTCAACCCATTCAAGGGGAATCTAGAGGAGTTTGTCCAGAGCCTCGCAAGGGGAATTCGGCAACACTCTTGTGTTATACATAAGTGTTCAATTAAAAGAAGTTTAATTTGGTCAACTTAGTTTTAATTCCGCATTATTTGTTCACAAGTGACCATTAGATTAGCCATCACCTATTCACCCCCCCTCTAGGTGATCTTACAATTTGGTATCAGAGCCAAGTGCTCTTGATATTGGGTCTAACAACCTAGAGTTAAAGATCCTACTTTTAGGCTAATCACAATATTTTGTACACACACCATGGACTTCATGTCACCACCCACCTTTGACATCCTTAACATCCAAATTTGGAAGGTTAAGATGTCATTGTACCTCAAAGCCTTAGGCATTCATGTATATCTTGCCACTACTAATAATGCATACTCTTTAGATGGTAAGAATATTGAGGCTAATGCAAAAGCCCTTCATGCTATCAAGTCAACCCTAAATGATGATTATTTATCTAGGGTTTCTAATGTTGAATCGGATTTTGTAGTATGGAACATCATCACCTCCCTCGGCGAAAAAGATCTATACTATGCGGGGAGTGACTCGGATGTTGGAAGCGACACCTCCAACAAGTGCTACATGGTCCAAGGGGATAACCCCTTGAGGTAAATTCCGAATCCGATGATGATGATATGTCATATGATGAGCTTACTACCTTTTGTCATCTATTACTTGAAAAGTATGACATGATTAAGAAAGAAAATAAAAATTTGAAAAAGAATATTGCTTGCATGCATGTAGAACAAGACTCTTTTAAATCTAACATTGCATGTTTAGAAAAGGATAACAAAAATTTGAAAAAGAATTTTGATGCCATGCTTAATGAAAAAGATTCTTTAGAAAATAAAATGGCATACTTAGAAAAGGAAAACAATGATTTGAAAAATGAAAATGTTTCCCTCATGTCAAAATTGAATGATTTATGTGAAGGGAACACTACTTTGAAAAATAAGATTGATTTGGTGGAAAAATAAAGAGAAGTTGTTTTTCCACCAAAATAAATCTTTGAAAAGAAAAATTTGTGAAAAAGAAAAAGATTTTGTTTCACAAAAGAAGAAGAAAAATGATTCTTTATCTCATCATGCTTTTCATGCCACCACTAATGAGATTAAAGATTTGAAAAATAAAATAGATAGTTTGAGCTCTAATTTGAGCACATGTGCATTCAATCATACTAAGTTGGAGTCAATGTTTCAAAGAAACAAACTTCATCCATTCATGCACATCATCATGCTTATGTTGCACAACATGATCACACTCCTACACATAAGCATACTAAGGTGTACACATGTACACATTGTGGCCGCAAAGGTCATTTAGCAAAATATTGTTTTGATAAGAAACCTCATTTATATTTTGCTAAGTATAAAAGATTTTGGGATCCTTACAATAAAGCTAACCCCAAAGGACCCAAGAAAGTATGGGTACCAAAACCCCCACCTTTGATTTTGATGTAGGTGAGGGCTCTCACAAAACGTGAGAGGATTGGTGCCTTGATAGCGGATGCAATGGACATGATGGACAAACTTTTGGATGCATTGCTATCAAGGAGATTTTGGTAGGAAAGACCACCATGCTATGGAGCTTTGGAGTTGGTAACAATTTCTAAACTCCTACTTTTTATGTACGTGCTTTTACTTATGTCATATTCATAAGCATGTTCATGATTTTATTTGATTTGTGCTTCATGTGGTATTTACATGCTTAGATGTAGAATGTATCAAACTTGCTTTTATACATATATAAATAGTGAACTACAATTGACTCATATATATTTTGAACTTCATGCTCACTTGTATCCACTACATGCATATGTATAGACTAGTTTTGATGATTCTCCGTTATACATGTTTTACCTATTTTATATTCCACTTCATGTATATGCATGTTTAATTCAAATCTAATAAATATACATGTATACCCGTGAGTCTCTTGCCTTCATGCAAATACATTTGATAGACTCTTTTAATATTTGGGATATGTATGCGTATTGTTAGATTTGTATAATTCATACATATACCATGAAGATTGTAATTCTTATGAAAAATGATTTTGAGTTGATTTGTTTTGATAAAAATATTTTTATGTGTTGTTCAATAAAAGTTTTAGTCATATTTGATTTGAGCTTCATTGACGATTTTCATGAAGATACCTTTTACATAACTTTTGATCACTCACTTTTTAAGAAAATAGATAATATCGAGCTTTATGGAATATGAGTGCTTGAACTTTTATGTATTTAGTATTATTCATGGAAAACATTTGACTTTGTATTTTTGAAGGATCTTTAACTAGTTTGTCAAAAATCCATTTAAACTAGTTATCTATTCTTCAAATTGATTCACATGATCCTATTTTAATCATATGGATAAATTCTTTTGTATTCTCAAAATTTATTTGATGCTTCATGATTTGAATATTAGTTTAATGTTTAGTATTTGTCAACACTTGGATTTATACTTGTACACATTATGGATCACAAATAAATCTATATATGATTGGGTTTGAATGCTTATTTGTGCCCATTAGGTGTGCTAGTATATCCTAAGTTTTGATGATTATTACATTTTAAACTTGTATTCCCATTTTGGATTTATGCTATGATCATGTGCTTTCATTTCATGTATATGTTTGTCTTGTCAAAACATTAAGATATACATGGATACCTCTTGAGTCGTTTGCCTTTCATGCAAATCTATATATGGACTCAATTGTGTTTTAAGGATATGTATGTATACTTAATGTCTTGTCAAAACATACATATATCTTGAAATATAAATTTTTGTTTTTAATAAAAATTTTGTAATTTTTCAATAAAATTTTTGTGATGGATTTCATGATTTCAAAATTTAAAGGAATATTGAGTTTTATTGCTACTTTTCATGATACCATGTTCCACATAACACTAGCATACTCACTTCTTTTTGAAAATTTTATGAACTTCATGGATATTAGAGTGTTTTTAGTGCCATGTGATTTACTTGTGTTTCATGAAAAATATTTTTCTAGTGCAAATTCTTCATTTGGTAGAGTTTTTCAAACTAAGCTTATTTTCAAATCTATTTTTGAAAACCCTACCATCCATGGGAGGATGGATGGGCGATTATGCCTTGTATGCTTCATTGAAAATCTTTTACCTTGTGCATATGAAGGGTGGTAGGTTATGAGATATACACTTGATTTTATTGTTATGTCAATTGGTATCATTGAATCGTTTCAATTGGTATCAATATGAACTTATTTTGTATATACTCATATTTTGTTTTCTTATATATATGTATGTATCAATTTCAATTGGTATACTCATTTCTCATACATATATATGATTTCCATGTGCTTAACTTACAATTGCCTCACATTTTTAAAAAGCACAAAGTTTATGATGAAAAATAAAATTTTTTTTTCTATTGATATCAAAATAAATAAAAAATATGTTGATTTGATATCTCAAAATGTGTTTTATTAAGAAAGTTCAAATTTTGTCTTGATAAAGAAATATTCAAAATTTTTGATTTGTATTTCCTATATGCAAGGAGAGCTTAACATCTCTCTTACATATGGATTCATGTTGAGTATATTATAAATTGAGGAGCTTGACAACTCTTCTTTATATGATATACGTGTGTAGGGGGAGCTTCACATCTCCTCTTATGCATTACATAATATGTGTTATGTGAGTTAGGGCTTGTCATCCCTTCTTCATGTAATACATATGTGTAGGGAAGCTAACTTAGCGTCTTCCTCTTCATGAATGTATATCGCATATAAATCTTATTGATTGATTTGATTTTACCCTCCTTGATTTCCTTATTTTTGACAAAAAGGGGGAGAAATTTGTTTGATGATTTGAACTTTGAACCCTTTGTTGATGATTGACAAAAAGGGGGAGAAGTATTTGAGTTATATGCATGATTTCCTTAAGGGGGAGAAGTATTTGTTCCTTACTTAAGGGAGAGAAAGATTTTGAGATGATTTTGTGTTTTTATACTTGTGCTTTTACTCATGCATAGCAATAATATAATAAGATAAAAGTTTGAGAAAAAGATTTGTGCATTCATTTGCATACATATTTATGTGCTTTAATGTCATATCTATTTCTTTCTAGTGATGCATGAGTTAAGGGGAGCTTCTTTGAAGCTTTACTTTAATCCATGCATATATAACTTCATGAGTTTTGTCATCATCAAAAAGGGGGAGATTGTTGGCCCAAAGGCCTATCACTCTAGTTTTGATGATGATCAACTCATGTAGTTATATTTGCTAATGATCTTGTTTAATTAGTGACAGATTCTTCATCAAGATCTTAGTAGGTGTGGAGCTTCAACAAAGGATAAAATGTCAAGTTGGAAGCTAGCACCGGTCGATTCACGAGCCTATGCTTCAAGACCACATCTAGAGATGAGCTCGGTGGATTGCATTTGGACCAAGTCAAGAAGATGAGAAGCCTTCAAGTGAAGACTTCAAGAAGATGAAGACTTGTGTCTAGGTATAAGATTTTGTTTTTTTTTAAAAAAAAATGTAAAGGATAGAATAGATTGGTGGATTGCTCAAGTCATATCACACACACACTCTTGAGATTTAATTATCTTTTCATAAAAGAATTTTTAGTTAGAAAAGACTCTTTCATTTTGGTAAAAAGGTTTTCATTGGACAAAATACATGTCTTGGTTTTTGATGTTACCTATATACATATCTTTCAAAACCAAGTTTAGTGCTTTATGTCAAAAACTAGATATTTCATCTTGATTGTGTAGTGGATCATATCCATACACACTATGCTTTAAAGTATATCTTGTTTTTGTATTTGATGAAAATTTGGAAAAACATGTTGTTTTAGAAAAACAGTTTTTATTATGAGCCAATATTTCCAAGTTAAAAAAAAAAAATAGTCAAATCTTTAATAACATGCCTTGATTTTGTGCAAGCATGTTTCTATATCATAAAACTATTTTTTGTAGAATTTCTAAGTATTTATGGGTTTTTTTATTAAGCCAAAAAGACCAATCTTTAATCCCAAAATTTTCAGGTTCTGGCAGTTCTGATTTTTCAGAACTGACAGTGGCCGGTCGACCGGACGTGCACAGACGTGCACGCCTGTGTGCACTGGAGAACGGTCGACCGTACCGGTCGACCGCTTCAGAGAGTCTGCTCTCTGGAAATTCCGGTCGACCGCACCGGTCGACCAACAGAGAAGTAATTCTCTGCTCCAGGTGCGCGGTCGACTGGGCCGGTCGACCGGAGGCTCCAACGGTCGGATTCTTGACCGTTGGCGGTCGACCGGACCGGTCGACCGGCAGCTCTGACAGAGCCCAACGGTCAGATTTTCCTAGCCTCTATAAAAGGGGGTTTTGTCATTGTTTTGAGCTAAGATTTGAGGAGAGCTTTTGTCCAGTTATTTCCATTCTTTTAGCAGAGTTTTCTCCACAAAAAAGAGTGCCAATATTTCCTATCAAAAGGGTTTTTATCAAGAGAGTGTTTATTGTGATTTCTTGAGATTTTCACCAAAGATTCTTTCCTTGCTTTCTCACACAAACACTTGAGCATCCATTGAGCTATTCATCCTATAGGTGTTGTAGTGAGAGTTTTTGTAGGTGATCAATGAAAAACACCTAGAGGGGGGGTGAATAGGTGTAAGTGCTAATCTAATAAACTAAATGCAAACTAAGTGCGCTAAATGCGGAAGCTAATGCAAATTATGCACAAACTAATACAATACAACAAGTGTAGCCGAATTCCCCTTGCGAGGCTCTGGACTAACTCCCCTTGATTCCCCTTGAAATGGGTTGAGGCGCTATGTGAAGCTCTTGTTGGATGAGTACAAGTTAGGCACACACACACAAGCAATCCAAGCTGTAACGCCCCGATCCCAAAGATACGGGAACGTTACTGCAACGCATATACGTAGGTCAGATGGTGCCCCCACGTATATACGCTAAGCATTAAGTACAACAAGTATCAGAGTACAACACACAGCGTGGTATATTCATATGCCAACTTACAAAAGATAAATACAAAGTTATACAAGTTATGATAAGCAATATCACTTTACAAGTGTCCTTTATCACAACCCAAGTCCAAAAGAACGATATACAACCAAAAATACAAAACGCTCACGAAATGGATGGAGATCCCGTGAACCAAAAGGAAGAGTCGAGCACGATAGGACTAGAGCCGGTCAGCCTGCTCACAAAGATAAGCCCGGTCCTCCGTGGAAGGCTCCACTTCGTCCCAAGCCTCAGAATCTGAATATGCAAATCCAAAGGGTCCAAGACATATAATAACAAATAAAGGATAGTCAAGTGACATAAGGATCATGAATAAAGGTAATGAAGTTACAATAAATAGCAACGAATAACAAGCGATGTAAACTCAATAAGGTAAGATCATATGCAACAAATCTACAATTAACGTCTTATTATTATTACTTGTCTTACTGTGATATCTAGCTATGTGACCCAGCGTCCCAGAGCACATAGATCCATATCCTAGTGAAACAAGGTTGTTATTGGAAACAGCGGTGTACCGACGAACTATGTTTACAGTGGGTCCCGTGCATGCCCGGGACCACGGCCCAGTATTGTTCCGTTGCTTGAAGACGGAACCTGCCGCTAGGCTAACAGGAGGGTCTTATGTATGCCCTTGTCATGACAGTAAACAGGAAAGGGAGGAAGCACTCCCCTCGGTCCCCTGGAGTACCGCAGGTAAGACCGGAAAATATAGTGCACAACCTAATACCACTGTAAACACGAACACATATCGATATTCCGCATATTTCCCCCGACCCATGTGTAAGTTGGTGCTTTTTAAGTAAAAGTCAAGTGTATCATGCTTAGTTTTAAGGGATGGCATGATAAGTGGTGATATTATTGTTTAACATGTCATGGAACGAGTATATGCAATAATAAGTCATGAGGTAACAAGAGATACATCCATCCAGTAATAGGTCATGTAGAGCCAGTATTGAAGCATGAACAAGCAAGATATAATACATATGTAACAAGTATAAAAACCAAATTCAGAGCAGAAATTAACTATGACACACAGTCAGGATTAGTCGACTAGGGGTAAGGGTTAGTCGACTAATACTGGGATACAGAGAGTTAGAATTCTGTTTCAGGGAAAGTTAGTCGACTAGGGTAGGAAGGTTAGTCGACTAATAGGGAGTTCTAGTCGACTAATGGACACTTGAGTCGACTAAGTCTGCTGATACAGAAAGTTGGGTTTCTGGTCCAGGAAGGATTAGTCGACTAGGTAAGTTTAGGAGTCGACTAATATGGGTTTCCAGAGAGTTTGTTAGTCGACTAATATTTGGGGCAAGTCGACTAATACTGGGTTTTTCCAGAAAACTAAGTTTCAGCTAAGTGTTCTAGTCGACTAGTTCCTATGATGAGTCGACTAATACTGTGAAGAACAGTGAGCAGATCAGAATTTCTGGAAGTGTGTTTGATGGTTCAATTCGTGGTTTTTGGTGACCTAGGTGTACAAGAAGTGTAGATATAAGTATTCTAGGGCTAATACAAGTCTTGGTGAGTGAAATACTCACTTGGGATAGGTTCAATTGTGACTTGATTCAAGGATGAGGATGATGGCTTCACTCCACACTTGTTGTTGAAGCTTGAGGTGAAGAAGTGCTCTTGAGTTGCCTTGGGCTGGAGGGAAAGGTCTTGAAGTGATCTTGGAGCTAGGGTTCAGTTGTGGAAGGAGGAGATTATGGAGCTTCTCTTCTCTTGTTGAAGTGAAAGAGAGAAAAAGAGTGATTTGCAAATGAATAGGAATTTATAGTTTGGGATTTTTGTAAAGGGGTTGGAAATTGGATAGAAGTGAGGGGTTTTCTTGCAAAAGGAGGGGTGAGGTGAGTGTCCTCTCTTTGGCCACTTGGCCGGCTGTGGGAGAGGGAGAGAGTGAGTGGGGTTAGGTGAAGTGTGAGTGGGAAATGAGGTGGAAATGAAGTGGAAAAGGAATTTTGCAAATTTTGGAAAAATGCCCGAAATTCAAGTATTTTGGAATGGTCTGAAAATTTTACCAAAAATCAAGAAAAATATTTGAAGACTCATGGTGAAATTCGTTTGAAGAAATACTGTATAGATTTTTAATTAAAAATCCCGGAATCAGTTATTTACCGACTCCGAAAGAGTTTTCATAAATTCATAAAATCTCCAGAAAAAGAGTGTAGGTTGAAAATATGATTCTAAGGAATAAAGCCTAAAGGACTTTCTAAAAATTCCTAACAGTTTGGAAGATAAAAATTCGGAAATCGGCCAGCGGTACTGGCCGACACCGGTTTCGGAGAAATTCATTTTAATTCCAGAAAATTCCAGAAAATCACATAAAATCTAAAATATTGGAAAATGATATTTGAAATTAAAATCGGTCAAATACGGAAGGTACATCGGAAAATACGGTCAAAGGACTGAATACGTAACTAGGCACGTATTCCGGGAGAGGGGTATTACAATCTACCCACCTTACAAAAATTTCGTCCTCGAAATTTCATAAGGTGAAAGATAACAGGAAAAGCAACAGATAGATATGGATACAAGGAAAGATAACGGTAAAGAAGAGTAGAAGAAAAGAGTCTTACCCAATCAAGATGTGAAAAGTTGAGGATAACGATCCCGGATAACGTCCTCACGCTCCCAAGTGGCCTCCCCTGGCGCATGCCTGTTCCATGACACCAATACCAATGGAATAGCTCTGTTCTTCAGTGTCTTGACACTCCTATCCAGAATGGCCAACGGCTGTTCTTGGTATGATAAATCCGGTTGTAGCTCCAGCTCGGAATGATCCAGAATATGGCTGTCATCCCTGACATACTTCCTCAACTGAGACACGTGGAAGACATTATGCACCCCGTCCAAAGATGGCGGTAATGCCAATCTATAGGACACATCTCCCACACGATCCAGGATCTCGAATGGGCCAATATACCTTGGACTAAGCTTCCCACGAGCACCGAACCGGATCACTCCTCTGGTGGGTGATATTTTCAAGAACACATGATCTCCAACCTGGAACTCCAATGGCCTTCTCCGAGTGTCTGCCCAACTCTTCTGCCTACTCTGAGCTGCTCTGAGATGATTTCTGATAACCCTGACTTTCTCTGTAGTCTGCATCAGAATCTCTGGTCCCAAAAGACTCCTCTCACCGACTTCATCCCAACAAATCGGTGATCGGCACTTCCTACCATACAATGCCTCAAAGGGTGCCATCTTAATACTTGCCTGGTAGCTGTTGTTATATGAAAACTCAGCCAAGTGAAGATGGTCTTCCCAAGATCCCCCAAAGTCAATCATGCAAGCCCTCAACATATCTTCAAGGATCTGGATAGTCCTCTCAGATTGTCCGTCCGTCTGAGGATGATAAGAAGTACTGAATTTCAGACGAGTTCCCAGACTTTCTTGGAGACTCTCCCAGAAATGAGATCTGAATCTGGTGTCTCTATCTGACACAATACTAACTGGAACTCCATGCAGACGAACCACCTCCTTCATATACTTATCTGCCAGAACCTCTGTTGACTGGCCTACCCTGAATGGTATGAAGTGAGCTGACTTGGTGAGGCGATCCACTATCACCCACACCGCATTATTACCCCTGGGACTCCGAGGCAATGCCGTCACGAAGTCCATGGTGATATGCTCCCACTTCCATTCGGGTATCGGCAAAGGTTGAAGAAGTCCAGCTGGTCTCTGATGCTCGATCTTTATCTGCTGGCAAACCAAGCACTTAGCAACAAACTGGGCTATCTCCCTCTTCATGGCATTCCACCAAAAGTGCTTCTTCAGATCCTGGTACATCCTGTTCCCTCCTGGATGTATAGAATAAGCTGAACTGTGAGCTTCCTCCAAAATCTTCTGTCTGACTTCTCCCTGGGGAACACAAAGTCTATCTCCAAAATACAATGCACCATCTGGATGGATACAGATATCAGTCCTCAAACCAGCCTCCACCTGAGCTCTGAATGTCTGCAATCTGGGGTCCTCTTTCTGAGCTCCCTTGATCTCCTCTATCAATGATGACTGGATCTGTAAAGTCATAAGCTGCCCTGCCTTATCACCTCCTTGCACCAACATCAAATCCAATCTGATGAATTCCTGAATCAACTCCCTCTGCTGCGTGAGGTGGACTAGCACTCTGTTCTCTGGCATCCTGCTCAGTGCATCTGGAACTGTATTGACTTTGCCTGGATGATACTGCAAGTCAATATCGTAGTCCGCCATAAGCTCCAACCACCTCCTCTGCCTCATATTTAACTCTTTCTGTGAGAAAATATACTTGAGGCTCTTGTGGTCTGTGTATATCAACACTTTGTCTCCCAGAAGGTAGTGTCTCCAGATCTTCAAAGCAAATATCACAGCTGCCAATTCCAAGTCATGAGTTGGGTAATTCCTCTCATGAGGCTTCAACTGCCTAGATGCATATGCTATAACATGATCATGTTGCATAAGCACACACCCCAGGCCTTTACCTGATGCATCACAGAAAATGACCATCCCTCCTCTTCCTGAAGGGGTCCTCAAGATTGGAGCTGAAATAAGCCTCTGCTTCAACTGCTCAAATGCTGCATCACATTCTTCCGTCCATATGTATCTCTCCCCTTTTCTGGTGAGCCTGGTCAACGGAGCTGCAAGTCTAGAGAAATCCTGGACAAAGCGCCTGTAATATCCGGCTAGTCCAAGAAAGCTCTTTATCTCAGTCACCGTCTCCGGAACTGGCCAATCCTTCACTGCCTGGACTTTACTAGGATCAACTGAAATTCCTTCTGCTGAAACTATGTGTCCAAGGAAAGCTATGCTGTCCAACCAGAATTCACACTTGCTCCTCTTGGCATGAAGCTGCTCTTGCTGAAGGGTCTGCAACACAATCCTCAAGTGCTCTGCATGCTCCTTCTCATTCCTTGAATAGATCAGGATGTCATCTATGAATACAACTACAAACTGATCTAGGTAAGGGGAGAACACTCGATTCATCAAATCCATGAAAACCGCAGGGGCATTGGTGACTCCGAAAGGCATAACTAGAAATTCATAGTGGCCATAACGGGTCCTGAATGCCGTCTTCGGAACATCCTCCTTCTTCACCCTCAGCTGATGGTAACCCGATTGCAAATCTAACTTAGAAAATACGCGGGCTCCATGAAGCTGATCAAACAAGTCATCAATCCGGGGTAAGGGATACTTGTTCTTGATGGTGACCTTGTTCAACTCCCTATAATCAATACAAAGCCTCTTACCACCATCCTTCTTACTCGCCAAGAGTACTGGAGCTCCCCATGGTGAAGTGCTCGGCCGAATCATCCCTTGTCCGAATACTCCTGCAGCTGCTTCTTCAGGATCTCCAACTCCGTCGGTGCCATCCTGTACGGAGCCTTGGATATAGGAGCTGTCCCTGGAACTGTATCAATGGAGAACTCCACTATCCTCTCCGGTGGAAGTCCTGAAATCTCAGCAAAGACTTCTGGAAATTCATCCCATACCGGCACTCCCTTCAGAACCTCCGAAGTGGTCATCTGAATCTCCTTCTTAGCAGGCTTCACCTCTCCACTGAACTGGAACTCCGGCTGATGCGGGATTCTGAAATTGATCTTCCTCCCTCTACAGTCGATCACCGCATAGTACTGACTGAGCCAGGTCATGCCTAAGATTACGTCGTACCCTTTGGTGTCTAGTACGAGCATATCTATGGCCAAGGTCTTCCACAAAGTTCCACTGGACAGTCAGCACAAACTCTAGAAGATACAACTACCCCATTCCCAGTACTTATCTCCCACTTGTGGTCTAAAGCCTTAACAGGTATGGAATGAACAGTCACAAAATGGTCGGAGATATAACAGTGGGATGCACCCGAATCGAAGAGAGCGAGAACAGGTATAGAATGAACTCTGATGTTACCTGTAATCACCTCCTCTGAAGCCTCAGCCTCCTCTGCTGTCAGGTTGTAGGCCTGACCTCTGCCACGCCCCGCTGCCGTCCGGGCTCCTCTCTGCACTGGGCGAGCAACATGCGGTGGAGGAAGGGGAAGAGCTCTCCTCATCACTGGTCCCTGGAGCCTCTGCCCAACTGGCCCTGGTAGTGCCCTCTGTCCATTCTGCCCTTGAGGTGCCGGCAAGGTTTGATTAGCAAACCCCATCCTCCTGTGCGGACAGGTCTCCACGGCATGGTCTCGTGCTCCACACACCAAACACCATCCGTTTGCCCTCCTGCAATCCTGCTGAGAGTGTCCTGGTTTCTGGTAGAAATTGCAGATAAGACCTGGTCGAGCCACCTGGTAAGGAACTGCCCTGAATGGTTGCCTGGCCTGGACCTTCGCTGCTCTGGATGGTCCTCCTCTGCCCACCGGCACAAACGGCCTCTTCATGGCCTGGTTCTCTTGCTTCTTCTGAAACCCACGCTCCACCTCTCGAGCGATGGTGAGAACCTCAGCATAGGTCTTCAGCTGCTGGGGCATCAGAAACATCTGGATCTCCATCTGTAAACCTTGCTGAAACCTGCTTGCCCTCTTCTCTTCATCTGACACCATGTAAGGGGCAAAGCGACTCAGCCTGAGGAATTCTGCAGCATACTCATCCACGGATCTGTCCCCCTGTTGAAGCCTGATGAACTGCTCCTCCATGTCCTTCTGAGCAGTGGCGGGAAAGAACCTGCTATAAAAGCTCTTGGAGAACGTATCCCAAGAGATAGGTTCCTTCAAGCGAGCCTCCTCTGCAAGCCACCAAGTCCTGGCTATGTCCTTCAGCTGGATCTTTGCAACCTCCACTTGGTTCTCCTTAGGCACCCTGGCGGCGTTCAGCAGATCGGTGGTGTCTGTCAACCACTGTTCAGCCTCCAATGGTCTCTCGACTCCCGTGAATACGGCCGGTTGCAGCCGCCGAAAGTCTGACACGTTCCCAGGCCTTTGCTCCTTCGGAGCTGCCAACTCCTGCCTGAGGAGCTCAGTCTGCTGCTGCTGATTCTCCATCTGCTGTTGCTGGTTTCCCAGCATAGTCTGAATGATCCTCAGGACATCAGCACCCTCTCCTCCTACGGGTCCATTCGGTACTTGCCCGACATTGTTGCGACCCGAACGTCTCTCCATACCGAAAGGGATAAGATCTGGAATTGGAAACAAAGGGAAGGAGTTTAGGATACGAGGAATGAATCAAGGACGAAGTCGAGAAGGACTATATAACTTTGTACATTGTAGTTGGCATTAGCAAATCACTAGAATTTGCCACTTGGTTGTACTTTTAGGTTTGAGAGCCTGGCTCTGATACCAACCTGTAACGCCCCGATCCCAAAGATACGGGAACGTTACTGCAACGCATATACGTAGGTCAGATGGTGCCCCCACGTATATACGCTAAGCATTAAGTACAACAAGTATCAGAGTACAACACACAGCGTGGTATATTCATATGCCAACTTACAAAAGATAAATACAAAGTTATACAAGTTATGATAAGCAATATCACTTTACAAGTGTCCTTTATCACAACCCAAGTCCAAAAGAACGATATACAACCAAAAATACAAAACGCTCACGAAATGGATGGAGATCCCGTGAACCAAAAGGAAGAGTCGAGCACGATAGGACTAGAGCCGGTCAGCCTGCTCACAAAGATAAGCCCGGTCCTCCGTGGAAGGCTCCACTTCCTCCCAAGCCTCAGAATCTGAATATGCAAATCCAAAGGGTCAAGACATATAATAACAAATAAAGGATAGTCAAGTGACATAAGGATCATGAATAAAGGTAATGAAGTTACAATAAATAGCAACGAATAACAAGCGATGTAAACTCAATAAGGTAAGATCATATGCAACAAATCTACAATTAACGTCTTATTATTATTACTTGTCTTACTGTGATATCTAGCTATGTGACCCAGCGTCCCAGAGCACATAGATCCATATCCTAGTGAAACAAGGTTGTTATTGGAAACAGCGGTTGTACCGACGAACTATGTTTACAGTGGGTCCCGTGCATGCCCGGGACCACGGCCCAGTATTGTTCCGTTGCTTGAAGACGGAACCTGCCGCTAGGCTAACAGGAGGGTCTTATGTATGCCCTTGTCATGACAGTAAACAGGAAAGGGAGGAAGCACTCCCCTCGGTCCCCTGGAGTACCGCAGGTAAGACCGGAAAATATAGTGCACAACCTAATACCACTGTAAACACGAACACATATCGATATTCCGCATATTTCCCCCGACCCATGTGTAAGTTGGTGCTTTTTAAGTAAAAGTCAAGTGTATCATGCTTAGTTTTAAGGGATGGCATGATAAGTGGTGATATTATTGTTTAACATGTCATGGAACGAGTATATGCAATAATAAGTCATGAGGTAACAAGAGATACATCCATCCAGTAATAGGTCATGTAGAGCCAGTATTGAAGCATGAACAAGCAAGATATAATACATATGTAACAAGTATAAAAACCAAATTCAGAGCAGAAATTAACTATGACACACAGTCAGGATTAGTCGACTAGGGGTAAGGGTTAGTCGACTAATACTGGGATACAGAGAGTTAGAATTCTGTTTCAGGGAAAGTTAGTCGACTAGGGTAGGAAGGTTAGTCGACTAACAGGGAGTTCTAGTCGACTAATGGACACTTGAGTCGACTAAGTCTGCTGATACAGAAAGTTGGGTTTCTGGTCCAGGAAGGATAGTCGACTAGGTAAGTTTAGGAGTCGACTAATATGGGTTTCCAGAGAGTTTGTTAGTCGACTAATATTGGGGCAAGTCGACTAATACTGGGTTTTTCCAGAAAACTAAGTTTCAGCTAAGTGTTCTAGTCGACTAGTTCCTATGATGAGTCGACTAATACTGTGAAGAACAGTGAGCAGATCAGAATTTCTGGAAGTGTGTTTGATGGTTCAATTCGTGGTTTTTGGTGACCTAGGTGTACAAGAAGTGTAGATATAAGTATTCTAGGGCTAATACAAGTCTTGGTGAGTGAAATACTCACTTGGGATAGGTTCAATTGTGACTTGATTCAAGGATGAGGATGATGGCTTCACTCCACACTTGTTGTTGAAGCTTGAGGTGAAGAAGTGCTCTTGGAGTTGCCTTGGGCTGGAGGGAAAGGTCTTGAAGTGATCTTGGAGCTAGGGTTCAGTTGTGGAAGGAGGAGATTATGGAGCTTCTCTTCTCTTGTTGAAGTGAAAGAGAGAAAAAGAGTGATTTGCAAATGAATAGGAATTTATAGTTTGGGATTTTTGTAAAGGGTTGGAAATTGGATAGAAGTGAGGGGTTTTCTTGCAAAAGGAGGGGTGAGGTGAGTGTCCTCTCTTTGGCCACTTGGCCGGCTGTGGGAGAGGGAGAGAGTGAGTGGGTTAGGTGAAGTGTGAGTGGGAAATGAGGTGGAAATGAAGTGGAAAAGGAATTTTGCAAATTTTGGAAAAATGCCCGAAATTCAAGTATTTTGGAATGGTCTGAAAATTTTACCAAAAATCAAGAAAAATATTTGAAGACTCATGGTGAAATTCGTTTGAAGAAATACTGTATAGATTTTTAATTAAAAATCCCGGAATCAGTTATTTACCGACTCCGAAAGAGTTTTCATAAATTCATAAAATCTCCAGAAAAAGAGTGTAGGTTGAAAATATGATTCTAAGGAATAAAGCCTAAAGGACTTTCTAAAAATTCCTAACAGTTTGGAAGATAAAAATTCGGAAATCGGCCAGCGGTACTGGCCGACACCGGTTTCGGAGAAATTCATTTTAATTCCAGAAAATTCCAGAAAATCACATAAAATCTAAAATATTGGAAAATGATATTTGAAATTAAAATCGGTCAAATACGGAAGGTACATCGGAAAATACGGTCAAAGGACTGAATACGTAACTAGGCACGTATTCCGGGAGAGGGGTATTACACAAGCAATAAGAAATATGTGCACACACAATCAAGCCAAGCAATCAAGAATGAATAGCAATATGAATAAATGCAAGGCAATATGAAATATGCACAACACAAGCAAATATGATATGATGTGAATATGATGCTTTGCACAAATATAAGAGAGAGAGTTAGAGAGACAATGGATCAATACGCAAACACCAAGATTTGTTTCGAGGTTCGAGCACCTTGCTCTACATCCCCGCCTACACCACCGTGTAGGATTTCCACTATCTCAACTCCCACCGAGGGAACCTCTACCAAAGAGGATTTCTTACAACTCTAGGAGTACCAAACTCCTCTCTCAACAACAACCTCCTCACAACCGAGGGTTAGGCCCGTAGCCAATACAACAACCAATCCACACACCTCTACCGAAGAGGCTCACAACCAAACTCCACCTCTACCTAAGAGGGAGAAAACCAATACCACTCCGATCACCTCTACCGAAGAGGGATACAACAAATAAAGGAGGGTTTACAACAATGAGGTTTACAACAAACAACCTCAAACACTTCTCTTTCTTTTTCTCTTATCTTTTTCCACAAAAACAAAGATCCTAATAGTTTAGGATAGAAGATATAGCTCAAGTGTGGAAAATAAGTGTTTTTGGAAACAAGCAACAAAGAAAAATCTTTGGGAAAATACTTGCAATATGATAGAATTGAAGATCTAAGCAAAAATCCCAAAAACCTATTTTTCTTTGATTTTCCAAAAACCCTAAAATAATAAAGATGAGAAGTTTTTGCCCTTAAAACTCTTTTGAAAACTCTTTAAACACTTCAGAAAACTGAAAATATTTCTCTTAAAAACTTGGCTAAAATCCCCAAAGAGATGGGGTTTATATAGCCCCTATACAAAACTAGCCGTTAGGCTGAGCTGGCAGTCTGACAGACTGCCGGTCGACCGGTCCGGTCGACCGCCAACGGTCAAAAATGTGACCGTTGGGTAATAGCGGTCGACCGGCCCGGTCGACCGAAACATCCTGAGAGCAGAACTCTCATCTCGGTCGACCGGCCCGATCGACCGTCCCAGAGACTCCAAAACGTGCACAGACTTGTGCACGTCGTCGACCGTCCCGGTCGACCGGCCTATGGTGCGGTCGACCGGTCCGGTCGACCGACTTGGCCTGTCAGCCAGTCCTCAGTTCTGCACAGATACGGGATTTGAAAATAGGTCTTTTCACTCAATAAAAATCCCATAAATTCACAGTAAATCTAAAAAATAGTTTTAATCACAATAAAAACTGTTTTTTTAAAAATATGTTTTTCTAAAACTTGTTTTATCATTTTACTTTGATAACCAAACTTGTGATAAAAATTTCAAGACATATATCAATCATATCAATTCATTTTTGTGTCTTGCCAATTTTATCAAAACAAAACTTGTATTTTATCAAACTAGAATTTTTCAAAACATGAATAGGATAGTCAAAATAAGTTTGTCTAGCAAGTTTAAAGCATGTATGTATATCTAGAACATATCTAATATACATAGGTATAAGGTAAACTTGTTTTGATCTATTATTCATGAAAACCAAAAACCAAATCATGAAACGTGTGTGTTTTGTGCACTTGAGCATATCAACTAAACTAAGCTTTACAAATATGGATCTAAAACACAAACTCTAAACTAGATACCTAAGTCTTCTTGACGATCTTCATCTTCAAGTAGACTTGGTCCAAACTCCGTGATTCTCCAAGTGCAAAGGTATGATCTTTAAGCTTTGGCACCGGAATCATCATGAATAGCTTCTAATCATCTTGTTGAAGCTAATCACCAACCTAATATCCTGTTAATGATCTGAAACTTAGAAACACAAGAATATTAGTAAACATAACTACATGAGTGTTGATCATCATCAAAACTAGAGTGGAAGGCCATTGGGCCAACAATCTCCCCCTTTTTGATGATGACAAAACTCATGGAGTTATATATGCATGGATTAAAGATAAGCTTCAAGGAAGCTCCCCCTTAACTCATGCATAGGGATAAACAATAATATATGCAATGAATATTAAACATGAAACATGCATATGCATAAACAATAAATGGTTCTATTCAAAACAAAATAAGCTCTAGATACCAATTACAAAGCAAACTCTATATATCAATTAAACTTAATATTCTTGAGATTAAAACATAATATATTCATATAAAACATAAGCATGCATATAAAACTCAAATACTTCTCCCCCTTTTTGTCAATCATCAACAAAGGGTAATAAATCAAAACCATAGATAAAATGAGGGGTAAAAATCTTTCTCCCCCTTTTTGTGTTAATCAAAACAATGCAAACAATGTTCTCCCCCTTTTTGTCTAAAACAAAAAAAATCAATAAGGGGTGACTACAAACATGATATCAATTAAAAAATATGTCAATGAAGTATCTTGATACCAATAAACAAGGATCAATATATGTTATATGCTATATACATTCATGAAGAGGAAGACGCTAAGTTAGCTTCCCTACACATATGCATTACATGAAGAAGGGATGACAAGCCCCAATTCACATAACACATATTATGTAATGCATAAGAGGAGATGTGAAGCTCCCCCTACATACGTATATCATATAAAGAAGAGTTGTCAAGCTCCTCAATTTATAATATACTCAACATGAATCTATATGTAAGAGAGATGTTAAGCTCTCCTTGCATATAGGAAATACAAATCAAAACTTTGAATATTTTCTTTAAACAAAATTTTGAAAATACCAATTGTAATTAAACATAACAAATTACCAATTGTAAAACAACATAACAAATTTTGAATGTCTAAACACAAATTTTGATACCATTGTAAGAATATATTTCATTTTGAAAATAATAAACAAATTGATGTTGATATCATATGTTCAAAATAACAACTTTTAATCATAAAGAGTGGGAGTACAAATACCAATTGAAATACAAAATCAAATTTTCTCCCCCTTTATGAAAAACAAACTAAAGACATGCATAGTCTTGATAACAATTTAAAAGTAATCAATTTAAACAAAATTGAAACTCAAGCACTAGCATAAACACAAACATATATATGTATGAAAGATAGATACCAATAGAAATTGATATACTTGGAATTTAAAGCATACATACATACAAAACATATATGAGTATACAAGAAGATCAAAATGATACCAATTGAAAGAGTTCAATGATACCAATTGACATAACAATAAGTTCAAGTGTATACATCATATTATCTACCACCCAATCATAATTCAAGTTTTAAAGATTTTCAATTTAGGGCATCCATGAACATGATCTCCCATCCTACCGCCCTTGGATGGTAGGGGTTTTCAAAAATAGATTTGAAAATATAGTTTTGTTTGAAAATCTCCACCATATGAAGAATACCGCAACTAGTTAAATGGAAAACTTGTTAACTAGCACGAAATCCTTCAAGTAAGGAATAAAACAAAAATGAAATTCACATGATAATCATCACTCTAACCAATAAAGCATAACTCATGAGAAACAAAACATGAGCAATAGATATGAGTGTACAAATAATATGTGAAGATCATAATCATGAAAAATATTTCATTAAGCTCAATTATTCCTTAAAACATAATTCCATCAAAATCATGAAAAATCATATAAAACTCCTTATTTAATCTTCAAGGCTTATGTATGTCTAATACAAGCTAAAATATACATACATATCCAAAACTCAACGAGTCCACTAAATGTGTATTCATGAAGGCACGTGGCTCAAAAAGATGTATATGTAAAGATTAGTTTGAACTAGATGGACATATACATGAAGTTAAACATAAATACATGAAACATGAAAAACTAAATTTTCATCACAACAAATTTCATTTCAAGGTATATGTATGAATTGTCAAACATGAAGTACACATACATATCCCTAAACACAATTGAGTCCAAATATAGATTTGCATGAAAGGCAAATGACTCAAGGGGTATACATGTATATCTTAAAGTTTGACAATAATACACATATACATGAAGTGAAAACTCATAAAACAAATCCAAAAATGGAATACAAGTTTGAAATGTATGAATCATCAAAACTAGACTATACTAGCACATCTAATGGGTTCAAATAAGCGTTCAAGCTCATACATATATAGATTTATTTGTGGCCCACTATATGTACAAGTATAATTCCTAGTCTTAATGAAAACTAACATCTAAACAAGTAACCTTAACATGAAGCATCAAAACACAATATAAAAATCATCATGATAAAACTAAAACATGATTACTATGTAAATTCACATGTATTAGATTCATGATGTATATTATAGCTTAAACAAAAGTGAGAACACTAAATATGGTTCATATAAGCATATGTGTCTCAAATACTATACATGTATGTCAAGGATCTAATAACATGGAATGAACATACTAATCCATAGACATCAAAAACATGCTATAAAACATCAAAACATGCTATAAGCAATGAAATGGAAAGCATGTAAACAATAAATAGGAGTAAAGGATTGTTACCAAAAACCGAAGAAGTAACTTTCCTCGTCTCCAAAACATGGTGGTCATCTCCACCAAATCTTCCCTTGAAAGTGATGCATCCAATTTGATTTCCATGAAGTCCGGAACGCATCCACTCCAAGGTGCTATCACTCTCACGTCATGTGAGAGCCCACACCTACATCAAAAATAATAGGAGGGGTGGTCTTTGGTACCCATACTCTTTTGGGTCCATGGGGGTTAGTCCCTTCTCTAACCCAAACAAAGTTCTTTGCTAAATTTGGAGTATGTAATCTATCATAGCAAAATTTAGCAAGGTGGCCCTTACGTCCACAATGTGTACATGTGTACACATGAGCATACATATGGTGATGGGTGTGTCCGTGAGGAGCATGTGTATGCCGTGAAGGGTGTGCATGCATAAAGGATGGAACTTGTTTCTTTCGAACCAAGGTTTCCAACCGTGAGTGGTTCATGGCACATTGGCTCATAGTGGAGCCCAAACAATCTACTCTCTTCTTTAGCATACAAATATTATCAATAATTTTAGAAGAAGAGGTACATGCATTAGGTAGACTAGATGAAGAAGCTACACTAGCATGGCAAACATGTGCATCAATTTTATTTTGCAAAACAATATTCTTATCTAAACAAACATTCAACTCATTTGAAATAGAAATGATTTTATTTTTCAAAGCAACATTCTCTTTTAAAACAAAATCAACTTTAGAAGACAAATTTTCATTTTTCTTCAAAAGAGTTTCACAATCATTTTTAGACTTTAAATTTTATTTTCTTTTAAAGCAAGTTCCAATTGAGATCTCAATGAATCCCTTTCATTATAGACCTCAACCTTCTCTTGCAAAATAATATCAAGTCTAGATTGTAAACACTTATTTTCTTTTTCAATTCCTAAACTTTTCTTTTTCAAAATCTTATATTTTTCTATAAGTTTTTCACAAACAATTGAAAGTTCTTCATTTATAGCATGGACATCAATATGATCATTTGAAGAATTAGAACAATCATCACTATCATAGTGGGGTTCCGAATGTACCTCAAGGGAGTCATTCCCTTGGACCATGAAGCATTGAGAATCGGATTTTCCACTAAATTCCTCCGGTTGATTTGGCACTTGAAGTTTGGAGGTGGTGGTTGTTGTCAATTTGTTCCACACTGCAAGGCGGAATCAAAGTTAGAAACACATAAGAGATAATCTTTAGAAAGAGTGCTTCTAATGGCCTCTAGGGCTAGTGCATTGGCCCCTATATGATTACCATCACCAAGATAACATCTCTTGGTGGCGGCAAGGAAGACATGCAAACCTAGGGTCTTTAGGTACATGGACATCCTATACTTCCAGACATCAATGTTGGAAGGGTCAAAGCTAGGAGGGGTCATGAAGTCCATGGTAAACTATGAATGTGCAAACAAACAAATGCAAATGAGATTAGCAAGCAAATGGATCACTCCTAGGATGTTAAGCCTAAGTATCAGGAGCACTAGCTCTGATACCAATTGAAAAACACCTAGAGGGGGGGTGAATAGGTGTAAGTGCTAATCTAATAAACTAAATGCAAACTAAGTGCGCTAAATGCGGAAGCTAATGCAAATTATGCACAAACTAATACAATACAACAAGTGTAGCCGAATTCCCCTTGCGAGGCTCTGGACTAACTCCCCTTGATTCCCCTTGAAATGGGTTGAGGCGCTATGTGAAGCTCTTGTTGGATGAGTACAAGTTAGGCACACACACACAAGCAATCCAAGCAATAAGAAATATGTGCACACACAATCAAGCCAAGCAATCAAGAATGAATAGCAATATGAATAAATGCAAGGCAATATGAAATATGCACAACACAAGCAAATATGATATGATGTGAATATGATGCTTTGCACAAATATAAGAGAGAGAGTTAGAGAGACAATGGATCAATACGCAAACACCAAGATTTGTTTCGAGGTTCGAGCACCTTGCTCTACATCTCCGCCTACACCACCGTGTAGGATTTCCACTATCTCAACTCCCACCGAGGGAACCTCTACCAAAGAGGATTTCTTACAACTCTAGGAGTACCAAACTCCTCTCTCAACAACAACCTCCTCACAACCGAGGGGTAGGCCCGTAGCCAATACAACAACCAATCCACACACCTCTACCGAAGAGGCTCACAACCAAACTCCACCTCTACCTAAGAGGGAGCAAACCAATACCACTCCGATCACCTCTACCGAAGAGGGATACAACAAATAAAGGAGGGTTTACAACAATGAGGTTTACAACAAACAACCTCAAACACTTCTCTTTCTTTTTCTCTTATCTTTTTCCATAAAAACAAAGATCCTAATAGTTTAGGATAGAAGATATAGCTCAAGTGTGGAAAACAAGTGTTTTTGGAAACAAGCAACAAAGAAAAATCTTTGAGAAAATACTTGCAATATGATAGAATTGAAGATCTAAGCAAAAATCCTAAAAACCTATTTTTCTTTGATTTTTCAAAAACCCTAAAACAATAAAGATGAGAAGTTTTTGCCCTTAAAACTCTTTTGAAAACTCTTTTAAACACTTCAGAAAACTGAAAATATTTCTCTTAAAAACTTGGCTAAAATCCCCAAAGAGATGGGGTTTATATAGCCCCTATACAAAACTAGCCGTTAGGCTGAGCTGGCAGTCTGACAGACTGCCGGTCGACTGGTCCGGTCGACCGCCAACGGTCAAAAATGTGACCGTTGGGCAATAGCGGTCGACCGGCCCGGTCGACCGAAACATCCTGAGAGCAGAACTCTCATCTCGGTCGACCGGCCCGGTCGACCGTCCCAGAGACTCCAAAACGTGCACAGACTTGTGCACGTCGGTCGACCGTCCCCGTCGACCGGCCTATGGTGCGGTCGACCGGTCCGGTCGACCGACTTGGCCTGTCAGCCAGTCCTCAGTTCTGCACAGATACGGGATTTGAAAATAGGTCTTTTCACTCAATAAAAATCCCATAAATTCACAGTAAATCTAAAAAATAGTTTTAATCACAATAAAAACTGTTTTTCTAAAAATATGTTTTTCTAAAACTTGTTTTATCATTTTACTTTGATAACCAAACTTGTGATAAAAATTTCAAGACATATATCAATCATATCAATTCATTTTTTTGTCTTGCCAATTTTATCAAAAACAAAACTTGTATTTTATCAAACTAGAATTTTCCAAAACATGAATAGGATGTCAAAATAAGTTTGTCTAGCAAGTTTAAAGCATGTATGTATATCTAGAACATATCTAATATACATAGGTATAAGGCAAACTTTTTTGATCTATTATTCATGAAAACCAAAAACCAAATCATGAAACGTGTGTGTTTTGTGCACTTGAGCATATCAACTAACTAAGCTTTACAAATATGGATCTAAAACACAAACTCTAAACTAGATACCTAAGTCTTCTTGACGATCTTCATCTTCAAATAGACTCGGTCCAAACTCCGTGATTCTCCAAGTGCAAAGGTATGATCTTTAAGCTTTGACACCGGAATCATCATGAATAGCTTCTAATCATCTTGTTGAAGCTAATCACCAACCTAATATCCTGTTAATGATCTGAAACTTAGAAACACAAGAATATTAGTAAACATAACTACATGAGTGTTGATCATCATCAAAACTAGAGTGGAAGGCCATTGGGCCAACAATCAAGTGTTTAGATCACTAAGATTTCATCTTGTACTTTGAGGAGACGGGCAAGTGTGCTCGTGGTTGTTTAGGGTTCGGGTGCGAACTCTTGTAGCTTGAGGTGCGGCCTCGACGAGCCGGTAGGCTTGTGGTGTGTAAGGGACTTTGGAAGTCCGAGGGCTTGTAGGTGTTGCGGCACCAAGGAGAGATCCGGTTGGATCGTGCATAGTGAAAATCCTTCGTGTGTCGAAGGCGGGGATGTAGAGCAAGTGTGCTCGAACCTCGAAACAAACCCTTTGTGTTTGCGATTGCTCACTCTTGCTCTCTTACTCTTTTTGTCTCACTTATATCTTTCATTACTTTATAGTCTTTATCTCCTATATGCATGATATACCTTTGTGCTCATAATTGCTATACTTGCTTGGGATTGTTATTAACACTAGTATTCAACCAAGAGAGCCAACGCGGCACCTCAACCCATTCAAGGGGAATCTAGAGGAGTTTGTCCAGAGCCTCGCAAGGGGAATTCGGCAACACTCTTGTGTTATACATAAGTGTTCAATTAAAAGAAGTTTAATTTGGTCAACTTAGTTTTAATTCCGCATTATTTGTTCACAAGTGACCATTAGATTAGCCATCACCTATTCACCCCCCCCCTCTAGGTGATCTTACACATCCATGTATCATGGAGGGTGTAGGTACAATCTAAATCAAGATGTTTGATGGGATGGTAAGGGAACTGAAGGAAGTGAGGTGTGTACCTCAATTGAAGAGAAACCTAATCTCTGTTGGTGCTTTGGAAGCATTAGGTCTGGTGATATCTGTTCGAGATGGTGTTCTCAAGATGATCAAAGGCTCGATGGTGGTGATGAAGGGCGTCCATCAGGACAATCTCTACTACATGAAGGGTAGTACGGTTACAGGTCAGGTGGAGACTTCTAGTTCTTCAGATGATGGTTGCACGGAGGTCTGCAGGTAAAGGTCAAACATGGAGGTGAAAGGTCTTTGCAAGCTCCTGCAAAGAAGGCATCGTTGGAAGGTGTTGCTACCTGCAAGTTGGAAGGTGAACACAGCGTTCTGGACAAGAAGAAGGTGAAATTCAGCACCAGTACTTACCGCTCAGAAGGTCTTCTTGATTGTGTTCACGTGAGCGTTTGGGGACCTACTAAGACTGCATCACTTAGAGGTCACAGGTACTTTGTCTCTTTTATTGATAGTTTATCTACGCATTGTTGGATATATCCCATGAGACAAAGGAGTGAAGCCCTAGATATGTTGGTGAAGTGGAGAGGAAGAATGGAGAAGCAGATTGGTAGGAAGATCAAGGAGCTGCAGATTGGTAATGTTGAAAGAGATATGAACCAATTCCTACGATTTGGTCAGAATACAGGTATTGCTACTCACTTCACAAAAGGTATACATGGGTTGGTTAAGGAAGTAAACCGTTCCTTACTGAGGAAGTTTCAATGGTCGTTGTCTAATGCAGGATTAGACAAATCGTTTTGGGCTGAGACGATTGTATATGCTAGTCATTTATTAAGACTAAGAAGGTATACGTATTATGAGTATAAAAATGTATTTGATGTACCCCTTCTTGTCTCCGCTATAGTATTGGACTATACCGAGTCGATTCTCAGGGAGAGCTCGCGATGGAAGCTTTGACGTGTGGTAGTGAAGTGAACAAATGATAATTCTTCTCTTGCTTATAAACTTAATGAAGCAAATGAAAAAGAAACTAAAGAAAAGATGGATATGTTCATGGTGGAAATCGTCGGAAAAGAAATCAAGAAGAGGATTTGGTATTCACAAGAAAGAAATGAAAGACTTGGATGAAAGAGAACCATGACTAGCTTACCTTACTACCTTACCAATTCTTACCAAACTCCGTGATAGTGAAGGCTTGCCTCATGTTGTCACTCCATCGGCGTGGATTCGTCTCGCGTGTTGACCTAATTACTTTCTCACTTGAATGACGGTGGTTTAACCGTCGGAGAAGAGAAGATCATACACTTGCAAGATGAAGAAAAGCAATCACCCATGAGTTAGTGAAGATGGCAAGGCTAGTAGTAAACTAGTACATGGTAGGAAAATTAGCTACAACAAGCCATAAGAAAAATACAAGAAGCATGAAGTAAATTGCAAGTAATTAAAGAAAGCAAGAAAGAAAGTAATTAAAGAATGCAAGAAAACTAGAACCAAGCTTCAAGTAGAGGAAGGAGGATGGATCAATCCTTGTTGCTTCAAGTTGTCATCCTTGATTACACAAGCTCTCTCCCTCACAATCTCTCTCTTTTACAATGAATTCTAGGGAAGAAGAAGAGGGATCTAAAGAACTAAACCTAGAGAAAAATACATAAAAATTACAACAACTAAACTAATCTCCTCTCTTCTCCATTCAGTCTTTGTACGCAGGTCAAGGTCCAGTATTTATAGCATGGGAGAGAACCTTCGAGAGCCATGGTAGTTGCCACAAAATCCGGGGCTCAACGGCCCTAGGATTGCCGCGCCCAAGCCGTGGATCGCGGCAAGATCCTGGCCGTTGAGCCAGATCTTTCTGTTGAAGATCAGTTACAAGGTTGTTAGCCACGTGGTATATCTGGAATCTTCGTTTGTTGCGCGGATTTCTCTGGATCTGGGATTTGAATTTGGCTTTATCTTTAATCTTGATTAATCACTTAATTATGGTTAATTAAGTGATTATTTGGATATCTCTCCTTTAAGTGTGTACCTGCAAATATGTAGAGAAGAGGAGTAAAAATCACATATTTATTTGTAATATGCATGAGAATTATGATGTAAAATATGCAATATTGGATACCAATCACACCCCCACACTTATTCTTTTGCTCGTCCCGAGCAAAACAAAGAAAAAGAAAATCTAGACTAACAATTTATTTACACCACTTTCGCAGGTGACGCGATTGCACTGAGCATGTGCAACAAGCCGTTAAACCTCTAGGTTACCCTAGAGGAGGAGTGTTGTCTCCTGAGGGTTTTCAGCGGATTACACCCACAAAATCCAATAAGAAAGAAGACAAATGTTAGTGTTTTGAAAACGCATTTTGAATAAGAGACATGTTTACGAACTATTTTTGCAAAAATATAAGTGATCCTAGGTCATAAGTCCACCTATAATCATTCTTCCTTAAACTTAGTATCCATGCAAGATCTTGTTTTTAATTAAGGTAAGAATTCAAAATTGGATTGAATATTTATCTTTCATAAAACCTAGATAATATGCACACCGTGTAAGTGAAGGTTTCTTGGGATTTCAACTCCAACCATAAAGCCATTTATTTATTTATATATACTTTTTTTTTATGCTTTTTTCTTCCCTTAGTTTAGGCTTTCTAGTCTACCCTTGTAGCGAGCCTTTAACCGATGACTCCCAAACAGACGGTCTTAGGGCACCAGATGAGAAAACATCCCTCGGGTTTAAGGTCTCGAGTAGAAAAGGCCACGAAACTAAAGGGGATTATTTATTTCCTTTACCACCGTTAGGCGTGAATAATCATGCTTCTTGAGGCACAATTCTCCAGCTTAATAGGTGATGTTTTATTATATATTTTTTTTTTTTTTTTTTCTTTTTATATATATGGCATTTTTGGTCTTTGTTTCCATCCCAAGAAATGTGTAAGTGTGAAGTGCATATTATCTAAGGCAAATTTTCAAGATAAGAATATCTCACCAATTTTTCTTACTTAGCCTATAATTTTCAAACAAGATCTATTACTTCAACTATGTTTAAGATGTCACAATTAAGGCTTTCTTAATTTCTAAGATACATCTTAATTTTCTTAAAAATAGATCAAAACATTTATCTCTTATTTTAAAAAGTTTTTTTTTTATTTTATTTATTTCTAAAAGAAGTGTAAAAGAAAAAAAATGTAAAAGAAAAAAAATCTAAAAACTCTATGTTAGTATTTATTTCTAAAAGAAGTGTAAAAGAAAAAAAAAATCTAAAAACTCTATGTTAGTAAACCCTCCCCCACACTTATTTCATGCATTGTCCTCAATGCATCATGATATATATATGCATGAAACAAAAATGAAGAGGGAAGGAAAAAATTACCTTAAGGTGGTGGTTCCGGTGGTGGTCTGATTGGTCCACGAAACATGGCCCAATCATCTTTTCTTTGGGTTTTCAGGAACCCACAAAAATATCACAAATATGACCCACAAGAATGATGTATGCATTTATGATTTTTATTATGTACATGACCCCATCTAATTTCCAAATTTTTAAATAATTTCAGAGTCAAATTTATCAAGATCCTTGTCCCAAAATGGTGTATGAAATGATAGGACAGTTGACTTGGACTCAGGAAGGACAGGAATTGATACCGACTCAGGAATGTGACTTAAGTCAAGTGATGGTGCAGGAGTCGGAATGAGTTCGGGAATTGGGTCCAAGTCAAGAAAATGAAGCTCTAGTCCACAATCATTGTCCAATGATGGAATGTGACTTTCTAAAGGTGATATCTCTTTACTTCCAATATTAAGGAATTCAAGCTCATCGCCATACAATTCTTCAAACTAAGGTCAATGTTTTCCGTCAGAATTGTACAATCAGTTTCAGAAGTAAAGAGATTGAAAAAATCAAGGTCACATTCCTCATGTAGTTCAATAAAGGGAGAACTTGCCAATTTGTTAATAGGATTATCAAAAGTGTATAATTGGTCAAGTTCACTGTGATCCTCAAAGATGGGTGATTCAACTTCATTATGAATTGGGACAGGATCCAATGTCGACTCCGGAAAAAGATTGAAGTCAGGTAAAGTTACCGGAATCATTATTGGATCAGAAAAAAGAAGTGAATCACTAAGTTGGGGTTCAAGATCACATTCCTCATGTAATTCAATTCCACAAAAATGTGAACTTGCCAATTTATCAATGGGGCTTTCAAAAGTATGGAATTGGTCAAGTTCACTATGATCATCAAAGATGGGTGATTCAATTTCAAAATGGACTGGCACTGGATCCAACACTGACTCGGGAAATGGAGTGAAATCAGGTGAAGATACCGGAGTCATAATTGAATCAGGAAGGAAAATTGAATCATCAAGTGGAAGTTCAGGATCATGTTCAAGTTTGAGTTCAATTTCAGAAAAAGGAATACTTGCCAAATTGTCAATTGGATCAGAAGTGTGGACAAGTTCATTTTTAGGAAATGAAAAACTTGCCAAAATGTCAATGGGATTTGAATTTTGGACAAGTTCAGTTTTAGGAAATGAAAAACTTGCCAATGTATCAATTGGATCTGAAGTTTGGACAAGTTTAGGTGAGTGTGCTGAAATTGAATCTGGATTTCCAAGATGACAAGAGTCTTGAGTCATATCAATAGAGTGTGGTATAACTGGATTAGTCAAATGTTGATAGGATAGAGTTTCCTCTTTCCTAAGAAGGTTATCCAATTGTTCTTTCACACTATTGAAAGACTCGGCACGTGTTGTTTGATATTGTAAGAAAGACTCTTGCAAGATGTCTATACTCTTTTCTAGATGTGATAGGTCTACAGATGGCTGCTCTAGAATGGGAGTATAGGAATCTTGAAATTGGAAATTTTGTGAATAGTGTGAGTCACAAATGTGTGATGATGGAAGAGTGGACTCACACAGAAATCTTTACTCGTTTCCTTGACAAGTGGTTGTCCATTAGGAAAAGATGGAACTGAGTAAGACTCTTGAAAATACTGTGGAATTGGAGAGACAAATGGTTTTTGAAGTTGTTGCTCGACTCTCTGTAAATTGGCTTCTATACTCCTTTGTAACTCAGATTTTTCTTCAAATGGTGGTTCAGAAAAGGAGTATATGAAGTGGACTCGGGAAATGAATATTGTGGACAAGGTGAATATGGTGGACAAGGAATTTGAGAATTTGACTCGGGGGACTGGAATCCCAATGACTCGATGAAGAGTTGAAATTATTTTGACATTATAATTGTTAGATGGGGGGTATGGGTCATATTGATTCGGATAAGGCCAACCCGGTGTATTTGGTTGGTGCATATTGTAAAACACCGGGTTGGAATTATCCGAATATGGAGATGGTGTGAAATATGGATTATTATTAGGATGGAAAGAATTGTAATTGTAAGCCATATCACACAATCAAATACAAACAAACAAACAAACAAACAAAAGAAAGAAAATTCTAACCTAAGTTAGGGTAGACTTAGGACCTAGACGACTCCTAACTGATAGACTGTCCACGGGAGGTTTAGTGTAGATTCTAACCACAAGCTAATCAGCCAGGGAAGGGTAAGGTTGGTGGGAGGTTTTCCGTCCGGAGACGTTCCTTAATTAAGTAACCAGCACCTTCGGGCTTTCGGCCCTCAACCCCTTTCCTAGACACTGATTTTGCAAGAGTTAAATTCCAACACTTTTCCCCCTTAGGATAATCTCCTAAATGAGTCCGAGATGTCCCTAGGGCCAACGTCTACTTTTTTATTAAATTAGGCTTGGGTTAGTGAGTGCTTGGGAAAATGATTTTCGGGCTAAGGAAAGGGTAATGAAATCCCCACCTTATCTTATTTACGGGTTATGCCCTTAAAATTGAATTGTGCAAGTGTACAAGAAAAATCAAGGATTCACTCAAAGCATGAAAATCAAGCAAGAGATGATTCCTAGTCTATATGCAATGCGAAACGTACCTTGCCTCCAGCACTCTTCAACAGTAAAAGTAAAACAATTGAAAGACACGTGCCTAAATGCAAGTGTCTAAACAATTTTTAACAATTTCAACCAACTTTTTACTGTTTTATAATTAAGCAGGAATAAGGTGAAGAATACAGAATTTCAGGTATATCAGCAGCTGTGTTTTGCAGAACCAGAGGCCCTGCAGAAATTTTATCAGAAGTTCACTCCTTATTGCCGCAAATCTGCGGCAAAATCCCAGAAATTGCGGCAATTTGGAGGGATCCTGGTCTCTGCTTTCGAGAGCAGAGGCCCAGGTCCACTTGTATGTCACTGCAATGCAAGATTTGCTGTCTCTTCACCTGTAACCTGCAAACAGAGAAGAAGAATCGTTTAGTACTTCACTTTAACCTAAAAAATACGTTGCTCTCCCCGGCAACGGCGCCATTTTGATAAGACTAAGAAGGTATACGTATTATGAGTATAAAAATGTATTTGATGTACCCCTTCTTGTCTCCGCTATAGTATAGGACTATACCGAGTCGATTCTCAGGGAGAGCTCGCGATGGAAGCTTTGACGTGTGGTAGTGAAGTGAACAAACGATAATTCTTCTCTTGCTTATAAACTTAATGAAGCAAATGAAAAAGAAACTAAAGAAAAGATGGATATGTTCATGATGGAAATCGTCGGAAAAGAAATCAAGAAGAGGATTTGGTATTCACAAGAAAAGAAATGAAAGACTTGGATGAAAGAGAACCATGACTAGCTTACCTTACTACCTTACCAATTCTTACCAAACTCCGTGATAGTGAAGGCTTGCCTCATGTTGTCACTCCATCGGCGTGGATTCGTCTCGCGTGTTGACCTAATTACTTTCTCACTTGAATGACGGTGGTTTAAACCGTCGGAGAAGAGAAGATCATACACTTGCAAGATGAAGAAAAGCAATCACCCATGAGTTAGTGAAGATGGCAAGGCTAGTAGTAAACTAGTACATGGTAGGAAAATTAGCTACAACAAGCCATAAGAAAAATACAAGAAAGCATGAAGTAAATTGCAAGTAATTAAAGAAAGTAAGAAAGAAAGCAATTAAAGAATGCAAGAAAACTAGAACCAAGCTTCAAGTAGAGGAAGGAGGATGGATCAATCCTTGTTGCTTCAAGTTGTCATCCTTGATTACACAAGCTCTCTCCCTCACAATCACTCTCTTTTACAATGAATTCTAGGGAAGAAGAAGAGGGATCTAAAGAACTAAACCTAGAGAAAAATACATGAAAATTACAACAACTAAACTAATCTCCTCTCTTCTCCATTCAGTCTTTGTACGCAGGTCAAGGTCCAGTATTTATAGCATGGGAGAGAACCTTCGAGAGCCATGGTAGTTGCCACAAAATCCGGGGCTCAACGGCCCTAGGATTGCCGCGCCCAAGCCGCGGATCGCGGCAAGATCCTGGCCGTTGAGCCAGATCTTTCTGTTGAAGATCAGTTACAAGGTTGTTAGCCACGTGGTATATCTGGAATCTTCGTTTGTTGCGCGGATTTCTCTGGATCTGGGATTTGAATTTGGCTTTATCTTTAATCTTGATTAATCACTTAATTATGGTTAATTAAGTGATTATTTGGATATCTCTCCTTTAAGTGTGTACCTGCAAATATGTAGAGAAGAGGAGTAAAAATCACATATTTATTTATAATATGCATGGGAATTATGATGTAAAATATGCAATATTGGATACCAATCAGTCATCTCATGAATAGATCGACTACGATAGGAGCTCCATTAGAAATTTGGTCTGGGAAACCTGCTCAAGATTGTGGTTTGCTACGGGAATTTGAAAGTCTGACCTACTTCAGTGCCAAGAATGGCAAGGTGAACCGCGAGCAAAGAGGTTTGTGCTTTTGGGTGTCAAAAGGAATGGGTACAGGTTGTGGGACCCCGAAAATAAGAAAATCGTGTTGAGTAGGCATGTCACATTTGGAGAGACTTCAGTGTTGAAGTCCGTCGTCTCTCAGTAGGTGGAAAGGACTGAGACCAAGGAAGTATCGCAGCGGGTGGAGGTTGATGCTACTCCACCATCTCCAGTTGGTTCTAACATCAGAGAAGACTTCACCGGATGTGACACCGGGTAGAGATCATGTAGCCAAGGTTGATGCTGAACAGGTTGAAGACATTGTTGAGGATGTCGAGTTTTTTGCAGCCATTGGAACAAGGTAAAATCACGCTTGTGGGTAAAGAAGCATGAATCTCAAGCTTGTGATCGCGACAAGCTCAGTTGAAGGTCGGTGTTCTCCATGATGGTCGTGAGGAGGTTCATATGACTCAGCCAGACAGATTCGGTGCTGCAGACCCAGGTACAAGTGCTTGAGCTTGATGGAGCTCATTTTAATGAACGACGGTGGCTTGATCCTTTGGGCAAGGTACGTAGGCAGCCGTAAAGGCGAAACCATTTGGTGATGCAACCTGTGTGAAACGTTTGGGTTCTCGAGAAGTTGTTTGGAATTTCACGTAGAGGTGGAGAGGCTTCACGTAGAGGTGGAGTGTTGTGGCCGATTGGACTTCACGTAGAGGTGAGGAGTTGGACTTCACATAGAGGTGAGTGTTGTGATCTCGATGAACAGATTGATCTTTTGGTGAGAATGATGTGAGCTTACATAAGGAGTGGTGTGCATCCAGTTGTGAAGCCGATGATGGTATTTGGGTGCTCTATACAGACTTGGTTGGACCATCAGCTGAAGACATGTAGACTAGATAGAGCTAGTCAGTTGGAGAGCCAGTATTGGCTCATGATGAGTTCTTCGTGAGGTCATGAAGTTGCGAAGTAGGAGCCACGTTCGGTGTTGGCATGTATGAAAGTTCCTCTTAAGGTGAAGTATTGGGAAGGCATGTGTGGTGCATTCCAGTGGATAGCTGAGCTATAGATTCCAAGCCGAGATCGTGTGTCGGTTTCGTCCGTCCGCGCAAGCCGAGATCGTGTGTCGATTTTGCCAAGATCATGTGTCGATTTCACCAGGTGATAGACTGGGGTACGTTGGAGATCGGCTCAGATTTTGGAGAAATCTTCACTGAGGTGGAGAATTGTAGGAAGAGAGAGGAAGTCGTCGACGATGTCAGCAGCCAAAGGAATCAACAGCACAGCAGGAGAACGGTCAACCGTGGTCCGGTCGACCGTCGGCAGAAGCAGCAGAACGGTTGACCGGTCCGGTCGACCGTCGTGCACAGCCATGCACAGGGACATGCACGGGGCATAGCAATCGACTGGTCCGGTCGACCGACTGTAAGTGCCTAACTCTCGGTTAGGCACGGTCGACCAGTGCCTATGGTCGGTCGACCGCCGGTCGACTGACAGTCGGGTTGGGCTATTTTGGGAAAGTGCTAAATTAGAAATCTGTTTAAGTGATTAGTGGATTTCTAGGGTTTGTTGGGGAGTATATGAAAGAGGCAGAGCTCTCTTCATTAGTATTGCTGAAAATATTGTATTGATTCACAAAAATCAATAGAACCTCTCTCTTCCTTGCCCCGAGGACGTAGGCGAAATTTGCCGAACCTCGTTAAACCTGGTTTTGTGTTCTTCTCTTTGCTTGTGTATTATTTGCTGTTGGTGGTATTGTTCTCTTGCATTTGAAACTAGGGTTTCCTCTAGGTGGTTGTTGTTCGGCGCACAAACAAACATATCATACCACTGCTTGCCGCAAGCTAACATCCGTAGTCATTCGAAATTGTGGCATTAGGTCTGTCACTTCGCAAACCTAATTTGTTCGGTACCTTTAAAAGGTACTCCTTTTGGGATACACAAAGTTTTCTAACCCCTCACCAACTTCCGTTCAAATCTCTCTCTACGAAAATCTCTACCACAAAATATGTCATCATCCTCTTTCGCTCTTCATGTCTTCATAGATACTTCTTGATCCTGTCAGGTCTCCTGGTTAGCTTTCTAAAATCTTGAACAAGTTCGTAGCAAATTGTTAACAGTATGAAAAACTCAGTTGATTTTTTTAAGTATAATCTTCTCAAATGATTTCTTGATAGGCATTTTTACCCAAAATCTTTGTTAGTAGCATAAGGTATAGTATTCCCATATATCATATTTTCCTGATTTTTTTCATAATCATATGTCAAATGTCTTCTTGTGCATCTTTACATTTGATGTTGTTTCTTGGCTGATCTGCTTGTCTTGCTTTAACTTAAGAGAACATACTACAAAATATGACACTGCCAATTTTATTCTTCTCCTCCTACTCCTTTTTTTTCTGTTTTTTTAAGTGATACAACAATAGAGTGATGTCTATTATAGTCTCGTCTACTCCAATCATCATGATTTATACGTAACTTGAATGTTACCTGCACTCTGTGCAACAGGAGCTAACATTGTTGTAAAAATGTTGGTGGTTTTGTTACTCCTTTCCATTCTTCCCGCACTGATTGACATTATCATGCATTCCTCAAAAACCTTTTAATGAATTTAGTGTTCCCATTCCCCAAATTAAACATAAAATGTTGACGGTTTTGTTGCTTCTTTCCATTCTTCCTGCATTGATTGACATTATCATACATTCCAAAAAGTTGTTAGTCAATTCAAAGTGCACCCCTCCCCCAACCCCCCAAAAACCCACCCCCACCCCACCCCCCCCCCCCCACCCACAAAACCAGAAAAAAGGGGGGGAATATCATCTATAGATCACTGTACAGGAGTCAGTACTACATTGATCTAGATAGATGTCTGATGAGGGCAAGAAATCATGACATTCCAAGGCTAATGCCCACATTCTTCAATCCTCCACATTACAAGAAGACCAGAAGGGCTCATCATTAGCATTTAATATATCATTTTTCAGAAGAGGTTACAACATAAAGCAGGAGAGTTCATTAATAACCACACATTCACACACAGAGAGGTCAACACAAAAAACAGTTATAGTCTTCAAGCCAACCCCTTCACCTTCTCTTTAGATTAAATGCCACATTGCCTTAATATCTATAGGTTGCATAGCTTCATAGCGTAATGAGCTGGTTACTTAGGCACATATATACCAGCCCTTGTTATATAATAATCATGTATACATTCTCCTTCCCCTAGATCCCAATTCCCTCTGGCAATTGAAATAGACTGCAGTAACTAGAGATCCGAGATTGTGAAGCTCTGAAAATTCTCTGATATTGAAGTTCTGGCGCCGGTTGGGAGCATATACGGTCTGGCGGCTAAGCTGCCGAAATAGGACAAAGATGACACGGTGAATCCCTGCTGTTGGCCTTGGGCTCTCGTAGCACACGATCTCTTGCCCTGATGCCAAATACAGACTCATAATTAGTTATGTCTACGTATTGCTAAATGTTTATACGAGTTGCTCGCTTCTACTTACCAAATCCTTGCTCCTCTGCTTCCTGGAATGTCTGTGACCAAACTGAAACATTTAGACAAAGACTTGTTAGACAGTATATGGAGTGTAAACTAGAGCTTTAACTGACTCGAGCATAAAGATGTAGTATGACTTGGGGTTGCTTTGTTCTTCATTGCCTGCCCTAAGGGTCACCAGCTCTTCACAAATTGCAAACACTGCATTTTGGCCTGCTGTGGATTATAGTTGCTAATACTGGGTTCAGCTATGAAATACAATGCCTCATGAGATGTTGATCAAATCTTATGACCAACTATTAACCTAACAACAAACCTTCGACTTGGGTTATGTTCAAGGAAACTATGGGCAATAAAGGGGTTTGCCCATAATCCTACAGTCAGGTAGCTGATAAGGAAACCTATCTGATTAGTTTTGCAGATTAAGTAGAAGATCTCCAAACAGATTTGTGATGTAGGAGCTTGTTAACATTCCATGCGATAAAGAGTATCAAATTATTATGCTTGGAAGGAATATGCAGACAAAATCAGTCCTTATATCCCTAATTAGATCATTAATTTTGTCCAATCAACTTTGTCATCTACTATTTGTATATATTAACTGTTATCCACTTAAATTTCATTCTCATAATTTTTTTGTCATGCTTCTCATAATTTTTTTGTCATGCTTCTCACTACAATGCTACCCCGGTACTTTCATCCTTGCCTTTCCATTTCAGTTTAAGGATTATTCTCTGAGAGTGGTTTCTGTCTTCTATTTGTTTAATCGGGCCTATATATATTATATCTCCCATGGCACTAAGTAATATATTGTTTATCCCTTCCATAATCATTTTTTCTTCATCACACAGATCAGTGTGTTGCAAGTGAGAACCTCTGTGAGGTATGATCTCATTCTTCTCCTCTCTCATTCATTCCTTGTCTTTTCATTCTCATTGATTTGATCGTCTGCGGGGGTAAGCCAGGAAACTGGCCCCTACTCACCTTGATTCTCTCATGCAGATTTTTCATCACAAGGGAAATGAAACCAAAGCCGCATCAGCCAAATTTCAGGAGGAGGCAAGGAATAAGGATGATAAAGGAAGCAGAGAACCGGAAACAACTAAAAAAGGAAGTGGAGGACTTTATATCTTTTCATACTTGAGAGAGGCAGAGAGCATGTTGGAAGTTTAAGGTTCTTCTGGGTCTTTTCATATATTGCTCTGAGAAAGAGCATCAATGAGCATCAGTCACATAAGGTAGACCCTGAAAGCTATTCAAATTTAGGATTAGAAGAACAATTAGAATCAGGTATTATTTACCAATACAAGTATTCCCTTGGATGTGGATTGCTTGGGCTTGGGGCATCTGGGTCCACCATCACCTGCAGCATAGTGAAACCTTTTATAGAAGGAATAGAGGTTTTTATACCTTATAGTTTGTAAAAGTGTAGCTTAAAAAAAAAACATTAACCTCTGATATATCCTCAGCAATGACATTGTCAACATTAAGTTAAACTTAAATCACATTCTAAGAGGACAATCTTGCTCTATACGGAGATGGTAGTTATATCTACAAAGCCTTGCAATGTAGGATTCAGACAAATACATGTCTACAAAGCCTTTCAATGTGCACAATTACGGTGGATAATCAAAATCAATGCAATTCCAGAATTCCAGAAAAATTAATCCTCATAGGATATGGATGGGATGTTTACTTCATTGTAGTATTATTTGCAGTCATGGTTGCATGCAACTGTAGTATGAAACGCAAGGGACTAGGTATTATGTCCTTAACGAGTGTGTAGAAGGTTCTAAGGTCATCGCCTCCAATCTCGACTCTAGGTTGGTTTACCACCTGTGATGGTTTAAACTCACGCCCGTTAGTGACCTCCCTTGAGGCGTAGATTACCCTGAGGGGAGTGCTTCTTGTGAAGGGATCCAACACGCCCCCGACCACCCTACTAACAACCAAAGGGTCAATTTCTCTAGCCATGAATGCGGGCACTAGCAACAAAGCTTGAATGAGGGAGTGTCTTTGTAGGCTAGCAAGCTAAGATGATAGGGCTATTGGAGCTCAAATGGACTTTCCATTGGATAGAGGGGTTGTATGTTTTGGATTGTTCAAAGGTGTGGCGATGATGTCAATATTTATAAGTGAGTGAAGTTGCTTAGCTGATCTCCTGACTGGAATCCACTTTTGAGCGAGTGGGTATCACCTTCTCCGGCCTTTCTTATTGTCCGGTTGAGTGTAGCCTTAGATTGTTATCAATGATGGTTTAGAAAGATGTACGTTAAAATTCTTTCAATGATATCATATTTCTGTATTCGTAGATTTTGTAGGGAGAGAGAAGATAAAAATGTATGATGGAGTTTTTTAAACTCATCAGGAAACATAGTGCAGAGATCGGAAGCCAAAAGGAGCGAGAACAGCACGAGAACGGAGCCTATATCAGGCCAGCAACAGGGCCGGTCGACCACCTGGTGAACTAATGTGCACAAAACAGGACCAGTTGACTGGCGTGCACAAACGTGCATAAGGTAGCTCGATCGACCGCCCGGTCGACCTTAGCAGGAGAACGGTCGACCGCTTGGTTGACCGACTGACATGAAGAAACTCTCGGTTGGAAATGGTCGACTGACCGGTCGACCGAGTGCTTGGGTCGGTCGATCGTCCCGTCCGGTCGACCGACAGGCTTATCTGGGCGTAGATATATCTCTCCTTACAGGATTTGGACTTTGTTTCTGAATTGGAGACGAATCCAATTGAGGTTTCTTAAATTCCTGGGTCTTTTTGGTTATAAATAAAGGGGCAGAGCCCTCTTGAATTATAATGCAAGGAACAATTGTATTGGTTGTTGAATCAATAAAATCTCTTTCTTCTTTGCCCCGAGGACAGACAAATTGACAAACCTCGTTAAATATTGTGTTTGCTTTCTCTCTTATTTCTTATTCTTGTTATTCTTCGGATACTTCTCTATTGCATCTATTGGGTTCCTCGCTGGTTGTTGCCTCGCGCGCGACAAATTCTCGTGATAGAATGAAAACTGTGCCTACGCAATATGTTTCCTTCAAAGAACTACCTAAATCTTGCTACAGTTATCATCGAGAGACAAACAATAACAGATTGAATGATGGTTAGAAATGACCTCCTTAGACTGATAATATGTCAAACTTTGGTTCCTTCTCTTGAAGCATGGTCTGTTTTATTTTTAGTAACGAAAAGTCCAGATTCGCGAAGGTTGAAGAAACTATGTCAATCAAGGGGTCCTAAATATTGAAGCAAAGGAACCATATGACAACATCAGGTGTTATATTCAAGACTACTTTTGAAGTCTTAGGACCTTTCTAAAATTTGTATCCTTTTCTCGAGAGTTGAAGTGTTTTTTTAATAATTGGATGAGAGTGCCTAAGAAAATCAGTGGTGTGAGAACATAAAATGTTTATAGTTTTATGGGTAAATTGCAGGAAACATTCCTGCACTATCAGGGAAGTTGCATCAAACTCCCCTGAACTATGAAAACTTGCACATTGACCCTGAATTGTAACACTGTTAACTTTTTCATTAAAAGGAATACGTGCACAACACTTGATCCTCTTAAACTTTTTTTGGGGGGGAAAATCTACCATCACCTCATCCTCCTCCCCACCAGCGTCTCCACCACCACCAACAATAACCACTATCTCCTCCTCCTCCTCAAATCACCACCTCCTCCTCCATCTTCCCACTCTTCTCCTTTTCAGATCACCCCATCACCACTACCATATCCTCCTCCTCCTCCTCAAATCTACCACCACCATCACACCACCACCACCACTAAAGCCACTCCCATCATAACCTCTTCCACCACCACTAACCCTCCTAAACCCGCCGCCACCATTGTCACCATTTCTTTCTTCTCAAACCCACCACTACAACTACCATCACCTCCTCCTCAAATCTATCAACACAACCACCACCACCTCCTTCTCCATCACCTTCTTTTCAACTGACCACCCCTCCTTCACCTCCAACACCACCATTCAACTCATTAGCCCGAACCACTCTCTTCCTCCTCTCCACGTCCTCCTTCTTTTTCTTCTTTCCACGTCACTCACCATCGTCACCACAACCTCATCCTTCTCTACTACTAATGGTTTTTCTAGAAAGAAGATAATGAGGGAGGGGGGGGGGGGGGGGGGATTTAAGATTAATAACATTTAATTTTAAAAAAAAAAAGAGTCACTGAGGTAATTAGGGGAACTAATTGGTCACGTGCAGTGCATGTGACTGATTTGAACGAAAAAGTTAATGGTGTTCAGGATCAGGGGGTCAATGTACAAGTTTTTATAATTCGGAGAATTGGTACAACACCTAGTAGTGCAAGAGTGTTTTACACAATTTACTCTAGTTTTATTGTGGCCTTTAATTAACTTTTGCTCATTTTGTTCAGAGATTTTTCTTCTCTAAACTTGGGTTTCATTGTTAAAACTGTTTCCAGTTTTTCTGGAGTTAATAGTTGGATGCCTCTGATATTTCAAATAAAAAGGTACTTCTTTTGTCTCTCACAATTTTGCAGTGTTTTGCAAAAGAGAAATTTTATTGTTTTTGTGAACTTCCTGAGGTCACCAACTGAAGAAAGTGAAAATGGTCAGTGAACTTGTATTTTGGTTCCTTTTCCACTGTCCTCAAAACTAAATAAGAATCCATTTGCTCTTCTCGGAAGTCAGGACAGCAATCATTTTGCTATTCGTTAAAGCCGTTGCTCGGTCTAAAGTTTCAGAAATTTCTTTCTGTTGTAGCTCTCTGAAGTTCTTCCCATTGAGAATGTTGTAAATACTTGGAAGTTTCTCAGTAAAGAATCAATGCTAAGAAAACCATTTCTGAGTGTAGTAGGGATTTATGTTTTCAGGCTGCCTGTTTTCAAAGCGACTTTCAATCAAGGTGGTTTGATAATTGATGCTGAGCAGTTCAGTTTGTATTGCTTGCGCTGTGCTGTGTTTTTAGTGCGAATTGTCATTATCAATTGGAAACTTATCTCTGCATTTGTGTTGCTGCAGTTCTTCCACTGCTGGGAGACATTGTGACTTACGATAGCAGAAATTCAAACTGTTATATCTCCAGAAGTCTTTGTGATGCTCTTGTTCTGTCTGATCTAAAATTGGGTTAAATATTAGGCTTTTAAATCTCAAAGTATATTTCTTTGCTCACATTTCTGAAAGCTGGCAAAAGAAGCTTTACTTGTAGACAGATTGGAGAAATGCTTTCCCACTTGCACATTTCGTTCACTGCATCTGTATCCTTTTGGTCCTACTTAATTTTGTATTTACATATTTTTTCATACTTTGTGAATACACCTTCAGTTTGAAATAACAAGTTCGTTGTAGTTCAAGAGAAACCACCAAGGCAAATAGAAGCAAGTGTGAAAGACGAAACAAACAATCAAAGCAGACCGCTCTCATAATTCGGAACAAGTTAAACGATAGAAAGAGTATTGAAATTTGACAATACTCACATTTTTATTCCATAGAACATCCAAAATCTTCATATCATCTACATAATAAAAAGACCCAATTTGCAGCTAGATAATTGTCAAAACTGTACCAGTACAGAGAACATAATAAATACACAACACCACAATAAATTATATGGAACATCCCTTCATATACTTCAATTCCAGCAGTAGTTGTTCTCTTTTTACAAGGTATTGAAGTCCCCCTTCAACAAAATCAAGCAGTTGAGAACTATCCAGAGTGAAAGAAAGGAGGGGGGAAACGGGTGAAAGTTATAAAAAAAAAAAAAAAAAAGACTCCCAAGCCCAACTACGGATCGAAAGAAAAATACAATGTCGTTCCTTGTCAAAAAAAACCTGGAACAAGCTCCACCTCTGCAAACTCCCTCAAGCTATCAAATCTAACCTGCGCTCAAGTTACCGTTGTGCAGACAAGTCCAATTTTGTGCCTGACAAAATTGAAGAAAGAAAACCACAAAAGCGAAACAAGAAAATCACCACCATCAGTCACCTGGCTTGTTAAGCGTGCACGCCATTACCATTGGAGTAGTAGGTTCCATTTAGAAGGATTTTGGTGTTTCCATTTTGATACACCTTTGGTTGGCAACACCATTGCCTACTATTCTTGCTCCCGAGAACTTATTACGTACAGGGCTGGTACTTTGCAACCGTGAGTCAAATTTCTGACACGCAGCCTTTATAAGCCCTGTGAACATTACATAAAAAAAAAATGTCTGTTAGATAGAAGGCCTAATATATGCAAATTTGTAGGTCTTAAATATTATCAAACTCTACAGATTTTAGGAAGTTGATTTAGTCCCAGTTTGCAAAAACAGTGCATCATATGCTGTAAGGCAAGAAAGAGCAGAAGGATGTAGTGTGAATAAAAAAGTAACAAAAAAAGAAAAGGAAAAAAAAATTCACAAGGCTGCTGCTTTGATATATCCTGCTCACTGGCTTACCTAACTGTATAGGTATGTGAGAAGGTACTGGGAAACAAGGATATTTTTTATAACTAAAAAAATGAATTTAGGCTTTGAAATAGATCAACATTTATTTAGCGCAATCTTTTGATTTGTTTCTAGCATATTGTATTAATCTGCCACAAAGGCAAAAAAGGCTTCAGGTGCCAACTGTTGGGTTTTTAGCATGTGATGACTGATACAGCAGTAGCAACAGAGCATTTAGATTTATCCCAAACCATTCATGTCCGCTTGTTTCCTCCACTAAGCTGAGATAATGGTTCCTCACTTTAATTAACATGCTGCCACAATCATGTTCACAACTTATACAGGGCTGGCAAGTGCTGTTATTGCACGCATTCAATACAAGACCATGGCAAGTCAAGAAAAGCTTGATTGTGCAAGCTCTGTTCAAGGTTATGCACAGAACTTTTAAAGCCACAATACCTATTCAGACATGTTTAATCTTGAGCTTGACTTGATTAAAATCTTCTTTAACTGAATGTGAGTCATATAAAGCATTATCGTTTTGTCGAGTATTATCTTCATAATGCCATTAGTATTATCTTAATGCCATTAGTATTATGTTAACTCCTCTGAAGACTACAGGTATAGAGAGATTGACAGTGTTGCTCCTTTGTTGCATGAGCTTATAACACGATAAAGAGGGTTGGACCTGCCAGCCAGCCCTTGTGGATTTTATGCAAGGGCTCAAGATCAAGGCCCTCCTCTTGCTCATAGTTGCACGGCCAAGAACCTGGCCCCAATTCATGGAGTTGACTGGTCCAAGAAGTAGGATGGTCAGTTGTTTTATGGAGCTGCATCAACTTTGAGACATGCTCCAAATGCCCATCCATGCTGAATGCTCATGAAGAGAATACTGATATGAAATGCAATTCTTTTATTCAACCTGGCAAATCATATCTTCAATCTAAGCTATTTCTTGTGGAAGAGACACCATAGGCATTAAATTAAATTCTACTGAAAGAACATAATCAAGCTATCTTCAATTCAATAATCTTATTATGTTGTATATGTGTGATGTAACATGGGAGGATTGAAAAGAAAAACTAGGGTTTTGAAATGAAGAAATAGAAACGAAAGAGTTTAAAAAAAGAAAGAAGAAAAAAATAAATTTGGGCTTCGCACCCCCTTACACCACGGGCTTCACACCTCAATCTCAAGAACTCAAACCTCATGAAATTTTAAATTGGAAAGTTTTAATTATTTAATTATTATTTAATGATAAAAGAAGTCTGATGCCTATTTATACGCTATACAAAAGAGCATTTCTAAGGGATAACTAATGTTGTACTAAACACCCACATAAAAGAAGACAATTACTCAAAAATAAACTAAGATATAAGAAAATAACTAGCAACTGGTGATGTCCTTATCATTCCCCCAGGTGGGAGAAACTCGACCATGTCGAGTGAGGGCTCCCCTCATGAAGTATCTCAATCGGGTCAAGGTGGTGATCGTGACAGCAGCACCAGTACATCACATCGAGGCTATGGTGGTGGAGATGGAGCTGGTCTCTGTGACGGGTCAGCTGTGAAAAATGGCAGCTCGATCAAGATACAGATAGTAGACCGAGGCGCACCATCCTTACTGAAAACGGAGCTGATATCAGGATCCCATGGGTATTCAACTCGTAAGCAAAGGAAGCACTTCTCTTCAAAATCCTATCGAAATATATGTACGCCATGTGTACAACTTCCTTGCGGCCTTAGAGTGACTCGTAACCATCACCTCATTATCAACTATAAATTCCTGCAAAATACTATATATGTATGCAGCAGATTTGTGGGTATCATTGTAAATTGTTATCAGCCTAGAGATATCATCAATATGTGCAACAGGCAAATGCAATACAGTAGGCACTCTGGCCATAATTCTTAAAGATAAGAAAATAATATATCTGAGATGCCTAAGAGGACACACACCTAACCCCGCAGATGGAGGTATATTGAAATCAGACACAAATTCCAAACAACCAGAAACAGAAGAAGCACTAGAACCATTTGCTGGATCATAACAAGGAACTCAGGTGACTCACTAGAAAATGAATCGATGGGAATGATTATAAAACTATATACAGCACAAGAGAACTCGAATGACTTACTAAGTACTGCAGTATGTATATTAGGCTCAACTATCTCATCCATATCATCACTGGTACTATCAGAAGACATGTGAACCTCATTAATAATTGGTGTGTCGGAATCAACTGATATGTTTTCAATTATGCTAGCAATTTAGAAGGAACGTGGACATCCTCAACTCAACATCATCACTAGGCATAGTTCTAACATGTTGACTCTTCAAGGGGCACTGATAATCATAATGTCCATATCCCTCACACTTAGAATACGGGCATTGGCATTGACTAACGTTTTAAATGTCAAGTCTATCTTTAATTTAACATCAAACACCTCTTCAACGGTCTCTAAATCATAGGAGTCAAAAACCATAGCACGCCTTATTTTAGGCCATAAACCCCAAACAAATCTACTTACAGTCTCAAAATAGTGCTCTCTCATGTCACTACGATGGGTTAAGTTCTTAAATATGACTATGTAATTCTGAACAGACATATGACCCTGACGAAAATTGTGTAGCTGGTCTAAGAGGTGGCCTTTATAATATTGACTAGTCATTATGGCTCGAATGCAAAATCAAGCAAACAAGCAGATGCAGTGGAGAATCCTAAACTCAAGCAAACTAAATGCAAAGAAAAATGCACTTCTAAAATGATGAAAAACGACAATCACTAATGCAACCACAAAATGAAGCAAATAGTATTTCAACCAACAAATTTTCGCAATCCAAATAGTAGTTACAAGTAATTTAACAGTTAATAATTCAGCTCAAGTTAGAATATCGTTTGAAGGGTGAGTCATTCACGCCCAAACACAAAATTACTCTGAGAATCGTTTAAGAAATACTCACACCGAAGAGCTAAAAATAACGCACAAGGACCTGAAATAGCAATAGTATAAGATGGAAGAAATCTCCTCGAAGTGGGCTCAATTCGAGCTGAAAATGAAGGCTCTCTTCTCCGGCGCGAACAATACCGACACTAAACACAGACTGTGGAGATCGGATCTGCTATCCAACTGCTGTGAACTCTTTTCAGTGGCTTTAAGACTCAGTCACGAACCCAACTATTCAGACAGAACTCGAATCGAACTCTGAATGGGCCTAAACGGGCTCTAAATCAAAACTGCGCAGGTTGTTGTACTGAACTCACTCAGGAAGCCACTGACGTCAGCGTTGAGCCGATGACGTCAGCATTGAGCCACTGACGTCAGCAGAGACTCGGGTCGGCTCAGACTAGAGTGCGGTTCCAAATCGACTGTCTCAGCTCGACTCGGCTCGAGCCGACAGCGGGGCGGCTCGAGCCGAGCCGATTCGGCTCAGCAAGTGAGCCGCTGACATCAGCATTTGTGTTGGCTCTGGCGGGTCCAGTTGTAAATGGGTCGAGTCTACCATCGGGTCGGATCCTTCGCGGGTTTAACTACTTAAACCCAAAACAAAATGAATTCAGGTTATGGGCAGTGAGACCCACGACCGCTTCAATTCCTTCTACCTGATCCAGCTAGGGTTCGAACTGACGACGGCGGTGGTGGCGGAGTTGTAGCGTCGGCGGAGCATGAGGGGGGGATCGGCGAGATCTCAAGCGATCTGATTTGGGAGATCTGCTCAGCCGACGAGGTAAGGAGATCTCGAAGCAGTGTCGGTGGGGAAACCTTGCTACCTGACGAGGAGAGGAGATTGGCTGCGAGGTGGAGGGGGCTGGCTTTGGTGGAGGGAGGAAGGAGACCGGTGGCGACAATGTGATCGTGGTGCTAGATCTGCAGGTCGGTGGCAGGGTAGAGATCAGCAAAGGAGTTTGATCGGCTGAGGAGAGCTCGGTGTCGTAGGAGGTGGATGTTGTCGGCGAGGATGCTGAGATCAGAACTGCGGTGGAGTCGGTAACGGTTGAGATGGCGGAGTTGGAGTAGTGAAGTTGGCGGCGCGAGTTGGCATGAAGGCGACAGCGGTGGGGCTGTCGACGGTGAAGCTAGAGGGAGGCAGGGGTTGTGGTTATTGGCGACTGGAGGTGATGGTGCAAGAGGATGGCGGCGTTGAAGGGAGACAAAAATCAAAGTAAGGAACAGAGAGGGAGAGTGGGTTAGGGCTTTGAGGGAGGGGGAGGAGAAGAAAAGATGAAGGAATTTGTTTTGGGGATTTTCAAAAAGATTTTTTTTGGATTTTCGACTAGATTTTCACTCAAAGTATTTTCTTTTTTGGGGGGGAACAGATCTGGATTTTGTTCTAGATTTAGGATTCTGGGAAAGGCTAAGTTTTTTTTAAATAGATCTAGATCTGGAGAAGGGAGAAGATTCGAAGAAAATTGAGATCAAAGCTCTGATATCAAATTGATGTAACACGGAAGGATCGCAATCACCTTCAAATCAAAGAAAAGAAAAGGTAGAGTTTTGAAATGAAGAAATTGAAGCAGAAATTAGGTTTTAAGAAAAAAAAAAAAAAGAAGAATCGGATAGATTTTGGACTTCGCAGCCCTGGCACCATGGATTTCAAACCCTTACGCCACAGGCTTCACACCACAATCTCAAGAACTCGCATGCTCAAGAAATATAAACCGAAAGATTATCATTCATTCATTATTTACTAATAAAAGAAGCTTGGGGCATATTTATAGGCATTACAAAAGTCTAGTTCTCGATTATAACCAATGTACTAAAACACAATAAAAGAAAATACTAAACTTAAAAATAGACTAAGACATAAAGGCAACTAGAAACTGGTGTGATGTTCTCATCATTTCCCTCAGGGTGGGAGGAACTCGACCCTGTCGAGTGAGGGCAACCCTCATAAAATATATTCGGTTCTTATCTCTATCTCTTAATTATAATTTCTCTGATTTAAAACTCTAATTTTCTATTTCTTTGATTTGAAGGTAATTGGCACCAAAGCTCTAACACCAAATTGATGTAACACGGGAGGATCGCAATCACCTTCAATCTAGGAAAAGAAAAACTAAGGCTTTGAAATGAAGAAATAGAAACAAAAATTAGGGTTCAAGAAAGGAGAAGAAAAGGATAAATTTGGGCCTCGCACCTCTTACACCACGAGCTTCACACCCCAATATCAAAAACTCAAAACTCATGAAATTTTAAACTAGAAAGTTTTAATCATTTAATCATTATCTAATATAATTAAAGAAGTCTGAGTCTATTTATAGCTTTTACAAAAGAGCACTTTTAGAGGATAACCGATGTGGTACTAAACACCCACATAAAAGAAAACAACTACTCAAAAATAAACTAAGACATAAGAAAACAATTAACAATTGATGATGTCCTCATCATTTTGCCCCAGGCTTGATAGAATTAGGAATTCCCAACACCACAACCAAGCAATTTAATTGGTCTTAGGCAACATCTCCTCAATATTTTCTGAAGGTAATGTTGCTCAGGCCCAATCTTAAATGTTTGATTGGGATGATGGAATTTAGAATCCAGTCCTATGCTTGATTAGATGTAAGTAGAATTTCTAAGTTGGTTAGACAGAAGAATTAATCGGGAGATGAATCTGATCAAATTCCAATTCATGTGATGGATCAGACAAATGGTTAGGTAGATAGAGTTAGTGTGATAAAATTTATCTATGTTGTACTAAAGATTAGATACATATAGGTGAGGGTGCTAAAACTATCTAAGACGCACTAGTATGGTTACACGACAATGACATGATACATGGTGTGTGGATACAACAAAAACTCAAGAATTTAAGATATGATTTATAATGGGTATTGCAATAAGAAAATTATACAAGTTTGAGTTAATGTTTTGTCTATAATATGAATTTGTAAGAATATAACAATAAAAAACGCATAAACTCAGATATTATGATATATTTCAAGTTATATGCATCAATATTTACTTGAACAATAAAAAAAATATTAAGAAAGTCACAACATAATATAAATGCATCCACAAATCAAGTATAATTGTGAAACGATTATTCAAGCATTAAAATTTTTAACTTCTTAGCTGCAGATACATATTTGATATGTCTGGATAACACTAAAAAAGTATCTAACAAGTATCCATCAACTATCTATCTAGACTCCGTAACCGAATATGTGTGCCACACAGAAAATAATTGGATTCCAATACCAGCATTTACTGGCTGTAACTGGAACTTTTGAATCAGTAAGGTTGCCATCATAGGGCCTGCAAAGGCAGCCAAGAACCCCCAGCAAAAGCCCCAACTCGACCTCTAACATAATGTAGACCCTAAAAGACTTGGCTCCCATACAAGGGATTCATAACCAGAACGTACCATTCAAATTCAATGATAGGATGTCCAAATTGCAAAACCACTCTAGTTTATATTAAACTACACCAACTAGAGTGCTTAAAAGCAAAATATGAAGTGATTGTTAGTTTCACCCCTTATCATCAAGTAGGAAGAAATCAGGTGACAGTTTGGATCACCCCACCAAAGGGATTTGGACAACTCTTGTTCCAAATCCTTCTGAAAGTACACATCCTGATGTGAAACGGGGACCCTATAGTGTGGTATATCAGTGATAGCTCTGAATTTCTCATCGTTTCACCAAATTTATGATCTTCGGCACGAAAATATTTAAAACTAACAATGCGATCAGTAGTTTTAACAATCACTTGCAATTGTAGTTTAAACAACCAAACATCTCAAGAATTTAATTACAATACTCAGTTAATATGAACAGTCCTATTCGCAGTATCGATTTCAACAAATAACTAAGCATAACAGGAAACACGATCTCACGATTATAGTGGACAACAGATTAATATGATAATAATTTAGAGAATAAATCTACTATATATCCCAATTGATAATCTGATCAATGAAACAGAAAATTACCCGCTGAGAAGCTTTCTTCTAGGATTTCTGATGCTCTACTGATTGATGCTTATGTTGTTGAAGTGACACTTGACTGATGTACTACTCTTCTTGATTTGCTTATGATATTTTGGTACTGCTAACCTGTAGCTGATCTGCCTCTGATGTCGTTGATATTGCAGGCAAGTTGCTTAATCAGGAGGATGTGAATGCTTACACACGAGCAGGCAACGCTTGGCTCCAGGTCTGCTCATTGATGTGCGAACACAGCACAGAGGCAGGGCTCGGGTACTGTGGGTGTGCCAGTTGACTCTGAGGCTCACACACGAGAGGAAGTGGGCAGTCGGGTTAGTGTTGTCCGTGCGTGAGGGGGAGGTGCCAGAGTTGGACGGCGATCAGAGGGGAGGTCGACGTCGGGAGGTGGTCGACGATTTGGGCGTGGGCGGCTATGGACGAGGTCGATGGCGGAAGTCTTCAGTGGTCTCATAATGACTGGACGAGGGAGAAAGAAGGGAAGAAAAACAGTGGGGATGGGTTCTTTGTGATGGATGCAGGATCAGGTAGAGAGAAAGAGAGAGAGAGAGAAGCATGGAGGTAGGGCCTCGTGTGGTCCACAGGGAAAAGGGAGAGGAATGGCTTGGCTGGCGTTTCTTTGGCTTCGTATTTGTTTTTTTATATATTTTTTGTGGAAAAGAAATTGGATAGATAGTGGTGGATGGATAATTGTGAAAGTGGAATTGAGGTATTTGGGGAATTTGAGATAAGAGATAAGAATAGGGATATGGGGATAAGATTTAGAGGGGATAATAGAATTAAATTTTTACACTCTAAATCTTGAATTTAATTTGGGCTTCACACTCCAAATTTGTAAAAGAAATTTCCATTGAGAAACTAAAAATTTTCATTAATCAACTTCATTCCCTTTTTCTAATATAGTACCTTGCCTTAAATAGGCCTACAAACTCTGCCTTTTCTCCATATAACCCGATGTGGGATTAAAAGCTAAAACAAGACTAATAAAATAAAAGAAAATACAATAAACTCTGCATGAAAAATAGAAGATACAAACTCCAAACAAAATAAATCGATAGTAGCGCGCGATGTCTGCTGGATGTCTGCATCACATCCCCTCTCTATCAAGTAGCAAGAAATCCAGTTGCAATTTGGATCACCTGACCAAAAGGATTTGAAAGAAAGAATCTAGCTCTGGATCCAAATCCTTATAAGAGGAATCACCCCCCCCCCCCCCCTCCCTCCCTCCCTCCCTCCCATGTACGTGTATGTGAACTAGACTGGGGAGTTTATATTAACTCTCGAGAGCAACAGTTGAAACACCCTACCTCGCTATTTTTCCATGGGGTTATATGCCGATCAAAATCTCAGAGGTAGTAGGATGAGGAAGTTAAATAAAGGTGAGTTATACGAGCTTTGTAGTGAAGAACTCGACTTTTAGGAGTGAATATAAAGGTTGAGGTATAGCATGTATAGATATACATGCAAAGTAACTTCTCCCCATCTTATGGTTTGAAATCTTATGATCTAGATCCTCCACAATGACAGGCATAATGAGTTTATAATTTTCGAGGAATAATACGGATGCTTAGAGACTCTTTCTTGCAAGTTAAAAAAAGTTTCTAGTGAGCTCAAGTCCACACTTGCAATGGACCTTAATTTCACCTTCAGATATACTATTTCTATTTTAGTTTCGTTTCAAACTTCATTTGCTTAACAAGAAAAGCTAAATTCGAGCTCTTCGTTAATCAGCAAAGCTTTAGATTTCTGAGTTCAATTCAAGCATATGACAAAACTCTAGTTGCCATGAAGAATTTCAAGCCAAACTTGAAAGTGAAACTGGATTCATCACATATAGGATTAGAGGAGTCTCAGAACAAGTTTTAGCAGTTAGCATCTACATTGTTTTAAAGAATCATTAACTTGAAAACAAGATCAGATAGAAACTGAGACTGAAACAAGACAGAATCACAAGAAATTGAGTATCCTTTTAAAATGAAACGCTCACAAAAAAATTCAGCAGGGAGGAAGTTCTAGACAAATCCTTTCATAGGTGACAAATCAGTATATATTTCATCATTAACACGAGAAGAGTGACACATTACCGAAGAAAAGTGGTGATGGTTTTCCAGGTCTGGATTTGAACTCTGGATGAAACTGGACTCCAACATAATAAGGATGTGTAGGCAGCTCAAGAATCTGCAATAAACAGTATATTAACATGAATAAGAACCAAACCACAGCAGAATCAACTTTTATTAAAACTTAATAAAGACCACAGGATAAAGAGAGAAGAAAAAGGAAAGCAGGCGAAATTTGTGAGCATACCTCCATACGATTGCCAGTCTCATCTTTGCCAACAAATGAGAGACCAGCACTTTCAAGTTTTGATACCATATCAGGATTTACCTGCAAATAGAATTTAACATCCAGCACACCATCAAAGCATGAAACAATCATTAAAAAGCACACAAAGGACATCAATAGATATCTAACACATGATATTGAAATAACTAGCATTATAATGGGACAAACCTCATATCTATGTCGATGTCGTTCATCAACAAAATCAACACCGCCATACCTAATAGAATTTCAAGAACAGAAATCAGTTTTTCTTATAAAACGTGGAAAGCTTCCATTCAAATTAAAACATGAAATACCAGAAGTTCAAAGGATATGTCCTTACAACTTTGCAGACTTGCAGTCTTTAACCTGGAAATGCGTCCTTCTCGACCCAAGTCTCATTGTACCTCCCATATGAGTTTTTGAACCCTGCAAATATCGTATCAATGGCACAAAGTCAACTTAGCAGGGCTGCAAAGAATATATACTATTATATTAGAAACAACTTTTTGGAGGAAGGTGATGAAATAGATTCTACCTCTGGCATAAATATGACACACGGGTTCTTTGTGTCACGATCAAATTCTGTGCTGTTTGCATCTAGTAAATTCATCACAGAACGAGCATACTCAATGACAGCAATTTGCATGCCGAGACAAATGCCAAGAAATGGAATGTCATTTTCTCTAGCATATTGTGCCGAAAGAATTTTCCCTTGAACCCCTCGATCACCAAAGCCTCCAGGAACTAGTATACCATCTGCTCCCTGAATTAAAAAGGTGTTCATATGATTATAGGAGAAGTATGTAATACGAAGAGTAACCGAGTGCACCAATAAAGTAAAGATTGACATCTTCAGAATGCAGGATAACACCATATACAAGAAGCCTTCTCACCTTCAGTAGATTCCAAGCCGCTTCATGAACATCAGGTGCCTAGACAAATTATAAATTTTCAACTCTTTGATACAAGGAGGAGAGAGAAAGATAGAGCACTGAAATGTCCAAGCAATTGACAAAAGTGACAAACCTCTCTTGCGGTTGTGTCTTCAAGGTCACAGGCAGGAACCCACTCCACTACAAGTTTTCTACAGCATGCGACAGAAGCATGCAAAAGGGCCTAAAAAATGATTCATATATGCATGTCAATAACAGCTATATTTTGAATTGAAAGCAAGCAATTCAAGAACATTTTGTATCAGTACATCAATAAATTGACTAAAATGTGCATTAGAATTGGTGAAATATTCATGTAGTAAGATGCATAAAACTTTCAATATGCCCAATAATAGAAACCTAGAGGAATTATACATGAGTCTTCATATTTAGTTTTATAGACAAACTATACTATAACATGCCATTCAAACAAATGCAAAGGAGTTGGGTTATGGTCATCGAATACATGATGACAGTATTTACCACCAAAAAAGCTTGAGGACATGTCAAGTAGGATATACCTAATTCCAACAAAATAGCTCTAATAAAGTCGTGGTGATTGATCAAAGCTCTTATGACTGGTTATCAACCTAGTCGCAATATGCTATCCTTCTGGTGCCAAATTCCTGGACAAGGGAAATATGGAAAGAGGGTGATGAGGACATCCATCCAAGGAGCAAGAGCCAAAGTAGACAAAAGCTTTGAGAAGAATTTGTTTAATTTTATGTATTTTTCTTCTTTGTTTATTTTTGGTTTTTTTAGTTTCTTTATTTATGAGTTGTATTTTTATTTTAATTAGGAGTTTGAGTTGTATTCAAATTTTGTAAAAACCTATATAAGGCTCTGTATCAAACAATGAAAGCAATGGAGAATTTGATAAATTTTATTGTGTGAGATTAATTTTCTCAATTTCTTTAGGAGTGAAATTCCTAATTACTGAACCCTAATATTTCTCTCTCATCCTCCTTCCCCAAAGCAAACTTTTCCCTCTTTCTTCTCCTTCCTCTCTCTCATCAGCAACCCAAAGACCCACCCGCTCTCTTTCTGTTCCCTTCTCTGATTTTCTTTTTATTTCTTCTGTTTTCTGCAACGCTGCCATCGCCATCACTGCCGCCACCATCCCTGACACCCGCCAGCTCGTGCCCCTCTTCTTCCTTCCCATCTTCTTCATATTCTTCTTCTCCCTCAACCCACCAACCCAACTCCCCTTCATCTTCCCCTCTCGGCCTCCCCCTCTCTTCCCCACCTACACTATCACCTCCGTGCTTCTCCTTCATTGCAAGCCAGCGGCCCATCCTCTTCTTCTGCTTCTTCTCCCTCATCTTCACCCGCGACCCATCTCGACAGTGCCCAATATCACTACCAACCTCGACAACACCTCGAACCTCGCCGTCGATTTTGTCGTCGGCCTTCTCGAGCCCTTGCTGACGTCGCCTGCACCGCCACTTGTGCAAATCTCCTATCCTCACACGCGTTGCTGCAACCTTCGTCCTCAGTCTAATTCAATTGGGTGAAATCAAACCCGACCCAGTTCTATTTACAATTGATTTAGGTTTCAAGTCGGGCCCAACCAAAAGCGACCCAACCCGCACTCAAGAGACAGGTTTAAGCTGTAAACCCGGGAAGACGATCCGACCCGTGTGCTACAGTAAAGGGTTCAGTACTGAACAGACTCGTTAGTGCACCGTCTTTGTTTTCAAGTCGCAACTTGCACAATCAGACTCTTATCCAGGCGATCTTCATGTCGTTACGATCGTAACGACGAGAGCTTTGCATTAGCATCCACTACAGGTCACTAAGAACCCTGTGATTCTCAGTAGGTAATTTTTCTTAACCCGATCTTTTACTTGTGAGTTTGATACCCATCTCTATTATTTTATTTATTTAATCTATTGTCATAAATAGTGAGATCTGAGATTCTGATAGCCCTATAGTTGCTAATCCTTTACATTGATTTTACAAGTTTGTGCCATCATAACTAGTAATGCATCATGTTATTTTTTTTATCTAAATGGGCACAACTGCATCAGCACTTTTGTTAAACCTATAATCTGGCATTATTAGTTTTAGTTGTTTTCCTATCCAAGATCGTATAATTGGTGAAACGTACCGAAGTTTTGTTCATCACTGATTTCTGATTCACACACTCTATCGTTTCATATCACTTTGGTATCAGAGCACGATTAGGATAAGATTTGCATCATCTAGGCACTTGTTAGGAATTTTACCATTTTCTTACATTAAAAAAATCATCTAGTTTAGAGTTGTATCTTTTCATCTTCATTTAGATTTGTGTATTGCATGTCCACCCGTAATGATAACTCATATCTTTTAGGAGAAAATAGTAAAGTTTCCCCTATCTCTATAGAGTCCCAACCTACACTAACACTTGCCCACATAATGGCTCAGCTTACTTCCCTAACTCAGACTATAAGCGAGTTGCGCAAAGACCAGCAAGTTGACCATGAGAAATTGGCCAAGTTAAAGACCGCACGAGAACCACCCAAAATTGAGGAACCCCCAGTGCCACCCAATGGCAACCCTAACACACCTAATCCTGATGACCTTGAAAAGTATCAAGTTGGATGTCCCCACCTTTGATGGGTGTTACGATCCACAACTTTTCTTAAATTGGCTACAACAACTCGATTGGTACTTCACATGGTATCTCCTTACTGAGCTTAGAAAAGTCAAGTTTGCTGCCATGAAACTGACTAATCAAGCCAGCCAATACTGGACCAATGTGGAATCAATGATACTATCTCGACGTCACGAGCCTATAGAGACTTAGTCTGCCATGAAGGACAAACTTAGAAACAAATACGTGTCAGCATCCTACTTCGATTGTCTTCTTGGTGTTGGCACCGATTCACCAAAGGCACCAAGTCCGCCAAAGACTGTAGCTCAATTTGACGAGTTTCTCATTCGTTGCAGTACCTTCGGCATGGAAAGTAGCACTCAAATCCTTTCCCGATTTAGGGCTGGTCTCAGAAAAGACCTACGAACAGAATTGTTGGCTCCAGGAATTACCGAACTTGAGAAGGCACACACGTTAGTCCAAGATCTAAATTCTGGTAGGACCAACCATACCTTCAAGAGTCATGATTATAGAGTCTTAGTGTCTAGACCTTTCCTATCTCCTCAGCCCAATAAGTCTAGTACCCAAACTCTTTCACATAGGAATGACATCAAAGTCAAGAGCCTTAAACGGGACAATAAAAATAAGAGCCCCGAGTTCCTCAAAATTAGTTCCACAGCCAAGTGCTATAAATACCAAAGTTATGAACACTCAGCGGCCAGTTGTCCTAGTATCATCAGAATCACCATAGTAGATGGAACACTCATCGAAGCCACTGAGTCAGAGTCTGAAAAGTATATTTATGACCCAGGAGATGCTGAAACTGATGAAGAGTTCACAAGTGATGATGTTAGTCTCAATTGTATCAATCAAACACCATCAATTCACTTGTCTGTTGTTATATGAGTTCCCTCCCAACCAGCTAAAAAGGGTGACGGAGAAAATTTGTTACCTTCCACACGTTCACCAAAATTGGAGATAAAAATTGTAAGGTGATTATGGACAATGGAAGTTGCATCAATGCAATATCGTCCAAGTCGCTCGAAAATCTTGAATTAAAGGTTGTACCCCACCACATCCATTCAAAATGTCCTGGATTGACTTCACGGCACTTGAGGTCAAATAACGATATTTTTTGCCAATCAATTTCAATCATTATAAAGATAAGATCTAATGTGATGTGATGTGATCACTATGAATGTGGGTCAAGTCATATTAGGAGACTATGGTTGTTCAACAAAAATGTCACTATTTACAATCGATTCAATATGTATCAATTTGAGTATGAGAGTAAGCAGATTAGCTGCAACTCTTGAGATCCAAGACTGAACAGCTTAAGCAGACATCCACTTTGGTTTTGTTGCCAACTCCTCCTTCCCCGCCTCTCATTGCTACAGACCCCTCCCCATCTCTCACTATGCATACCCTGTTCGCAGATTACTTCCTTCCTTACTGCCGACACCATCCTACTATAGAGCATTCGAGTCTGAGTCTGCCTTTGCATCACAACATGCACAAACTACACAAAGAGGCCAGTGATGGAAATAAATAAACAGAGCAATGTGAAGCCTAATTTATGAACTGACAGTAAAAAAATATTTAAGCTTTTAATGTAGGTGATTATGTAATGGTTCGGATTTATCTGAAATAATTTCCTTCAGAAACTGTTAAGATGTTACATGTTCACATTGTTGGACCCTTCAAAATCTTAAATAAGCTCAATTGTAATTCTTATATTATAGATTCTCTAGAAATTATGATATTAGTTGTACTTTCAATGTTAATGATCTAGTAGTAGATTACAAAGTTTTGATTGTAGCCCACTGATTAATAAGCCTTCACTTAAGCCATCTTCTGATAGCCCCTCACCTAGTCCACTCCAAAATACTCATCCCCTTACAGCAGAGAACAACAACTGAGCCCATTTGTCCCAAATATTTGGGGTAGGCTACTGAACCAAAAGAGAATTACGCCGGATCGGGCACATGAATCAGCTTTCTCCACTCATTTCCATTGAGCAATATGTCTTCATTAAGACCTTTAGCCTCTATATCTTATCGTATCACCTCCATCTATGTTTTCTTTGGTCTCCCCCGCGCTCTTCTAACTTGACCTAATTTGATCTCTACTCGCAGTACTGACCCATCTGTAGGTCTACGTTGCACATGACCAAACTATCTAGGCGATTTTCTCTCATCTTTTCTTTTATAGGGGCTACCCCTTACAACAGAGAGAGTTGATAAAATTTTAGAGGATGAGATTATCACCACCAAATCTAGTGGAACTCATAGGTATTTGATCCGCTGGAAAAAAAATCAAGTACCAATTGTTCATTACGACTAGATTGAGATGATTTGCAACAGTTTGATCCAATACAGCATGGAAGCCCTACTCTAACTAACTCGACAGGGTAGTCTTCTCTCGCCCGGAGAAAATGATACGGACATCCATCCAAGAAACAAGAGCCAAAGTAGAGAAAATCTTTGAGAAGAATTTGTGTAATTTTATGTATTTTTTCTTTCTTTATTTTTAGTTTTTTTACTTATTTTATTTCTGAGTTAATTTTATTTTAATTAGGACTTTGGGTTGTATTCAAATTTTGTAAAAGCCTATATAAAGCCTTATATCAAACAATGAAGGCAATGAAGAATTTGATAAATTTTATTATGTGAGATTAATTTTCTCAATTTGTTTAGAACTGAAATTCCTAATTACTAAACCTAATATTTTTTTCTCCCTCCTTCCCAGCAGCAAACTTTTCCCTCTCTCTCTTCTCCTTCCTCTCTCTCTCTCATAAGCAACCCAAAGACCCACCCTCTCTCTTTCTGTTCTCTTCTCTGATTTTCTCTTTCTTTCCTCTGTTGTCTGCAACGCCACCGTCATGCCCCTCTTCTTCCTCTTCTTCTTCTCCCACAACCCACCAACCCAACTCCCCTTCGTCTTACCCTCTCGGTTTCCCCCTCTCTTCCCCGCCTACACTATCACCACCGCGCTTCTCCTCGCACCGTCATCGCAATCCACCAACCCATCCTCTTTTTCTGCTTCTCCCTCGTCTTCACCCTAAACCCATCTCGACAGTGCCCAATATCATTACCAACCTCGACAACACCTCAAACCTCGCTGCCGATTTCATCGGCGGCCTTCCCGAGCCCTCGCCGACTTTGCCTGCACCGCCTCCTGCGCAAATCTCCTCTCCTCACACGCGTTGATGCCCTCTTCGTCCCCCAGTCCGAATTGAATTCAATTAAGTGAAATCAAACCTGACCGGGATCCATTTACAATTGATTTGGGTTTGTCGTTGAGACAAACCAAAAGCAACCCGACCCGCACTCCAGAAAGAAAAGGAGACTGATTTAAGTTGTAAACCCGTGAAGATGATCCTACCCGCATGCTACAGTAACGGGCTCAGTACAGAACACCGTTACTGCATCGTCTTCACTTTTGGTCTGTAACTTACACAACCGGATTCCGATTCAGGTGATCTTTTGTGTCATTACGATCGTGACAACAAAAGTTTTGCATTGGCATCCACTGCATGTCACTGAGATATCTGTAGTTCTTAGTAGGTAATTTTTCTTAACTCGGTCTTTTATTTTTGAGTTTGATATCCACATCTATTATTTTATTGATTTAATTTGCTACCACAAATATTGAAATTGTAAGAGTCTGATAGCCCTGTAGTTGCTAGTCATTTACATTGATTTTACAAGTTTGTGCCATCATAACTTGTAATGCATTATCTTATTTTTTAATCTAAATCGGTACAACTCTATCAGTACTTTTGTTAAATCTATCATCTTGCATTATTTGTTTTAACTGTTTTCCTACACAAGATCGTATAGTTGGTGAAATATAGTGAAATTTTGTTCTATCACTGATTTCTGATTCACACACTTCATCGTTTCACATCAGGGGGGGCTTGGCACAAAAGTTACTACAAGGCTAGTAGGTGGTAGCATTACCAACCTTGTTGCTCATACAGGCTAAGTTTGTGCAATCAGGGAGTCCTACAAATTTCTCTATACTGGGAAAATTCTAGCCAAAGAGGATAGACAGTAGAGTTCTCAATGGGAGTTGCACACATCTTTAATGCATAAAATAAGTCAAAGAACAAAACAGAGCACGATCTCTTCAACAAGACAAGGCAGCTCCAACATAAAAATTTCAACACAATGAATTACTAAAGCAAATTAATATAATATTACCAAGGTATAGCAGAATCATGACACAATTCAATTTGTAATAAGCAAATAACAAATGCCAACAGGAACACCCACATGGATCTGCAATACCAACTCTAGTTTATAAAATTTGTTTGAGAGCTGAGGAAAAGGGTAATAAACAAATGCTTCTACACTTTGTAGCAACACAAGCTTGTCTCAACAAACTACTGTCTATAAACTAAGTAAGACATTCAGATGCATGCTACTAAATAACACACAAATCAAAACATTACCTTTAAAACAGAGAGGTAAGAATCAGAAAGACCGGTATATTTTCCAACCATAGCAATCCTGACCTGTAATGTAAATTTAAAAAAGTTAAAAAAAAAAAACCCACAGGATATCAATTGTGTACATATAAATCTATAAGAGCATCACATCATAAAACCAGAACTTCAATAAGAATGTTAAAAACAGAAACCCACAGGATCACGCAGTGTGTCACAGAGTTTAGCCCGAGCTGTCCATTCTTCCAACATGGGGTACCGAGCAACACTGTGAACAATTATTTAACATTAGCTTTATTATGTCTCGAACAAAATACAACTACAAGAAACTGAAATAAAATAGTCCAGATTTATAAGACAAACCCTTGAAGATCCAGTTCTTTTAATATGGCTTCGTGTGCCTTCTGCTCCTATAGAAATAAACACAACAAGAAAAAGAAAATGCTTGTCTAAATAAACTATTGTAGCCTGGACATAAGCATGATCTCACAAAACTAAACTTCCACCAGTTAAAGGCTATTATGGACTAAAGAAACCTACTCTTAGTAGCAAAGGAATGTGCCAGATATTCGTTACATCATAAAGGGTTATGATATTGGCAGCCTGCAAAAAGGATATAAGATTAAATTAGCATTGGGTATAACATAATAAATACCTTCAAAAAAAAGTAGAGAAAATTAATCAATTATTTGGTTACAGTACCGGAACGTGGCAAAATCTCGACAGTTTTTCTTTTACATGTTCACCCAGTGCCTGTTGAAATAATTCAAACAAAAACATCATACTCGATCAGACAAAGCTAACTTAATCAGGACGCAATAAAAGAAAGAACTGGGTGGGAAAGGGTGGAGAGTGACCGATGAACTGCGGCAGGCGAGAATATTTGGTGTCAACCCAAGTCCTCTTAGGCCCCGGACACTATGCTGTGTTGGCTTAGTTTTCTACAACTCAAAAAAGATTAATTTAAACCCAAATACCATGCAGGCAGACTGAAAAGATCGATAAACAGATAAATTTTAAAGAAATACAAAGTTTCTACAGGTACACACCTGTTCTCCAACGACGTTTAAAACTGGCACGAGACTGACATGAACCAGGCAGAAATTACCAGCACCTGAAGCATGACATGATAAAGCGTGGAAGAAATGAGTAAGACAGTTGAAAGAAAAGAAAGCCATCAATCTTGAAACGGGCTGGTGTAGAGATTCCTCACCTACGCGGTAGGAGAATTGTCCCAATGCTTCAATAAATGGCATTGATTCGATATCCCCTGCATCAAGAATGCCATTGTTATGCCGTGAAAGGATCATGGATCCTGCACCACATACTAAGAAGACTATGGGAAGTACTATGAAATCTTTTTTCAAAAAGCATGCAAAAAGAGCTACTGTTTTTTTTCTACCAGATAAAGAAGCCACTCAGAAATGATTATCACCTATAGTTCCTCCCAATTCTATAACACAAACATCAGCAGGTCCTTCTTTGCCATCCACGGGTATCTTCGCAACTCGTTCAATCCACTCTTGTATGGCATCTGTAATGTGTGGTACGACCTTTAAAAGAAAATAATGGAAGTAGTTTAGGATCAAAGAAGACTTTCCATGTGCAGTCCATCTGAATGACCAACCAATTGATATTAACGGCATTGACAATGATGACATACCTGGACTGTTTTCCCCAGATAATCTCCCTTTCTCTCCTTGTCAATGACGGACTATAATCAATCACAACACCAAATGGAACATTCATGAACATGAGCTTACAAAATAAAACTTTGGTGTTGTATGATAAATCACAAGCAGAAATTTTAAATGATTTAAATTGCATGTAAAAAAAACTACTTCAGTACCTGATAAATCTTTCCGGTAGTAATATTGTTATCACGGGTTAATTTAATATCAAGAAATCTTTCGTAGTTCCCAAGATCCAGGTCCACCTTCAATCCCACAAAAAAAGAGAGAGAAAGAAAAGGTTATATGAAACATGTATAAACCTCATCAAGGAAGAAACTGTTATTAATAAAAAGAAAATGCCTAGGTTTTTTTATCATATATGGCCAAAAAAACCTGTAACATCAAAATATTGTTTGGATGGACAGTAAGAAACGTAGCAAAATTACTTAAGCCAAAAAGATGGTCTTAAGTAAGGTAAGCATTAAATTAAGAACTCATACAACTCAAAAAAGATAAGTAAAGCACAAGGTTTTAAACCCAGGAGGTCAAACAGCCAGTCAAACATTAAAAAGCAAAACCGAAAGACAGTAATAGGAAATTATAATCTAACATGCGTTGCCGAAATAGTTACAGTCTTAGAGAAGCAAATTGAAAAATATAAACACAGACAGATAATAAATAAAAAGAACAATAACACAGGGAGGAGCAGAGATATAAAGGTTCACAGGATTTTCTTACCTCACCACCATCATCTAAAACAAACACTTCCCCATGCTCAAATGGTGACATAGTTCCCGCATCGGTGTTCAAATATGGATCTGCACATGTGCATTGTGCCTAATAAGAATCCCAATGATGAAAGAAACCACAAAGAAAGAAAGAGAATTGATAGATAAAGTGACATTTTTCATTCAAAACCTAACTTAGAAATAGACAAGACAGAGTTGTAGTGGCAGCTCATTTCCAAGTGCTACCGCATGGATAGATAATAATATCTATCATCAAACAAATAACTTAGATAATAGATAATCAAATAAATAACTAAAACAGTAAGATCCAAGAATATACTGAAAGAACCAAATATGAAAATGAATGTATCAATATTTAACAGCTATTCAAAAAATAGAGTTTTTGTTTGTTTCAATCTATGTTGAGACGAATAAAACAGCAAAACAACAATGGCCTGTCCGCTCGCAGTTGCAGGGGCCAAGTATAAGAAACAAATATATCACATAGCATAGTCCTCCACCCTTAACAGAATAAAGATAAAAGACAATATATCCAGTAATTATCAATTCAATATTCTTCTCATGTTTCTTGATCAAAACTTACTTTCATCGGTAAAAGTGAACAGCATCTTTGACATCTGTAAATCTTATACCAAGTCTAAAATACATTGAACAGAACACTTTTGTTAGAATAAAGGTCACAACTAGGAGAAGTATAGTGTTAAAAGCTAAGGGTTAAATATAGAGGGGAAGAAAGTAGGGATTTCTAATTCCAACGAGTCATAAAAGAAGGAAAACACAGCCTCTGTGATGTTTTATAAAACGAAGCCCTGAATGCAAAGACACGAGACACAAACCAAAGCAAGCTAAAAAAACATAGTGTACTTTTCCATTTAACCTTTTCTATTATATCACTATTTTCATTTCATAAATATGAAAGATTATTCTTCAAATGATGTATCAATAAAGATAAATAAAACAAATTCTTGACCAAAGCAACAATTTTATTGTAAAAGGTGCACCCTAGGAACCAACAATGCAAAGTCTAATTAAAAAGTTTACCTAAAGAAAAATGAGAAAAGAGAGGGAGGGAATTGAAAGCTTGCTCACTGTTTCAGAGATCCAAGTTCCAAAATTTTGTTATGCCCCATTAATACCTAAAAGAACAAATACCCCGATGTTTTTTTCACTTAACTAAAACCTTGCAAGCAATGGCACAAAAGAAGAACCAAACAAAGCACATCGCATAATACTCCATCCTAAATGGAAAATAAATATGAAACCCGAGTCCTTCATGTCTTCATTTTCCCTTTCCTTGAGCTAAAACAACTTTCACTGATAATATTCCAACTCCCAATCAATTATGAAATTTAGGGTACATTTCCAACATAAAAATATATCCAAAGAAGCTAAAGGTCAAAAGAACCAATATAAGATATACCATACTGATCAAAAATAAAACAAAAAATACAAGAGAAAACAGGAGGGAAAAAACAAAATTACCCTCTTAGATCAAACCAAATGATCATCAAAACAGTAGCCAAAATGTTTGAAACTTGGTAATGCCCTTCATCCAACAGGGTAACAAAACTCTTTAATTTTTTTTTCCAAATCTCAAAATTTCTAAGCATTGCCCCCCAAAACAAGAACCACACCAAGCACTGATCACAGCCTCCATCTAAATGGCAAATAAAAATACAAATCCATCACCTTTCACTTCCTTTCTGTTACCTTGCTTTTTGGTTGAGCTATTTTAAAACCACTTTCATTCAGTAAAAGTGCGCAATTGTAGATCCTAATCCCCCATCAGAAGATGAAAAGGGCATCCCGGAATCTATAAAAAGAACATGACAAGATAAAACTAGGGGCGAAAACCCCAAAAGAAAATAAAAAAAATATAATCAAAGTGTAAAAGACAAAAAGGATAAAAATAAAAACTACCCATTACTCCAAATGACATGAACATCAAAAGAGTGCTCAAAAGATCCAAAATTTACAATACCCAATTCACAAGAAACCCCTGAACCCCTCAAAAAGAGGGGGAAAAAACAAATGTGTTTATCACAAAAGATCTTTATGAGAGAAATGGATCAAATACCAATCTTGATGGAAGTAACTCGAAGCCCGCAACCCTTGAGAACCACTCCTATGCTGCTGGCCGTCACCCCTTTGCCCAGCCCGCTAACCACCCCTCCAGTTACTAATATGTATTTCATCTCTCTCAAAGGTATTGAGATTGCACCAGCAAAATATTACAAAAGCAAAGGATTAATTCGAAGAGTGCTCTGCTCTTTGTTTCAATGAGAGGAGAGGAGGCGAATGGAGCGACGAGGGGAGGCGGAGCTTGAAGGATTAAAATACCCTCGCCCAACCCCACACCCTTTTGTCTCTTCTCTCTTGAGTCTAAAATCTCACCAACATTATTATTTTCTTTTTCTTTTATCTCACTTCATGTGATATATGTAAACAGTGTTTTTTTTCCCCTTTTCCTGCTTTTTCTTTTTTGGTACAAAAATATAATATATATAAAAAAATAAGGGTGGTGCCCTTTTCCACGTTAGGGTTTCACATGACATGGATAGCGTTTGGTGAGTTGTTATTAGTTGGTAACTTATTATTATTTTTTTTTTTATTGCGGCTAATCACATTCTTTGTATACATGAGCAAAATGGATTATATTAATTATCATCATTTTCTCAAGAGCTATATCCTAATTGCTAGGCTATTTGTAATGAAGGGGGGTTTAAACAATATTATCCCATTTACTTAGGTTACATCTCACCCTTAATTTGGCTTTTAGCTTTTAAGCATCTGGATTTGGCCTTTCCATTAGCTCTTTCCAAGGTGAAGGGGTAGGCTTTAGGGTGAGGGCCTAGGTAGGCTTTGTGGGGAATTTCCAATAGGACAAGTAGTTTGTCAGAGCTGTCTAATTGGTCGTCTCTAGTTGGTGTTAGTATTTTGAGAGTATTTTAAAATTAAGCATAGTTCTTTTAGTCCCACATTGAATAGGAAAAGAACTCTTTAGTGTTTATATATGGAGTCTCTTTCATGATGGGGTGTGGGCTAGAAACTAGGGGAGCTCAAAAGCACACAAGCCCATTAAGGCCCAGTGAAGGGAAATGGGTTACTGGATCTAGAAAATCCGAGTTTTTAGAGCGCGGGTGCGCGGGCTAAGTTTTGCCAATTTTATTTTTGAATTTAAAATTCCTGAATAGGCTAAGTTTTGCCAATTTTATTTTTGAATTTAAAATTAAAATAAAATCTTTTCAAATCCTGTCATAATATTTGGGTCAGAAATAGCTGTTGAGATTCGTATCTTTCCATGTTCTGTCCTGTCATTATAATGACACTTTCCAAGGCAATTTTGTTTCTCTGTACAAGTAAAGATTGATTCTCTGTCCAAGAATTATGTTCTCTTCCCAAAGATTTTCTAATGATGATAAACTCTCTTTATAAAGGATCTATTCCCTTCTCTCAAAAACAGAACTCAACCATCTTCCTCTTCCTCTGAAATTTCCTTAGACTCTTCAGTTCTTCCCTGCATTTCTGGAGGAAAGAAACCGAACTGTTCGAGGGCCTGTGCATTGCGAGTGCACGTTTGCAGGGCCAGCGATCGTTGAATCCTGGAGGGTAGGCCGTCATCAACATGCTGCACCGAGATACTCTCTCAGAGGGGCGCGATCTACTCTTAAGGACAGTGCTCCGCACGTCTCGATCAACACAGAGAAGTTCCTTCCTTCTTGAAAGTTTAATTTAATTAGATTAGTAGTATTTTATACATTATTTTACAACAGTTGCTCATCTTTTGGCTCGAGTCATTTGGTTGGACTAACAGTTTTTATCTACGTGACTCTTATTAGAATTTTCGTATGATTGATCATCGATAAATTGAACGAAATAATTGACATAAGGTTTTTTTTTTCGAGTGGAGTCATCGACATACACTAAATAAATTAAGAGAATTTATGTATTTCGATGTCAAAAATTTTGAGAATGATATTATTTTTTTATATCGTTTCTTCGGTTGGCATCTAATGCATATGTCAAACGTTCTTGAGCGCATGGATGTGTGGAAAATTGTCTCCCATGCAAACATAATAATGAGGAAATGTTAGCAAAACTAACCTTCATTTGTGTGTGTGTGTGTCTATGTGGAGGGCAGCCTACTAATTTTGTAGTTATATACAGGATGCAACTTTTCTTTTGAATTTTTTTCTCCCTTTTTCCGATTTCCATTTTTTTTCTTTTTTCTTCTTCCACAAACTACTGAGATGGACAACACCTAGAATTTGATATTTGCTACACATTTGCAACCAGTTATCCACAATCTATTCTCACTTTTTCAATCATTAAGTTCTGCTGAGCCAACTGAGTTTACCTCAGGCAAAGTGATAGAGTTACACTAATCGAGGCTTGTTACATAATGCCTTGAATTCACCGTGTATAAAAACTATTTGCAATTTGTGAGTGGATATTGCAATCGATATCCATGATAGAAGCATCGCTCAAGATCATGAATAAAATCACTCTTTTAAGGGAGTTTATTTATCTCTGTGAGAGTTTTCTCTTCTTTAACAACAACGTTCAAAGTATAACCTTCTCTCTTTTCTCTTCAGAGTACTTTTTTATTTGTAGTTTTTCTCTTTTTTATATGTAATCACAATTCTGGAAAAATACATCGATTTTCATCACAAAATTATAGTTTACAAATACTATTAAAGTTTCTCAAAAATACCTTACTAACTCGCATCTAACGAGTTAGATATGTGCTGAGACTTGACCTTTTTGCTTCATCTTCTTGTTTTCCAAAAAAAAAGAGAGAAAAACACTATGAGTTCATAGCTCCTGATATAGAGAGATAATAACTTGAGAAAGATATACAATAAGAAGAATAAGTTTGAAAAGTTAGCCCATTGCAAAGAATTGAATAAAAGTTTAATTGTTATTTCAAACCAAGTGACAACTAGGTATCCAATGGGAATGATCCATAATTTTGAAACTTATCTTTGCAGAGAAATGTCATTTCAACTCAAAACTTTCCAACTCAAATCAACATAATAAAAAGAGTAACTTTGAAAAATTAGGCCATTGCAAAGAATTAAACGAAACGTTTGTTATTCTCAAACTAAAGGGCACCTAGTTATCAAATAACGAACGATCTACTACATTGAAAATTATTTTTGCAGTGTAATGTTATTTTAAGGTCAAGCGGTAAATTTTTTTTACAGTTGTGAGTGAGTTTTATACAAGTAAATTTTATTATACTTTACGATATTTACTTAGTAATGTGTAAGTCGTAAGTCGAATAGTTGACCACAAAACTAACTGTTGATGATTTAAACATATTAAATATTAAAAATAGTACAATAATAAAAAAATTAAAAATAATACATATTTAAAATAAATATTAAAAATATCAAAATATTAATATTTAAAAAATATTAGATTGCTAAAATATTAACAGTAATCTAATGTTAATTATTAAAAATATTTAATATTGTAATCTATTATTAAATACTATTAAATTAAATAATTAAATATATTAGATTTTAAAATTAAAAAAAATTTAATAATAAGTCTTAAATCGGCATACTCTCGAAAGTCATGCTTTGTTATTATCATTTGCTTCTTTTTCTTCTCTATCTCCCACCCAAATTTCCAACATATTGGGTATTCGTACCAACCGTCCAATGCTTCTTTCTTTGGGATTTGTTAGGATTTTGAATGAGAACTGGTTTGTAAAATAGATCCCTTTTTAAATTTTAAAGGAGCCCGTCTATAGACGACCTCTTCTCTTTCTGTTGGAGCTGTTTGTATGAACGCGAAAGTCAGGGGAGACCGTAATTTGTAAATGACTTATAACTTAATTATAATTACGGTATTTACTTAGATTATAATTTGTAAAAAGCTTACGCAACTCAACTACCACTCACTTATAGCCCACTTATAGTTAATTTTGTGGTGATGCAAATTTGTATTATTTTTTATGTTAATATTATTTTTTTTAATATTTAGCACTTTTAGTATTTATTTGCAATATTAAAAAATTTTAAATCACCAAATAGTTAATTTTGTTGTCAACTTTTCACTTATGACTTACATATTACGACAACCAAACATCGTAAAACACAATACATTTTCCTAGTTACAATTTTATATTATCATTCAAACACCGTAAAACCTACATGTATGTTAACTCATTTACAACTGTAAAAGAATTTATCAATTACGACTTACGAATTACGGCCAATTACGACAACCAAACAGACCCAATGTTGAATAACTCAAATCGCCTTTGCATTGACATGAAGCTTCTAGGATGAACCATTTTAAAGGATTGTGTTAACACTTTTCTTTTATTCACAGTCCCTGTGTTCTATTACATTGCGTGTCAACGTTTTGTTTTGTTTTTTTAAAGAGAAGAAGCTCGCAGTTAATCATTAGCTTACATACATAATCTATATACATATATTGTACCACATGGATTCCAGCCGTTGCCTAGTAGCGAGCAAATCCATCTGCTTACCATGTGGTCACATGAGGGGATAATGTTTGTGATCTTTTTTATTCAACAAAGATATGCACAAGAAGTATGGGAAGGTGAAGACACCAACATCCGATTCTGATACGATAATTGACACAAATCTAATTTTCATTAGAACTTGGAGTCTTCACATTGAGCATTGTGCGATGAATGTAAGTCAAGGTGAATATTATTGAAACTTTTTGTTTTCCATTCATCTCTCATTTCAGAAGAAATTGTCTTTCATGTTAGTGTTCATGTTTTTTTAGGTTTTGATTTGTATTTCTACTTTGTGTTATGCTTTTCACCAAACTGTGATTTAATTAAATCTCCTAGTGAAGTAAAAACTTCATTTGGTTGCTTGTAAAGCAATTGAAATGGAAAGGAAAAGAGGAGGAGGTCAACTAACATCTCTTCTCAATCTGAGTTTTTCCAGGAGATTGGTGGGACTCATATTTGGTTCAGGGAACCAAAATGAAGAAATAAACCTTTCCCCTCTATTTCCCCATCAAAATCCAAGGTGGACACTCTTTCCACTATTTTCCTGCCCATTTCCAAGCTTTTAGTTTGGAATTGGGTTTTTTTTTGTTTTTTTGTTTTTTTTGGTTTGGTGGGGGGGGGGGGGGGGGGGGGGGGGGGGATGGGGGTTGGGGGAATGTAATGTGGCATGGCATTTGACAAAATTTTACATAGACTCTCAATCAAACAATTCTCATGACATTTAACAAAATTTACATAGACTCTCAATCAAACTAGAATTGTTTTAGGAGAATTTTACATAGACTCTCAATCAAACTAGAATTGTTTTAGGCCCTATAAATATAAAAGTTTGGAGAATTTATGTGAGGTTTAGGTGAAAACTTATTCTTTTAGGGGAAAACTTACATGTAAAATAGATTCTTCTTATGAGACCTGAAGGGGGCGTTGGTGAGTTATTGTAGGTGGTTTCTATTGATATGCTCTTTTATCTGTAATAATAATGAAATATCCTGATTGCTTCATCAGGGACATAGTGTTTTGGGGTGAATCACCTAAAAGTTGTGCATTACTCCTCTATTTATTCTTGGGCCCTCTCTGGTTATAATTTCTCCATCGTTTTATTGCTTTACATTTTGTCTTGTACTGATTCCTAGCATTTAACTAATTCGTTTTTAATATAGATAATTTGTTCTCACAACCTCGTCTCCATCTATCAAAACTACCTGGAATGTTTCAAAAAAGTAGGCATACGACATAAAAAAATTCACGCTCTTCTTTATTTCTAAAAACGGGTTGTCCTAACCATCAACAGTTATTCTATGTCCGCTGTCCATTGAGCCTGATTTGAATAATTCTCTTTTTGTTGGATTATTACTAACGTAATCATAAAAAGCTAACTTTTCGGAAATTTTAGACCAAGCTTCCGATAAACTCAGATTTTATCAACTTGAAAAAAGAAGTTGAAAAAAAACACATTTCTAGCTTAATGAAAAATTAGATATTGAATCCCACTACGTCAAGTGGGTGAGATCAATGAATAGTGAAAAAAGCTATTATTTGTACAATAACCATTTCTAGACAAAGGCCTCTATGTGTCATGGGCTCCACACTTTTGGGGTCCTTTTGATTGCCACGAGGGGAAATTGTGGACAATGGGACAAATAGATCCATGTGCATTTCTATCCTAAATTGAAATCTCTTAGCCCACTTGATGTACCCTCCATGGAAGCCATCAAAGTCAGCCGCATGGTTACCGCTAAACACCCAACACGAGCCGCCTCCTCTAGCTTATTGAAGATGTGGTTGGTGACCGGAAGAATTCGAGGCCGAATCCTTGTGTCATTCCGGAAGGATTCGAGGCTGAATCCTTATCACTCAAATACAACCCTACGACATCCGAATATAAGATACACTCCATTAAAGTTGATCTATATTATTTTAAATATCTATAAACTAAAAATCATGTATTTTAATATTTTTACCCATTCATTAAGTGACGCAAAATGGACGATTGAAAATAACATATTGTTTAGATCTACATCTTTAAACATAAAATACTCGATCCGACCATTTCATCATGATCTAAAAATTTAAAAATTCTCACACACCAATTTTTGTTGAATTTAAATATTCTACACTGTTAAACAAACCAACTCACTATTTAGGCCATCCATTTTTTTTCCTACTTGATTCATGAACAAAAAAATATTTAAAATACTTGATTTTTTATTTATAGATACTTAAAGTAATATAAATCAACTTCAATGTAGTGGATCTTGTATTCGGATGATGTAGGGTTGTAGTTGAGTGGGAAGGATTCGGCAATCCTTCCGGAATGACACAAGTCTCTATCTCTCTATACACACACATATATGTATATATATATATATATATATATATGCATATATGCGTGTGTATGCATATACATATATCTATATCTATATATGCATATACATGTGTGTGTACATATACATATATGTAAATATACATAGAGATAGACTTGTGTCATTTCGGAAGGATTCGAGGCCGAATCCTTCCCACTCAAATACCAACATCCGACATTAAAATACAAGATCCACTTCGTTGAAGTTGATCTATATTATTTCAAGTATCTATAAACCAAAAAATCAAGTGTTTTAAATACTTTTTGTCAATGCATCAAGTAGGAAAAAATCGGACGGCCTAAATAGCGAGTTGGTTAGCTTAACGGTGTAAAACATTTGAAACCTAAAAAAATTGGTTTATATGGGTTTTTAAATGTTCAGATCATAATGAAATGGTCAGATCATGAATTTGTATGTCTAAAGACATAAAACTAACCAACTCACTACTTCGGACGTCCATTTCGCGTCGCTTGATGGATGGGAAAAAAGTATTCAAAGCACTTGATTTTTGATTTATAAATATTTAAAATAATATAGATCAACTCCAACGGGGTGGATCTTATATTAGAATGTCGGAGGGTTGAATTTGAGTGGGAAGAATTCGAGCTCAAATCCTCTTGGAAGCACAGAAGTCTACCTCTATATACATTAGGGGTGGCAATTGGGTCGGGTCGGGTCAACCCGACCCGATTACTGCTCGACCCATATAATAATCGGGTCAGGTCGACCCGACCCGATTATTATACGGGTCAAAAATTCAGACTCAGACCCAACCCATTCGTAGTCGGGTCGACCTGACCCGACCCATTTGACCCGATTATTAAATTTTAAATACAATTTTTTTACACTTTATACCAAATTATTGGGTGGATAGTTAATCATCACACTAAACTCCACACACTAGAGGCTACGGGTTCAAAACTGGTCTTACGCATATTTTTTGACAATTTGATTTAGGCGAAGGGGGGAGGCAGGGGCGGCAGAGGAGGAGATCAAGGGGAGAAGGCCGAGGAGGAGAGAGAATAATCGGGTCTGGCGGGTCAAGTGGGTCTGGCGGGTTCGGGTCGACCCGACCCATTTAATAATCGGGTCAGACGGGTCGACCCGATTATGACCCAAACCCGATTAGCTCAAACACATCCCGCTAACTTCGGGTCGGGTCGGGTCGGGTCTGGCGAGTCGCGACCCCTCTGCCACCCTAATAGACATATACATTTATGTATATATATACATATATATATATATACATATATGTGTGTGTGTGTGTGTCTATATGTGTGTGGGTGTGTATATGCGCATATATGTACATATGTATATATATACATATATGTGTGTGTGTATGAAGAGAGAGAGAGAGAGAGAGAGAGAGAGAGAGAGAGAGAGAACAAAAAACCAGTGACATAGGAGAGACTCCCTCTTATGTCGCTAGTGTGGCTAAATCCCAACCCCAAATCTAGAGATGAGTTAGCATAAGAAAGAAAGAGTAAATTTTGTATAAAAAAAAACCTTTTCAAAAGATATCAATTAATTCAGTTGTCCCCCATATCTCTTCTCTGTTCTTTCTCGATTCCCAGCCCATCCCCCTTCCCCCCATCTCTGTCGCCGCCCTGGCCTCTCTCTCGATCTTGATTTCAATATCGATCTCGAACCTATCTCACCATCGCTCAACCACTCTCTCTGTCGTTGATGCCCTCATACCAACTTTCTATCTCTCTCCCCCTCCCTCTCCTCTCTCGATCCCGATTAACATCGTTGGAAGACCAGTCGTCGCTCCACATCAATCAACAAGCGCCAGTGACCTCTCTATCTCTTTGCCCCCTCTCTGTAATGCTTCGGGCCCGCAAGTACGAGGACGCTATTACGACATACATCGGGCCCATGGACACTACTACAGTGCACATATGCAGGGAAGAAATACTCTCACATATGTATGCTAAGCATCAGTACAGTATATGAGTCAGAGTACGAAAGTCATGGTATTATACATTCCAACAAAAAGTATAAGTATTCAGTTATCATAGGTTATGACATAATATTACATGGATATTACATCGCCAAGAAGAGAAAAATAATGGATTAAAATGTATGAACAATACAAAAGGATGCTCACGAGCTGGAAAAGGGATCTCGAGAGCTAGTCAAGAGGACAGGACTGGAAGGATCTATGATTGATCTGCTCGCTTAACAAGAAAAGCCTAGTCTTCTACTGTGGGGGCCCGCTTAAGTCTAAGCTCCGAGATCTGAACATGTAGGTCCAGGGGTTGTCATAAAGCAACCCAACGAGTACGCAAAATGAAGTTAAGTGTGAGGCACAAGCAAACACAAGTGTATAAGATTAAAGTGACGTGGCTCAGTCAGGCAAGTATAGGCAAGTCACACAAAGCGATATAAAAGTAAATAAATCCAAGAGAAAAGAAAATCAGGATTTTAGTACAGAACACAGAGGCAAGGTATCATGCAAGAGGCGAGCAAGGTACTTTAATACACACGATAATACCAATCAATATCATTTATTATTTTAATCTTTCCCTTCCAATATCCCATACCACTAGCAGTTCATATTGGAGTCCATACTCCGGCAGAACCCATCTGAACTATCGCACCCGGATACCACTATTCGAACGAGGGAGTGACCAAATAATATACGCTCCTGACATCATCATTGTTGAGTTATTAATGCATCAAGTCATGGGTAACGAGTCATGTACTCAAGCATGCAAATACAAGTCTATAAATAAGAAAGTAACGAAATCAAGTACAGTAGGTTAAAAATCATACTTCATGAAACAGTCTGTTCAACTCGAATCATACAAACATGAATTGGTGAACTATAACACCATGACAAGTCATATGCATAAGTAAATTAATGTGCTTTATTTTGACTTATTCAATAATAATAATAATCAGTATCGCCTTCAATCATCCCCTACCAGTGTCCATACCACTAACAATCTACACTAGATCACGTACTCCAGCAGAATTCATTCGGATATAATATATGAGTACCAGTACCCAAAAGAAGGACTGACTTAATATCACACATTCGTAATATCATTATTGTTTGGTTATTAATTATCATTATTATTCATATGATTCATATGTTTTGGTATATGTCCTACCGTCCCAGCACACATACATGAAAGTACACCTAGAGGGGGGTGAATAGGTGTACGGCTAATTTATGAACAATAATGCGAAAATTAAAAACTAATTGCAACACACTTAGTGTAACCAACGAGTGTAGCCGAATTCCCGGTGAAGGGCTATGGACTAACTCCTCTTGATTCCTCTGAATAAGAGTTGAGGTGCTATATGAAGCTCTCGTGGTGTAGCACAAGTGAGGCACATAAACAAACACAACCAAGCATATAAGTGTGATATGTCAATATGAATCAATGCAAGGCACAATATAAGAGAGAGTTAGAGAAAGTGGATCAAACACAAACACCAAGATATGTTTCGAGATTCGAGCACACAGCTCTACGTCCCCACCTTCACGCAGAAGGATTTCCACTAACTCGTCCACACAGGACTTCCCATACAGGGAACCTTCACTGAGGATTTGGGGCAATACAATAACCGGGAGTACACAACTCTCTCAAATATAACACAACCTCTACACTTGGAGGCTAGGCACAAAGCCAACACAAATCAACCTCACAAATGAGGGATAGGCACAAAGCCACTCAAACAACAATCACCTCACACTTGAGGGATTCCAACACAATCTCCACCTCTCACTAGAGGGAGCTAAATACCACTTCCACTATCACCTCCACACAAGAGGGATGCCAACTGAATCACCTCTCACTAGAGGGATATCATAAAGATGGAAGATTTACAACTTGGTGATCACAAAGACCACAAACCAATAACTTTTCCCACAAAACAAAGATCCTAATAGATAGGATAGAATGATAAGCTCAAGTGAGAAAATAAAGTGTTTGGAAATGAAAACAACAAAGAAAAACACTTGAGAAAATCACAAGATAGATATTGAAATAAAGATCAAAAACCAATTCCCAAATACTCTCTTTGTCTTTGAATTTTCCAACACTTTAAAAACAAATGAAGATAGATCTTTTGAACCCAAAAACTCTTTTGAAAATTTGTTGTTTAAACACTAGAGAAGTAGGAAATTTTTACTTTCAAAAATTCTTATGAAAACAGCTCTTGAATGTGGTATTTATAACCCCCAAGAAAATATGCCCGTTGGCAGCTGGAAAAGGCCAGAATGCCCTTCCGGTCGACCGGCCAACGGTCAAAAAAGTGACCGTTGAGCCCAGCGGTCGACCGCCCGGTCGACCGTGCCAGATCCAGAGAGCAATTTCTCTCTGGCCGGTCGACCGCCCGGTCGACCGGGCCAAGGCTTACGGTCGACCGTCCGGTCGATCGCCCCACCCGAGAGTGAGGTGACTTCAGTCGGTCGACCGCTCGGTCGACCGGCCAAAACACTTGGCCTATGTGCACGTCTTGTGCACATCGGTCGACCGTTCCGGTCGACCGGCTCCTGGTCCGGTCCGGTCGACCGGTCGGTCGACCGCCAGAGCCTGGCAGGCAATTTTTCAGGATTAAAACTTGGGTTTTTATTATCTAATTAGTTCCCATAAAATCTTTAAAATTCTCCAAAAAATAGGTTCTTGTTATATATTTGACATACAAACATGTTTAAGTAAAAAAAACAAACTATGTTACAAACATTTTGAACCATTTTTGTGACTTACAAATTTTACCGAAAACCAAAATCCGTATTTTCTAAAACTTAGATTTTTGAAATGGAAATCTGATTTTTCAAAACACATGTAAATACAAAAACATGATATTTAAATAACTTTGAAGCATATAGTATATGGATAGAATCCAATATACATGAAAGAGATATATATATATATATATATGAATGTTTTTTACATTAAATCCGAAAATAAGTTTTGTTTAAATACAAAACCCAAATACATGAATAGGTTATCAAAATAAGCTATTCTAAGAATATGAAGCATACATGTATATCGATCAAATCTAATATACATTAAATCATGTAAAGTTGTTTTGATTCAATTCTATTCATGAAAATCAAGATCAGTTAAACTAAATCCAAAAACCAACAAACATGAAACTTAAAACAAGTGTGTGTTGTGAACTTGAGCATACCACAATATCTAATCTTTAACAATGGATCTAAACTAACTATTCTAAAACAAACCGAGGTCTTCTTGTAGAGCGCCGTCTCCAAGTCGACTCGATCCAAATGTGATCCACCGAGCTTGACTCTAAATGAGTGCTAGATATGAATTTTGACGCTCGAGCTCTTGAATCACCATGTGAAAGCTCCAAAACACCTTTGTTGAAGCTAATCACCTACTAATATCTTGGTTAAAATATCTGAAGCTAAATATCACAAGATTATTAATAAACTATAACTACATGAGTTAATCATAATCAAAACTAGAGTGGAAGGTCTCTGGGCCAACAATCTCCTCATTTTTAATGATGACAAAACTCATGGAGTTATATATGCATGGATTAAAGTTAAGCTTCAAAGAAGCTCCCCCTTAACTCATGCATAGCAATAAACAATAAGATATGCAATGAATGTTAAATATGGATATGCATAAACATGCATAAAATAATGAAATAAACATGCTTTTGATACCAAAATTTTAAAATAAATTACTTCTTCCTCTTTTTAAAATAAACATGTTCTTAAATACCAATTGAAAATATAAACTTAAAATAAACATGTTCTTTAAATAATTGCTCTTGATACCAATAAAAATTTCAATTGAAAGCTTTATCAGCTCTTGATACCAATTAATAAAAACTCTTGATACCAATTGAAAGATAATCAATAAAAGCTCTTGATACCAACAATAAAAATTTTAACAAAAGTTCTTGATACCAATAAACCAAAACAACTTGATACCAATATCAACAAAACATCAAAACATCAAACAAACTCTCTTGATACCAATATGAAACAAACTTTGATATAAACTTACAAATAAACAATAAACATGCATATAAACTCAAATACTTCTCCCCCTTTTTGTCAATTATCAACAAAGGGGTTAAAGTAAACAATAAAACAATGTTCTCCCCTTTTTGTCTGAAACAAAAAAAATCAACAAGGGGTGATATCAAATCAAAACATTATGATACCAATTGAAAAAAATAGATCAATTAGTGCATCATGATATCAATTGAAAATAAATAAAACATATCAATTGAAAGTACATAAAACAAATGTTTTTAATATAAGTTTAAATAAACATGTATATATTATACCAATTGAAAGTAAATAAAACATTTTGAAGAAATCAACCAAAATTTTGATATTAATTATAAGATGTAAACATATGTGTAATCTTGATACCAATTGTAAAAATTAGTACCAATTGAAAGTAATTTTTCATTAGGAGCATATGATACAAAAAAAAAAATCAATCTCATTTTTCAATCATTTTTCAATATAAAGTGTAGGAGTAAAATACCAAAGGTAAATAAAAACAATTAAAAGATGAAATATGAATTTTCTCCCTCTTTATGAAATGCAAAACAAAATGATGCATAAGCTTGTATAAGATACCAATTGAAACATAATCAATTGAAATATAATAGTCATTTAAAAAATCAAGCTTAGCATAACTAAAATTTGTGCTCAAAGATATAGAGATATAGTAAGCACAAATAAAATACATATGTATGAAAAATTGAATACCAATCAAAATTGATACTATTTGAAGTGTAAGCATACATATATAAAAACATATATGAGTATACAAAAAGAATGTCAATAGTGATACCAATTGAAAAGATCCAATGATACCAATTGAAGGTATAATAAGAATCAAGTGTATAACTCATATTCCCTACCATCCATTCATGCACATGTTTAAATAGATTTTCAATTAAGAGCATACAAGGCATGGTCTCCCAACCAGCAGCCCTTAGAAGGGTTGGGGTTTTCAAAAATAAGTTTGAAAATAGTTATAATACGTTTGAAAACTCTACCAAATGAAGAATACAAACTAGTTATAAGATAAAATTATAAACTAGTACGAAATCCTTCAAGTAAGGAATAAAACAAAAATATATTTCATGAAACATGAAAATCACTAAACCAATGTCACTCAAAATCTATATAGCACATACAATACTCATGAAAACAAAATCATGAGAAAACATCAAGTAATATAAGTGTACAAGTTTAATGTGAAATACAAAGTCATGAAAATAGGGAATTAAGCTCAAATACAAAATTCCTTAAAAACATGAAAATCATCAAAACTAGAATCCTTCAAGGTATATGTATGTTTTGTACAAACTAGAGTATACATACATATGCTAAAATAAACGAGTCCACAAAAGTATATGCATGAAGGCAAGTGGCTCACGGATGTATATGTATAACTAATAGATTATACAAAATAGACATATACATGAAATTAAACATAAACCTGAAAATATGTCAAAAATATGAAATACAAGTTAAAATATATGAATCATCAAAACTAGACTATACTAGTACATCTAATAAGTACAAATGAGCGTTTAAGCACAAACACATAATAACCTATTTGTGGCTCACTAGTTGTACAAGTATATACCTAAGTTTTAATGAAAACTAACATCTAGACATGTAATCAAAATATGAAGCATAGAAATCAAAACAAAACTTATAAACAAACATATGATCATTATGTAAATGAACATGCATTAGATCTAGGACATACACATTAGTTAAAACAAATGTGAGAATTACAAAAGTATAAATTCATATTAAACATGGGTGATCTCAAATACTAATCATATATATCACAGTCTAATAATCATGATATTTAACATAATAATCAAGAAATATCAAATAATGCTAAAAATCAATGACATGAAAAGCATGTAAACATAATGGGAGTAAGAGATCGTTACCAAAACCAATAGGGCACATCTCCATATCTCCAAACCATGGTGGTCCTTCCACCAAACTGCCCTTGAAACTGATGCATCCAAATAGTCCTCTTTAAGTTCGGAACGCATCCACCTCAAGGCACTATCACTCTCACGTCATGTGAAAGCCCACACCTACATCAAAAATAGGAGTGGTCTTTGGTACCCACACTCTTTTGGGTCCATGAGGGTTAGCTCCTTTCCTAACCCAAACAAATTTAGTATTTGAATCATGTATACGATCATAACAAAACTTAGCAAGGTGGCCCTTACGTCCACAATGTGTACAAGTGTACACATGAGCATACATTGTGTAATGGGTGTGAACGTGGGAGCATGTGTATGCTGTGGTTTGTGTGCATGCATAGATGGAACTTGTTTCTTGCGAAACATGGATTCCAACCTTGTATGATTCATGACACAATGGCTCAAAGTAGAGCCCAAATAATCCACACTCTTCTTAAGCATACAAATATCATTTTCAATTATAGAAGAAGAGGTGCATGCAATAGGTGAGCTAGAATGTGAAGCTACACTAGCATGGCAAACATAAGAGTTTAAATTATTTTTTAAAGTTTTATTTTCATTTAAGCAATCTTTCAATTCTTTAGAAATTAAATCAATTTTGTTTTTCAAAGAATCATTTTCTTTTAAAATAAAAACAAGTTTTGAAGATAGTGTTTCATTTTTCTTCAAAGCATCTTCACAATCATTTTTATTTTTTAGAATTTTATTTTCTTTTAGAGCAAGATCAAGTTGGGATTTAAGTGAGTCACGTTCACTTGAAATCTCATCCCTTTCTTGCAAAGCAATCTCAAGTCTAGAAGATAAATTTTTATTTTCTTCTTTAAATCAAAACTATCCTTTTCAAAAGTTTATATTTTGAAATCAAATTTTCACAATTTTTAGCTAGTTCATCATTTAAGGCTTATGCATCCATACACTCATTGCAATAAGAACTAGTACTAACATCTAGTTGGGTATCCGAGTGTACCTCAAGGGAGTCATTCCCTTGGACCATGAAGCAACGTTCGTCGGACTTGTCTCGACTAGATTTCCTCTTCTTATTGATAATCGTTGGTAGCTCAGGGGATGTCAAAATGTTCCATACTGCAAAAGCGGAATCATAATGAGAAAACACATGTAAATATTTTTAATCAAGAGATGCTCTAAGTGCCTTAAGGGCTTGTGCATTGGCCTCGATATGCTTGCTATCACTAAGGTAGGATTCCATGGTAATGGCAAGGTAAACTTTATAACCTAGGGCTTTTAAATGGCAACTCATCATAACCTTTCATATATCAAGTCTAGAGATATCAAACATAGGAGGGCTATCCATAAGTGTAAACTATATGTGTGCAAATGCAAATGCAAATGTAGATTAGCAAAATTAAGATCACACTCTTAGGTGATTAAACCTAATATCAAGAGCGTAGGCTCTGATACTAATTGAAAATACACCTAGAGGGGGTGAATAGGTGTACGGCTAATCTATGAAAAATAATGTGAAAATTAAAAAATAATTGCAACACACTTAGTGTAACCAACGAGTGTAACCGAATTCCCGGTGAAGGGCTCTGGACTAACTCCTCTTGATTCCTCTGAATAAGAGTTGAGGTGTTATATGAAGCTCTCGTGGTTAAACACAAGTGAGGCACACAAACAAACACAACCAAGCATATAAGTGTGATATGTCAATATGAATCAATGCAAGGCACAATATAAGAGAGAGAGAGAGAGTTAGAGAAAGTGGATCAAACACAAACACCAAGATATGTTTCGAGGTTCGAGCACACAGCTCTACGTCCCCGCCTTTACACAGAAGGATTTCTACTAACTCGTCTACACAGAACTTCCCACATAGGGAACCTCCACTAAGGATTTGGGGCAATATAATAACGGGAGTACACAACTCCTCTCTCAAATACAACACAACCTCTACACTTAGAGGCTAGGCACAAAGCCAACACAAATCAACCTCACAAATGAGGGATAGGCACAAAGCCACTCAAACAACAATCACCTCACACTTGAGGGATTCTAACACAATCTCCACCTCTCACTAGAGGGAGCCAAATACCACTTTCACTATCACCTCTATACAAGAGGGATACCAACTCAATCACCTCTCATTAGAGGGATATCACAAAGATGGAAGATTTACAACTTGGTGATCACAAAGACCACAAATCAATAACTTTTCTCACAAAACAAAGATCCTAATAGATAGGATAGAATGATAAGCTCAAGTGAGAAAATAAAGTGTTTGAAATGAAACAACAAAGAAAAACACTTGAGAAAATCACAACATAGATATTGAAATAAAGATAAAAAACCAATTCCCAAATACTCTCTTTTTCTTTGAATTTTCAACACTTTAAAAACAAATGAAGATAGATCTTTTGAACCCAAAAACTCTTTTGAAAACTTGCTGTTTAAACACTAGAGAAATAGAAATTTTTTGCTTTCAAAAATTCTTATGAAAATAGCTCTTGAATGGGGTATTTATAACCCCTAAGAAAATCTGCCCGTTGGCAGCTGGAAGGGCCAGAATGCCCTTCCGGTCGACCGGCCAACGGTCAAAAAGTGACCGTTGAACCCAGCGATCGACCGCCCGGTCGACCGTGCCAGATCCAGAGAGCAATTGCTCTCTGGCCGGTCGACCGCCCGGTCGACCGGGTCAAGGCTTACGGTCAACCGTCAGGTCGACCGCGCCCACCCGAGAGTGGGGTGACTTCAGTCGGTCGACCGGCCAAAATACTTGGCCTATGTGCACGTCTTGTGCACATCGATCGACCGTTCCGGTCGATCGGCTCCTGGTCCGGTCGACCGGTCGGTCGACCGCCAGAGCCTGGCAGGCAATTTTTCAGGATTAAAACTTGGGTTTTTATTATCTAATTAAATCCCTAAAATCTTTAAAATTCTACAAAAAATTGGTTCTTGTTATATCTTTGACATACAAACATGTTTGAGTAAAAAATAAACTATGTTACAAACATTTGAACCATTTTTGTGACTTACAAATTTCGCCGAAAACCAAAATCCGTATTTTCCAAAACTTAGATTTTTGAAATGGAAATCCGATTTTTCAAAACACATGTAAATACAAAAACATGATATTTAAACAACTTTGAAGCATATAGCATATGGATAGAATCCAATATACATGAAAGAGATATATATCAATGTTTTTGACATTAAATCCGAAAATAAGTTTTGTTTAAATACAAAACCCAAATACATGAATAGGTTATCAAAATAACTTTTCTAAAAATATGAAGCATACATGTATATAGATCAAATCTAATATAACATTAAACCATGTAAACTTGTTTTGATTCAATTCTATTTATGAAAACCAAGATCGGTTAAACTAAAAACCGAAAATCAATAAATATGAAACTTAAAACAAGTGTGTGTTGAAACTTGAGCATACCACACTATCTAATCTTTAACAATGGATTTAAACTAACTATTTAAAACAAACTGAGGTCTTCTTGTAGAGCGCCGTCTCCAAGTCAACTCGATCCAAACGTAATCCTCCGAGCTTGACTCTAAATGAGTGCTAGATATGAATTTTAACGCTCGAGCTCTTGAATCACCATGTGAAAGCTCCAAAACACCTTTGTTGAAGCTAATCACCTACTAATATCTTGGTTAAAATATCTGAAATTAAATATCATAAGATTATTAGTAAACTATAACTACATGAGTTAATCATCATCAAAACTAGAGTGGAAGGCCTCTGGGCCAACAATACATCCACTTATGAATAAGACAAGTTATTACTGAAAACTGATGGGGGTATCAATGAATATGTCTACAATGGGTCCCTTGTATACCCAGGACAACAACCAAGGGTGTTGGGAAGGGTCTTATTTGTATCCCATACAGGAAGGAAGTATATATATAAGTAGGGGTCCAACACACCCCTTGGAACACCTGATGGCCCTCAGGTTGAACCAAAATTTTAGTTGCACAACATTCCTAAATTATTGTAAACACGAACCACATTGATATCCATCAGTTTTCTCTATCCTAGTGTATGCTGTCTGATTATTACAGATTTTAAATTTATGATTATTGGTTTACGGGGAGTAACAGGAATATCATAGCAGGAGGAACATAAGTAATACATGAGTATATGATGTTAGATGTATAACATGATAATGTTGTTAAGTCTTCGTAAAAAAGATAATCATAAATCAAGTAAGTAACCGATGAGGTGACAAGTGTTTGGTGTCAGGTGGAGTACAACAATACAGGTAAATAAGCTGTCTGGAGTCAGGTGTCGGGATACTGGGTGAATTACAACAACATAAGTAGTTACAGAATTACAACGTCATGCCAGAATAATACAAGAAAACATATCATCATACCAAAATAATATAAAAAAAAATAACAACATGTCAGAATAATATAAAAAAAACATAACAACAATTTAGAATAATATAAGAGAGCATAACATGATGTTAGAATAATATAAGAAGCATTTAAAACTCTTCACAACTGTAATATTATCAATAATAGATCAAGTTATTAAGTAGGCAAGTGAGGCTTGGTAGGGCTAGAGTATAGATAGGCGTTGTCAGCAGTATATACGCTAGGCACACGACGGAGCTAGACTCCTGGCGAACCTAGCGTGCAGCTTTAGACCTTAACTTGCTCTGCAAGGCTAACACTTGTGGCATAACAAGCGTATGAGCACTTCTGCTAACGTTTATGGTGAAGCCACACTCGCGGGGAAGATAGACCCACACGGTGAAATGAACGTATGAACGCTATGCTAACGCACGAGATGAAGCCATGCTCGTGGCGAAGCTAGACGCACACGACGAAGCGAGCGTATGAATGCCTGGCTAACACACGCGGCAAAACTATGCTCAGGTAAGTTTTGCGGTTAAAGCGCTTAGCACTGAACTCGTCTCCCGGCAGAGCTAGTAAAACCCAAAAGGTTAAGCCCAAACGCTAGAGAAAAGCCTAAAAGCTAAGCCCAAAGGCTAATGATCACGAAGGGTCGGCCAAACCATAAAAATCCAAACAGAACGCGCGCGCACACCAACACACGTAATCGCTACACTATTACAAACATCAATCCACAAAATATAATTAAAACATTGCTTACACAATTACAACCATCACTACACAATACAACAATCACCTACCAAATATACAAACACCCATACAATTACAATAATTAATTATTACATAACCCAAAAATGATACTCACCCAAAATAAAAATTGGTACTCACCTGAAGAGGAGAAAAGTACTCACCTAGAATGGTTTGGGCACGACCAAAACTTCAGAGAACGCAGATGGCCTTAACGCGTAACATGCGAAGAGAGAGAAATAAAAAAGGAGAGAAAAAGAAAATAAAGAGAGAATGAGGGGGAGAGAGTAAAAGAGAGAGAAAGAAGCTAGAGAGAGGGCTGCTAAGGTAGGGAGAGAGAGAGGAGAAAGAGAGGAGTGAGAGGAGAAAGAGAGGAGTGAGAGGAAAAAAAGAAAGAGACATAATTAAAGAGAGGGAGAAAAGGACATGAGAGAGAGAGAAGGGAGAGAGAGAATAGAGTCAGATAGAGGGATAGAGAAAGAAGAAAGAGATGAAGAAGAAAGTCTGGTTGCCTGGCCATGGGAGGTGGTGGCTGGCCGGTGGCTTGGCCAGAGAAGGGGCAGGTGAGGAAGAGAAGGGGAAATCCGGCTGGGAGAAGAAGGGGGAAGAGGTAGAGTTGGCAGTAGAGAAGAAGGAGGTGATGAAGGTGGTGGATAGTAGTTTGGAGATGGTGGAGGAAGAGATAGGGTGGCTGGGGTAGCGCTAGGGAGGATCGCCGGAGGAGGAGGTCGTCAGGGTTGCCGAAGGGGAGTAGAGCCGATCGGATCTAGGGAGGAGAGAGTGTAGAGAAGTAAAGAGAAAATAAGAGAGAGTAGAGAGAGATTTGATGCGAGGGAGAGGGGAGAGGGTGTTGCCTGCCAAATGAGAAAGAAAGGAAGAGGGGAAATGAGAAGAGAGGAGAAGAAAAAAAGAAGAAAGAAGAATAAAGGAGAAAGGGGAAGAAGAGTGTAGAAGGGGAAAAGAAAAGAAAAAAGAAAGGAAAAAAGAAAAAGAAAAAAGGAAAAAGAAAGGTAAGAAAAAGGAAGAAGGGGAAAAAGAATAAAATGAAAATAAAATAAAATAATTATAAATGAGACAGACTCCAGGCCCAGACTAGGCTCTGGGTCTGGGATTGGGCTGAGCTTTTGTCCATAGAATACAGACCAAATACAAAATAAGAAGTGAGAAAATAGAATAATACGAGCGAAAATTAGGATGCGTATCAGGGTACGTATTCTGAGAATGGGGTGTTACAATCTACCCACCTCAAAAAATTTCATCCTTAAAATTTTGATAAGGGAGGAGATAAACACGAAAAAGACTAGGGTGATATTGACAATATGATAAAGGGAAAGTGATAAGGAAAGATTACTTGCTCAGGTCAAAAAAGTCGGATAGCAGTCATGGTGACATCTTCAGGACTCTTGCTCTAGGCATCGTACACCACATCCTGCCACTGCTGCGTCTAATGTCTCGGCCTCTTTGTGGTCAAATGGTGGGCTTGGCTTTTCTCACGGCCAACTCTAACTCTTGCTCCTCTGAGTACTTGGCTATACACTTGCTGCTGGGGAGGAAGTGATGCCCTTCTACTAGTAGATCCTGGGTCTCTTCTCACTGGTGATACCGGAAGTGCCGATGAAGCTGGTGTGGTATTCTATCTTTCAGGACAAACATCTACTCTTCAAATGATCTCTGGACCTACATACGAAACATAACCCATTTGCTTTTTGGCAATCGCTTTGGAGGTGTTCGGCTTCTAACAATACCTGCATATTGCCCGCTGAGGGGGAAGATGGAACGGTCGTCTAGCTGGCGAGGCATTGATAGATCTGTCTAGATTCCTAAATCCACCTGTTGGAATGATCGCTTCGCTGCCTTGTTTGGTGTCTGGCTCTCGTCCTTCTTCTCCAGTCTCTGTTCCACATCACGGGCTATGACAGGAACTTGCGAGCATATCTTCAGTTGTTACTGTTGACATCCCACCATGCTCTGGAGTACTCTTATCAGGTCATTTTTCCTCCATTAGAGCCATCATGAGTGCTGCCAGGATCATTACAATGTCTATGTCTTTTCATGTCTGAGTTGATCGAAAAGATAACGGGAAGGAGAAGCGGAAAGTGAAAAGATAGAAAGTTTAAGGATTCAAGGAATGAATTACCAGGAAGGAATAGATAACTCCGTATTTGTAATTGGAATGTATAGCCAAACCTCGTGTGACCCAGTTGCAAATCTGTCTCACAGTGATCTGCTGACTGGTTGTACCGAAGGTCAGAACCTAGGCTCTGATATCATCATGTAATGCCCCGCTCGATGGGTACGAGGATGCTACTGCGATTATACATACGCATGGCGAAAATACACTCATATATGTACGCTAAGTGACCATAATATTCCGTTATGACTGAAAGAAAAGTTATATCGGACTGCTATTAGGTCAGCTTTGTTATATGACACAGAATGTTGGGCTATAAAGAGATATCATGCCCAGAAGATGAGTGTAGCAGAGATGCGCATGCTTTATTGGATGTATGATAACACGAGGAGAGTTAAGTTGAGAAATGAGGATATTCGTACTAAGATAGGTGTAACCCCTATAAAGGAGAAGATAAGAGACATAGACCGACAGATGCGCCAGTCCGGCGAGTAGAGCGTACAAATTAGGGCAAGTTAAAAGAACGCAGGGGCGACCGAAGAAAACATGGATGGAGGTGATTCGACAAGATATAGAGGCTAAAGGTCTTAATGAAGGCATATTGCTCGATAGGAATGAGTGGAGAAAGCTGATCCATGTGCCCGATCCGGCGTAATTCTCTTTTGGTTCATGTAGCCTACCCCAAATACTTGGGACACATGGCTTAGTTGTTATTGTATATCTACGCTAAGCATCAGGACAGTACATGAGTCAGAGTAAAAAGTACATGGCATTATATATTCCAACAGAAAGTACAAGTATTCAGTTATCACATGCTGTGACATAATATTACATGGATATCACATCACCAAGGGGCGCAAAATAATAGATTACATGTAACACCCCGTTCCCAAAATATATACTTAGATATGTATTCAGATTTTTCAAATGTATTTTTCAATTTACTTCTCGTATTTGATTTATGATTGTCTTGCATTGGATCCGGATTCGTGAACTTAGAGTCAGCCCAGTCTGAACCAGGGACCCGATCCCACTATATTGATCGATTTGACATTTTTGATAGTCTGATTTGATCAATTTTAGTTTCCAACACTGTTTTCTAATATTATAGATTTTTCAGATTATCTGAATTATTTTTTATAAAAAACCCTAAAATCGGGATTAATCGGTACCGCTGGTTATTCTCAGATTTTAATTTACAAAGGGAGTTAAATTTTGAGAAACCGCTTTCACATATTTTCTTAGAATAATATTTACTATCTTAATACATTTTTCAGGGATTTTCAGAATTTAACAGATTTTGGCCAAATTTGGTGTCGATCATATCGATAATCGATTTTAGGATTTTTAATTTGAAAATCATAAAGAATTTCTTAAAATGGATTTCACCATGATTCTTAAAATAATACTCTTTACTTTTGAAAATTTTTGCGGGTCGTTCTGAGATACTTGATTTTCGAACGATTCCGGTATTTTTCCGAAAGTTTTCCGCATCCGAAACCAAATTCGGGGAATCCGTCACCCTAATTATTTTCACTTTTTCTTTCAATCAAATATTTATTTTTTTTCTTATCTTTTCTTTTTTTCTTTTTCTTTCCTTCCTTTTCCTTCCACCATATTCTAAAAACTTCTCCATTCTTCCATTATATTCTACAACCTCCTTCAAAATATCTCCTCCAAAATATCCCAAACCACTCAACACCCTCTCCCATCACCCATGGCCAGCCAAAGACACCCCTCCCCATTTTACAAAAACTCTCTAAATGGAATTCTTTTTCTTCTCCTTTAATCTCCAACTCCAAAGACACCTCATTTTCTTTTCCTTTCACCTTTATTTCTCCATCAAAACCATAATCACCACCAACTCCTCCTTCATCTCCACCACAACCACAATAACTACAATTTCTCCAACCCCCTACCATCATCTTCTTCCTCCTCTTCCATCTCTATTTATTCCACCACAACTCCAAAATACCACCAAAATCCCACCATCTCCTTTATCTTCACTAAAACTATCACCACCACTTAACCCTACCACAAAGCCACTATCCCACCCCCTAACCCTAGGTCGGCCACCATGATTGGCTACGAGCCGAGCTCCTTTTCCGGCAATATCTCCGGCGACCATTTTGGTAACTATTCGGCGACATCTCTCCCACCTTCAACAACGTCACCACCACCATCTTTACTACACCCATTTCATCACCATCTTATATATTCTTCTCCACCACTGCCACTATCACTTTCATCATCACAACACCACCTCCATCACCACTACTTCAACCTCCAACATCACCTTCATCATCACCTCCTTCACTTTCTTTTCATTCCTCCATCAAAATCCATCTCCTTCACTAAATAACACCACCACCAACGCTATCAGCCTTCCCTTCTTCTCTCCCTCCTTCTCCGTGAGGCTGGCCACCACCTAGGCCACCACTAAGTGATGGCGTACCTCCCCAGGGCCGGTGGCCAACAAGGGGCCAAGTCCCCGTCCACATCTCGCTTTGGTGTTTCCCCGCTACGGAGTTTGCACGTAACTTTTCAGAGTTTTCATAATTTTCATCGTGTTTGTATTTAGGGGAGTGACTTTTCTTAAAAAACTGCACTTGTATTAGAATTGGTATTATGTTGTATTTAGTATCAGTCCGGTGTAATTGTGCGGGTGGGTATGTTGTATTCTGTTGACATGTCTTGACTTGTACCAGACCGATATACTGTAATACTTGTAATAGTATAGAACAACTCATGCAGGTACCTTTGCACCGACTTTGGGTTTCTGCCAACTCCCAAGATGGCTACCCAATTGGTTTCAGGCATGTACCTTATGCGTTTCGTGGTAGCTACTGATAGATAGTCAAAAGTGCATATTTATCATCATATGTGTCATTTTATTTTCCTACTTGCTATGTAATGTTTTATTGTTTAGTGTTGTGCGGGCCTTGAGTAATTAAAGAATAAATAAATGAAACCCACAAGCTCACATACATGATTTATTTTAATAATTTAGAAGCTTCTATCTTATCTAACCTAATCTAATCTTAGATTTTATATTATTAATTTAAAATCTAGGGGAGGAGGAAGAAGGATAAAGTAGGACTCTTAATTGCTATTCAAATCTAGGGGAGGAGGAGGAGGAAGGATAAAGTAGAACTCCTAATTGCTATTCAAATTTAGGGGAGGAGAAGGAAGGATAAAGTAGGACTCCTAATTGCTATTCAAATTTAAGGGGAGAAAGGCTTGAAGATAAAGATAAAGGGACCAAATTCTTTTCAAATTCAGATTTTTGATAACTTGCTTCCGAAGTTATCCGAATTCTCAAGATCGAGGGTCAGGATGCAGAATCTAAGAGGAGGCGCCCAGATGAACGGACGAGAGGAGGCGCGTGGCAGTTGGCCTCCAGATTGCCGCGAAAATGCAGCAAAAGTCGCATTTCCGCGGCTTATTGATAGAGATAGAGGGAGCGTGAAGGAGGTCTGCTTTATTTTGAAGACTTCAACCCAAATCTTCTATAAAAAGGACCCCCTGCAGTACACACAGAGCACCTCATACAGAGAGAAGAAGAAGAAGGCTAGGGTTAAGGATTTAAGGTTTTTTGTTACATTAGTTTAGCCTCTTTGAGTTCTTTTCTTTGTAATTGCTGTTAGCTTTGGCTTGGCCATTGTAAGGAGGAAGGAGAAGGAGCTTGTACCCAAGGATTGCATCAATAAAGGTTATCTTTTCTTTTTTATGTTCTTATTCTTGTTCTTTTAATTTCAGGTCTACCTTTTTATTTCTTTGTTCTTTATTTGGTTTTTGATGTTGTCTTTAATCTTTCTTCCTTCTCTTTCTTTTCTTTACAGATCTTAAAAATAAAAAGATAGATAAAACAAAAAGGATACTAGATTAGAATAATTCTAAGGTAGCTAATCACTAGATCAAGTAGGGTTAGATCTAGGGTTAGTTGATTAGTCTAATGAATTTGCAATCTAGGGTTAGACTAATCCTTAAGTTTAGTGATGATAGTCCAACTTAATGATTTAGATAATTAGGGCTTAGCTTTGGATTAGAGTAGGGTTTGATTTTAGATTAAGTTTAGTGGTATGGTTTGGCATAATTTAATGATTAGGGATTAGCTTTGGCTTAGGGTAAAATTAGGGTTTGGCTTGGCGTAGTGTAGACAAGTTAAGTTAAACATCTTACTCTTCTTACTTAGGGTTAACAACTTAGACGAATGTTTCATTAGTTTAAAAGGATACAACCCCTAGATCAAGACTAGTCGTGAAGGTAGATTAGTGACCTAGATTCTCCCTCTTGATTAGATCACTTTCTTATTTCAAAGTACAACCAACCTTTCTTCTAAGTCTTGACTACAAATATACCGTACTACCAACGCTTCCATCACCTCCCTCCAAGTGGAACACGACATGCTTTGGCCCTTACTGCAGCGGATAGAATTGAACAACGAGAATAATCTAACCTTCTAATTATTTGATTATTTGTTTTATTTTTGTACATATTTATTCTCTCATTCAAGTTTCAATCAAAATTTTGGCGCCGTTGCGGGGAGGGAATGACACGGTAATATCTAACCCTAATTTGTTGTTTCTATTCTGCAGGGGCATCAAAAGGGAGTTTCTAAGGTTAGTCTATTACACGCCTAAGTTTTTAATTTAACCTAGTTTTAGGTCCTAACAGAGATAGTTTAACCCTAGTTCTAATTAAAATTATTGACACTACATGCTGACGTGATCGAAACCTAATAAAAAAAAGTTTAGACGTTGCATCTAGGGGCATTGTCTATTTTTCTCTTTTTTTATTTTATTGTTGGTGAGTGCTGGAGACCAAAGGTACGTGATGCATTGCATATAGAATAGGAAACACCCTTGTTTGACTTAATTCAATATAGTGTGTTTTGATTCTTTTGTTTCACATGTACACATTTAAAACATCTTAAGGACATAACCCATAAATAACATAAGGTAGGGATTTCATCACCCTTCCTTGGCCCACAAATCACATTCCGTGCACGCACCATCCTAATCTTAACTAAAATTTGACTAGATGTTGGCCCTAGGTTGACTTCGGACTCATTTAGGAGGTTGACCGAAGGAGGAGGTTGTTCGAAACTAACTCTTACCAAATCGGTATCTAGGAAGGGGATTAAGGGCCGAAAGCCCGAAGGTTGGTGGTTACTTAATTAAGGAACGTCTTTGACGGATAACCTCTCACCAACTTTGCCACCTACCTGGCCGATTAACTTGTGGTTAGGGTCGACAATAGACCTCCCAAGGATAACCTAAAGTTAGGAGTCGTCTACGTCTAGGCTAACTTAGACTAGGATTGATTGCTTAGACTAGGACTTGATTGACTTGGGTGAATTTGTTTGTTAACTTTAGCAACTTAACTTTGCATGTCAGCTTGGTCAGGAGACCCGGCTACATCTAGACTAAGTAGAAACAGTTCACTACCCAAAACTGAAGATATGGCTCAACAACCAATGTTGCAAGATAGGTTCTATCCTATTAGGACCTCTCTACCTTCATGTATTAGCCTTCTTGATATTGGGGACAACCAATTTGAGTTAAAACCCCAATACATAAACACTCTTCTAAAGTTTCATGGATTTCAGTCCGAGGATGCATACTTTTTCGTTTGAGAGTTCGAGGAAGTATGCCTCATGATGAAAATAGCCAACTTAGGAGTAGATGCTATTAAACTTCGATTTGTCCCATTCGCATTGAAAGACTTAGCAAAGAAATGGCTCTATAGTCTAGAAGCTGGCTCCATATCATCATGGGATAAATTCCTCAAGGTATTCTTGAAGAAATTCTATCCTGTTCATAAGACTGCTAAAATTAGGAATATCATCTTACACTTTAGACAATTGCCAAATGAACCTTTTCGGAAACTCTTCGAACGGTTCAAGGACCTACTTGCTCAATGCCCTCATCATGAGATAGAGAATTGCGACTTTACCAATCTCTCTATGATGGGCTAGATTATTCTACTAAGACCCTTCTAGAATCCATGTGCTAAGGGGATTTTTGGGTAAAAATGAAACGGAGGGATGGGCCTTATATGAGGACTTAGCCGATAAGACATCCAATGGCAATCAAATCCGGAAAAGGTTAAGTCGAACGACTCGATCGCTTCCAAAGAAGGTGCCTATTCCATAGAGGATCATATAGCTCATGAAGCTAAATTGACAAGCATGATGCGAAAAATAGTCTTTAGAGACTAAATTTGAGACTTTAGGAACTAGAGAGCAAGTCGTGAACCAAGTCAACCCAGCATTCCCTACAGGCTGTACTTACTGTCAGTCCATGTCTCATATAATGGAGGAGTGTCCAATATTTCTGACTCAATAAGGAGTCCCCAAACACTTGAATGCAGCCTTTGATCGGACAGCCAATAATCCATATTCACCCACTTACAATCTCCGGTTGGAGAAACCACCCTAACTTTGCTTGGGGCCCACAAAAGGATCAATTTAGGTCTAAATTCTCCAACCAAACCCAAGCCCCACAACCGCAATATCATCAAGAATCCCAAGCCAAAGTCCACCCACTTTTCAAAACCAACAAATGGAGTCAAGACTTGCATTTATGAAAAGAAAGATTGACTTCTTTTTGAAATCCCAAGAAACAGTGATGCAAACTTTGAGTAGGTTTGGGGACCAAATGAGTCAACTAGCTAACCCCGTTAGTGAAAGACAACAAGGAACCCTACCAAGTCAACCATTGCCAACCTTAGGAACACTAGGTAAGCTAATGAAGCTCAAGACACGAATCAATGTAACTTGATCCACTCATTAACGTCCGGAAAAGTAGTTGATAACCAAGTGATGATGCCACAAGACTCGACTCAACCATCGACCCCTTCTAGTTCCACTCTTCCTAGCTCGAATGAACCCCAAAAAGATCAACCAGCTGAATCGGTGCACACACCCGAAGCCCCATACCCAAATAGGCTTAAGTGTAATAATAGTGCACAAACGGAGAAAATTTTAGAAATGTTCAATGAAGTAAAGCTAAACATCCCACTTCTTGAGGCAATACAACAAGTCCCTAGTTACGCAAAGTTTGTAAAAGCCATGTGCACCAAGAAGAGGAAGACTAGCATGCCCAAAAAGGTTTTTTTAGCCGCTAAAATTAGTGAGCTATTGTCTAACCAAATCCCAGTCAAACATAAGGATCCAGGTTGCTCTACCCTAGCATGCACAATAGGTCAAGCCGAAATAGGTCGAGCACTTCTTGATTTAGGTGCGAGTATTAATTTGCTCCCCTTCTCCGTTTATCAACAACTTGAGCTAGGCAAATTGTGCCCAACCCAAGTTACAAACCAGCTAGCTGATAGATCAATTTAGGTTCCAAAAGGAGAAATTAACGATGTCCTAATTAGGGTTGGAGAGTTTATCTACCTAGTAGATTTCATTGTGCTAGAGACACAACCTGTGTCAAATCCTACATCTCAAACTCCAGTCATCTTAGGTCGACCATTCCTTGTGACCGCAAATACAATTATCAATTACAGGAACGGATCTATGAGATTGACATTTGGAGACTTGACCAAGGAAGTCAATGTCTTCAACCTAGGTAGACAACCCTATGACATCATTGACGAACCTTTTGAGGTCAACCTCATTGAGAATATGACTAGTGTACACAAAGAGGAGATCACACTAGAATCAAAGGATGATGAAGAGTTAGAATCTAGTGATCTCAACCTTGATGAGATTGAGTGAGCAGCAAGTCTTAGTTTTATAGAGATGGAGAATCTAAGTTTAACACCTCCACCAATCGAGCCACCTCCTTCCTTGGAGTTAAAGACCTTGCCTAAACATCTCAAGTACGCCTACCTAGGTGAACAAGAGATGCTACCAGTCATAGTTGCATCCAACTTGACTAATAGGCAAGAGGAAGACCTATTGGCAACCCTTAAGAGACATAAGAAAGCTATTGGTTGGACTATGGCCGATATCAAGGGACTAAGCCCTAAAATAGTTTAGCATAGAATCCATCTAACTGAAGGGGTTAAACCGAAGAGGGACCCACGTCGTAGGCTAAACCCGTTCATGTAAGAGGCTGTATAAGCCGAAATAGTGAAACTGTTGGATAATGGGATCATATATCCCATTTTCAATAGTCAATGGGTCAGCCCAGTTCACGTGGTCCCTAAAAAGTCTGGTTTTACTATGGTGGAAAATGACAGGTAAGAGTTAGTGCAAACACGACTACTTACCAAGGTTCGAGTATGCATAGACTATTGCAGGTTGAATGCCACTAATAGAAAAGACCATTTCCCCTCCCATTTATCGACCAAATGCTGGAACGATTAGCGAACCATGAGTGTTATTGTTTCTTGGATGGTTACTCAGGGTATAACCAAATCCCAATAGCCTCGGAGGACCAAGAAAAGACAACGTTCATATGTCCATTTGGGACGTTTGCTTATCACCGAATGCCTTTCGGCCTATGCAATGCCCCCGCGACATTCCAACATTACATGTTAAGCCTCCGACATGGTCGAGCGCTTCTTGGAGATCTTCATGGACGACTTCTCCGTCTACGGAGATTCGTTTGACCAATATCTACATCACTTAGAACTAGTGCTAAAAAGGTGTACCGAAAAGAACTTGACCCAAAATTGGGAAAAGTGCCACTTTATGGTGCAACATGGGATTGTCCTAGGTCATGAGATATCTAGGGAAGGGATCAAAGTGGATAAGGCTAAGGTGAAGATCATAACCAAACTCTCAATTCCACAATGCGTGAAAGACATTCGTTCTTTTTTAGGACACGTCGGGTTTTACCGTAGGTTCATTAAGGATTTTAGCAAAATTGCTAGACCCCTTACAAACCTTTTAGCTAAAGTCATGCCCTTCATCTTTGATGACAAGTGTCTTAGCACATGGGAGAAGCTAAAATTGGAACTTATCTATGCACCATCATCTCACCTCTGGACTGGTCCAAACCATTTGAGATCATGTGTGATGCTTCCGATTTTGCTATAGGCACTGTCTTAGGACAACACAAAGATAACAAGTAACATGTAATCTATTACTCAAGTAGGACTCTAAACGAAACTCAAGTAAACTATACTACTACTGGGAAAGAATTCTTAACTGTAGTGTTTGCTTTGGAGAAATTTCGCCCATACCTACTTGGGACCAAGACCACTATCTTCACCAACCATTCAGCGATTCGATACCTTATGCTCAAGAAGGATGAGAAGGCCCAACTCATCCGTTGGATCCTCCTCCTTCAAGAGTTTGATCTCAAAATTCGAGATAAAAAGGGTGTCAAAAATGTCATCGTCGACCATCTCTCTCGTGTGCCAAACGCACCTTCCGACGGACTGCCCATCAAAGATGACTTCCCCGACGAACAACTTTTAGCCATCTCTACGGAACCATGGTTTGCTGATATAGTTAATTACTTAGTCACAAACTAAACCCCATCTAGTTGGTCAAAACAGGATAGATACCGGTTCTTATCTCAAGTCCGGTATTTTATTTGGGAGGACCCCTGCCTCTTCAAATATTATAAGGACCAAATAATTAAGAGATGTGTTCCCGAAGAGAAAACTAGAAGTGTTCTAACCTTTTGTCACGAATTTGCTTGCGGTGGACACTTTGGTCCCTAGAAAACAGCCGAAAAGGTACTACAGAGTAGCTTCTATTGGCCCACCTTGTTTAAGGATGCTTTCGACTTTTGCAAGACGTGCACAAGATGTCAAATGATAGGTAGGATCTCCAAACGAAACATGATGCCCCTCAACCCAATTCTAGAAATATAACTCTTTGATGTTTGGGGCATCGATTTAATGAGATCCTTTCCAAATTCATTTGGGTACCAATACATCTTGGTGGCTGTGGACTATGTATCCAAATGGGTTGAAGCCATCCCTTACAAGACAAACGACAACAAAATTGTTGTCAAGTTCTTGAAGGAAAACATATTTTCACGTTTTGGATTGCCACGTGCCATAATTAGTGATAATGGATCACATTTCTGCAATAGAACCTTTGAGACTCTTATGCGAAAATACTCCATAAATCACAAATTATCGACACCTTATCATTCACAAACTAGTGGACAAGTAGAAGTATCCAATAGATAAATAAAGTTTATCTTGGAGAAAACCGTGAGTCAAAATCATAAGGATTGTCTACCCAATGGATGGATGCCTTATGGGCATATAGGACCGCCTTCAAAACGATTCTAGCAATGTCTCCTTATATGCTAGTCTTTTAAAAGGCTTGCCATTTACCTGTCGAGCTAAAGCATCGAGCCTTATGGGCAATTAGGCAACTAAATTTTGACCTAGATAAGGCTGGTACACTTCAAAAATTACAAATTTTCGAACTTGAGGAGATAAGGAACGAGGCGTATGAAAATGCGAAAATCACGAAAAATAGGGTTAAGGTTTTTCATGATAATCATCATGAGAAAAACTTTTGTCCCCGGACAAAAAGTCTTACTCTATGATTCAAGACTTCATCTTTTCCCCGGAAAATTGAAGTCAAGATGGATAGGACCATTCGTCGTTAGGACTGTATTTCCACATGGAGCTGTAGATATTAGTGACCCAAAGAGTGGTAATGAATTTAAGGTAAATGGTCAAAAGTTGAAACCATTCTTGGAGCCAGTACCGGATGCAGACACTGCCATGGGTCTCTTTGACCTACACTATCGGTAAATTTTTGGAACCTATACTCCTTTTGTAATTTATTTCATGCATGCATTTCATTCATATATTGGGGATAATGCATGAGATAAGTGTGGGGAGGGTATTAACGCTTAACTTTTAAAAAATTAAAATAAATAAATAAATAAATAATAATAAAAAGAATAAAAAATATTTATTTTAACATAGATTATTGACTAATTGTAGGTTGCTGTAACATAACTCACTAACCTTAGGTTATTAACTTAACATAGTTTTTCTTTTTATTTCTAAATAAAAAATAAAAAAATAAAAAAATGAAAGAAAAATATTTACTAACTAGACTAATATAATGATTAACTTACTAACTTTAGGTTAATATAAAAAAATATATATATTTAGAAAAGGAAATAATATTTTGACTTATCTTTTGAAAGAAATCTAAGTTAATCTTAAGAATTAGGAAAATCATGATTAAGATTTCTAAAAACTTGGTCAAAATAAAATAAATTGTTGGATTTTTAGGTATAGGAGGAAAAATTGAATAAGTAATTAGTTTTTATTCTTACCTTAATGAAATGTGCATACCTAATACACTTACACATCTAGGATTCTAAGATAAAGACAATTTTGCCTTACAAAAAAATATAATAATATAAATAAACATTAATTAAGCTGGATACATGTGCCTCAAGAAGCATAAGTATTCACACCTAAAAGTGATTTTATAAATAAAGTCCTTAGTTTTATGGCCTAGTTCACTCGAGTCTTTAAGTCCGTGGGGTGTTTTATCACCCGGTGCCCTAAAACCGACCGGTTTGGGAGCCACCGACCTTAGGATCGCTACATGGGTGAATTAAAAAACTTAAAAAAACTAAAAAATATTATCTATATATGTACTAACACATCTAATAGTCAATTGTTAGGTATGAGGGCCTCAAGAAGCGTTGATACTTATACAAAAGAAAATTAGATGAGTTATACATATTATAAATAAATATATATATAATAAAGAGGCATGGGAGTCTAAGTTAAAGAATCCCTAGTAAAGATTCACGTTTATAAGGATGCATATGACTTAGTGTAACAAAAGTGACTGTATAAAATTCAATTTTAATCCTTACCTAAAATTGATAACGAATTATTATATAGAGACTAAGTTCAAGAATGAATAAAAATGATAATTCTAAAACTTATAGATTGCTTAGTTTCTTCAAACATATTTCAAATATTTCTCTCGTTTTCAAAATAAAAAAATTTAATCACTTACGTTTTCTTTTTCTTTTATGAATTTTATGGATGTAATCCACTTAAAATCTTTGAGACAACACTCGTCCTCTAGGGGTAATCTAGAGATTTAACGGCTTATTGCACATGCTAAGTGCAACCGTGATTCCTACGAAAGTGAGTTAGGATAGGTTAGTTTTTATTTTCTTTTCCTTTTTCTTTTTATTTTTACTCGAGACGAGCAAAAAGATAAGTGTGGGAGGGTGATAGGTAGTCAAAAGTGCATATTTATCATCATATTTTCCTACTTATTCTTTTATAAAGCACTGTTACGTAACGTTTTATTATTTAGTGTTGTGCAGGCCTTGAGTAATGAAAGAATAAATAAATGAAGCCCAGTTGAAGCCCACGTGCATGATTTATTTTAATAATTTAGAAGCTTCTATCTTATCTAACCTAATCTAAACTTGGATTTAAATTATTAATTTAAAATTTAGGGGAGGAGGAGGAAGGATAAAGTAGGACTCCTAATTGCTATTCAAATCTAGGGGAGGAGGAGGAAGGATAAAGTATGTTCGCTGTCCGTACCTCCAGCTTGCTCAGCTCTACTTGATTGTGCTCATCTATTACTCTATCACTTATCATGTACATGCTTGATATATTAACACTTGACATGCTATTACCTAACACCTGTCTGTATCACTTGACAACTGATGTGTTACCACCTGACACCTGATATGCTACTACTTGACACTTACTCCCTGTTATGACATGACTTATCACCTCCCATCTATCATGTTACCACTTGACCTATGATTATCACATTTACGGGAATCCTGCCCTGTTATCCTGTATTATATACAATGACCTATACTCCTGTTATACATGTACTCATGTACTCCTGAATTCCTGATCATGTCCTGCTCCTGCTTTCCCATAAGTTGATAATTACATAATAAATTATATTAATACAACTTGCATCCGGTTTGGGGGAAACAAATGGGTCCTGAATAGTCATGTTTATGGTGGTCTTATCGAGTCACGCGTGTCCACATACTTGAGGGATCACTGGCGGCCACCAGGGATTCCGTGGGGTGTGCTAGCACCCCTACTCCTGTTTTATTCATGCCGAGTGTGCACACGCTTTAGGCCTATTTCTATGGGATCTGAGATACTCTATTCCTGTTCGGGTGCACAATAAGTCTCGATACTTAGCGGTACATTCCAGTGCAGCACTGGATACTCCTGGATCGTTGTTCTGGGTTTGTATGGGGCCCATCCTAAATATGGTTCGTTGAACTTCATCAGTTTCCAAGTAACATGCTCTATAAGTTGTAAGTGAACGTATGTGGAATGGGACGCATACTAAAGCCTACAACTTAGACGACCCCAATTATAATAAGATGCTAATATATAATTTGTTGTGTTATTTTGTAACTCGGGTTGTACACGCTCGGATTATGGTAACATGGGATAAAGGTATATAGATGAGGGTTTCCTTATTTGGATTATTCTTTCGACGTACTAGTCTCATGGAGTCATGACCTAATCTTGTACGATTGGTTTTGCTTGTATTCGACTTTATTCGATTTATCATTTTTGTCGATTTTATGTTAGTTTAGAAGATATCTGATGTTGCCTTATCTGCTTTATTTTCTGCCTCCATATCTGCTCATGTATGCATGTGTTCACGATACGATTTTTAACGTATGCTTATGACTTGGATTTATTAATACATGTGTGTTTATCCATGCACGCCATTTGGCATTCGCATTGCCACTCGTTGGGTTGCATCTGACAACCCTGGATTCGTGTGTTCAGATTTTAGAGCGTGGAGCGTAGCAGAACTTTCTGAGGAGATCAGAGTGGCATAACAGTAGTGTGGTTAACACCCGTGGCCCTCTCCTCCAGCCTTTTTCCTTATCAGATCTCGAGACTCCTCTTGTTGCTCGTGAGTACTTCTCAGCTTTTGACTATGTATATTTCATTATAAATTGTACTTTTATCCTTTAAAAATGTAATATTCTTGTAATATTGTATCATTCTCTGTGATAACTATGCACTTGCACTTTTACGTTGGAATGTATAATGCACCGTATACTTTCGAACTTGGATTCTTGCCTGTACTGATGCTTAGCGTACATATCTGAGAGTATTTTGACCTACGTATATACGTCACAGTAACATTTTCGTACTCACGAAATCAGGGCATTACAGGATGGTATCAGAGCCTAGGCTCTCACATCTTCAGTACGTCCAGATGGTAAATTAATGGTAAAGAAATTTACAACTGGAATACAAAAGTCCTGGTTATACAATCCAACTATAAGTGCAGAGTTATCTCTCTTTCTTTTGATCCATTTCTTGAATCCTGAGACCCTTCAATCTTTTACCTTCTAGCTCCTTCTTGTTACCCCTTCAACTAACTCAGCTATGGAAAGACAGAGAACACGTAATGGTCCTAGTACCTCTCAAGATGGATCCACCAGAGATAATGATGGTATGATGAGGGTATTTTAAGGGATGATGCAGAGTTAACAACAACAAATAGAGCTTCTACGTCAAGAACTGTTGGATGCACCCCGAGAGTAGAGGCCAGGCAACGTGTCGGACTTCAGAAGATTACAGCCGACAATCTTTTCAGGCACAGAGGAGCCCCTGGATGCAAAACCGTGGCTGGTAGACACGGCAGATCTTTTGAAGGCCACACGAGTCCCTGACAAGAACCAGATGGAAGTGGCCATAACATGGTGGTTGACGGAAGAAGCGACACCAGAGAAACCCATCACTTGGGACCAATTCTCGAAGGGTTTCTACAAAAGATTCTTCCCTGCAACAGCTCAGAAGGAAATGAAAGAACAATTTATTCGGCTACAACAGCAGAACCGGTATGTGGATGAATATGCTGCCGAATTCTTGAGGCTCAGCACAGGTTTGCTCCCTACATGGTGACAGACGAAGAAAAATAGGCTAGCAGATTTGAACAAGGGATGAAGATGAACATCCAGATGTTTCTTATCCCTCAACAGCTGAATACATACTCCCACTCTCTCCATTTCCCATGAAGTAGAATGAGGACTAGAGAAGAAGAGCGAGAATCAGGTGCAGAACAAGCCATTAAAAGACCCTTTCAGTTGATGAACAAAGAAGACGCAGCTAGGACCACCAACGGTCCAATAGTCAAGCAACCATTCCGACCTCCCCTTCAGTAGATGATATGCGGGTACTACCGAAAGCCTGGACACATCCAACGTAATTGCCGAAAGGCTAGTGGGCTATATTTGGTATGTCGATCCGGCAATCACTCGATGGGTGATTGTCCATTCAAGAGGGCCTATCCAACACCACCAACATTTCCAGCACGAGCAGCACCCTCAGCACTTTCAACCCCACCACTGAGAAGGAACCCAGAACATGTTAACAGAAGAGCTCCTCTCCCACCCCAGCAGTATGATCAGCCGCAGAGGAGAGCAAGAACTGGAGCAGACCACGGCAGAGGCCAAGTCTACAATATGACAGCAGAGGAAGTAGAGGCAACAGACAAAGCAGAAGTAGAATATGAAGCCCAATATCCAGAACAGGGATCTTGAAAATATCACTGTGGCCGCTACTCCTGATCTTCTGTATTTTGAGTTGGTAATCTTTCTTATCCTTTTCACTTTATCATACTAGCATTGTCAACCCTAGTCTCTCCTGCGTTCATTTTTCCCTTATCGAAATTTTGAGGACGAAATTTTTGTAAGATGGATAGAATGTAACACCCCGTTCTCGAAATACGTACTTAGATATATATTCAGAATTTTTGAACATATTTTTCAATTTACTTTTTGTATTTGTTTAGTTTTATGATCGTTTTGCACTGGATCTGAATTCGTGAACTCGGAGTCAGCCCCAGTCTGAACCGGGGACCCGATCCTAGTATACTGATCGATTTGACATTCTTGGTAGTCTAATTTGGCCAATTTCAGTTTCCAACATTGTTATCTAATATTATAGATTTTTCATGATTTTCAGATTTTTTCAGAATTATTTTTATAAAAAACCCTAAAATCGGGATTAATTGGCACCGCTGGTTTATTGTTAGATTTTTAATTTACAAACGGAGTCGAATTTTAAGAAACTGCTTTCACATAATTTTTTTTAGAATAATATTTACTATTTAATACAATTTTTTTTGGGATTTTCAGAATTTAACAGATTTCGGCCAGATTTGGTGTCGACCGATATCGGCAATCAATTTCAGGATTTTTAATTTGAAAACTGAAAGAACTTCTTGAAACATATTTTACCATGATTCTTAGAATAATATTCTTGATTTTTGAGAATTTTTGCGGGTTGTTCTGAGATACTTGATTTTCGGACGATTCCGATTTTTCCAAAAGTTTTTCGCATCCGCAACTGAATACAGGGAATCCATAATTCTAATTATTTCTACTTTTTCTTCCAATCAAATATTTTTTATTTTTTATCTTTTATTTTTCCTATTTCTTTCCTTTCTCTTCCTTCTACCATATTCTAAAAACTTCTCCATTCTTCCGTTACATTCTACAACCCTCCTTCAAAATATCTCCTCCAAAATATCCCAAACCACTTAACACCCTCTCACATCACCCATGGCCGGTCAAAGACACCTCATCCCTCTCCATTTTATAAAAAAACCCTAACCCTAATTCTTTTTCTTCTCCTTCAAACTCCAACTCCAAAAACACCTTCATTTCTTTTCCTTTCACCCTCATTCCTCCATCAAAACCTAATCACCACCAACTCCTCCTTCATCTCCACCACAACCACAACAACTACAACTTCTCCAACCCCTACCATTATTTTCTTCCTCCTCCATCTCTATTTATTCCACCATAACTCCAAAATACCACCAAAATCCCACCATCTCCTTTACCTTCTCCAAAACTATCACCACCACTTAACCCTACCACAAAACCACTATCCCACCCCCTAACCCTAGGCCGGCCACCATGATTGGCTACGAGCCGAGCCTCCTTCTCTGGCAATATCTTCGGCGACCATTCTGGTGACTATTCGGCGACATCTCCACCACCTTCAACAACGTCACCACCACCATCTTTACTACACCTATTTCATCACCATCTTATATATTCTTCTCCACCACTACCACCATCACTTTTACCATCACAACACCACCTCCATCACCACTACTTCAACCTCCAACATCACCTTCATCATCACCTCCTTCACTTTCTTTTCATTCCTCCATCAAAATCCATCTCGTTCACTAAATAACACCACCACCAACGACCAAGCTTTATAAGGAGATAATCTCTTCAAGGGTGAGTAGAACATCCGAACCCTACTAACATAGTAGGTAGAGTAAAACTTGAAATGAAGTAGGAAATTGCTAAGTTACAAATGAACGATGATGCTTGTGCATGATTTATATGCTTATGTGTACATTATAAACAATCCTGTGATGTTATGTTGTTGTATTCTCATGAACGCTTACATGGGTGCATGATCGACACGTTATTGTGTATTTGCATGGTAGTCAAATACATGCCTCTTAAAAAGAAATAGTTTTATGAATGAACATCATACTTGACTTCATGCATATATTTGGCTACACATATATTGGAATGATATAATATGTTGGTTATCTTGAAAAGGCTTGCATGTTGTTAATTTAATAAGTGATTACTCATACATGTTAATATCTTTTATAATATTGGCATCATATAAAGTAGAAATCATGAAAATCCTTTACGTTGGCATTGTCTTATGAATCCTTGCATGTGGTTATTACATGCAGGATATAATTATTGCATGTTTGGAGGAAGGGACCGGGTTGAACCAGAGGTGATCGAAGGGGAGAACATTACGTTGAATAACATATCGGAGGAAGGGACTGGGTTGAACCGGAGGTGATCGAAGGGGAGAATATTACGTTGAATAACGTATCGGAGGAAGGGGCCGGGTTGAACCAGAGGTGATCGAAGGGGAGATTATATTTTTTGTTGAACATGTATGTTATAATATGGTTAAGATAGAAATTGCATGTTAAAACTATATAAAAATCTTAAAACTAGACTCTGTAATAGTCGACTTATCCAGGCAAATTCAACAGGGTTAGTCGACTAGCCCTTGGGCTAAGTCGACTATAGATGGGAAAAACAAGTATGTAAGTCTCAGGAAACCACCCTTAGTCGACCATATATAATAGGTTAGTCGACTAGCCTCAGTTACAAGAAATAAACAAAGAGTGAACATCTTCTTTTAACCATAATTAGTCGACTATAGTTGGCTTGTAAGTCGACTAGTGTATAAAGTAGTCGACTATACCAGAAAAGGTAGTCGACTAAAATTGCTTATAAGTAACAAATAGAGAGCACATATCTTTTTGATCCAGACTTAGTCGACTATAGTTGGCTTTCAAGTCGACTAGTACCAAGTGTAGTCGACTATACCAGATAGGGTAGTCGACTAGGTAAGTCACAGGCAGCCAACAGAGAGTTAATATCTTTTGAACAAGACCCCAGTCAACTATAGCTTCAATATAAGACGACCTAAGGTAGTATTAGTCGACTATAGGTATGGACAAGTCGACTATCAGGACCTGTTATTGTGTTTTGGTCAGGATTTCAGCAAATACCAAAATGTGCAAAAATAGTATCAATTACAATTGTTAACCTGATGATAAAATTCTAAAAACCTACATAATAGACATGCATATAAATACTATTTTACTCATTGAGCTGTCGAGCTCACTCTTTTCTCATTATCACCTTCAGGTTTGGACAAAGGCAAGGGACATGCTTAATGGCAACATATGCGGGATAGGTGTCAACGGAAGCATTTTCACCCTTTTAGCATGTTCTTGTGATATGTATATTGTTTGAGAAAACTATGCAAAACTTCTATTTGGATGTTTGCCATGAACTTGTAAATATATTGAAATGCTTGGTGCTAGACTCAAATCCTGTATTATATTGTGAAGTTTTATGGAATAGTAATGTATTAGACTATGTTTTCTATTGAGTTGTCGGATCAATGTTTCGGAAATATGCTAAATCATGTTAAGATCATATATACATACAAAGTGGAAAATGTTGTAAAGTACAGAGCAGGCTGATGTTAGCCAAATTGAAGTATTGTATCTTGATGGGTCCGACGCTTGGATTAAGCATAATTTGTGATGATTGTAATCTGAATGAAAGTTTATAAGACTGGGACCGTTACGAGTCGTCCCGGTAATTTTACCAAGCAGTTTAGTGACTAAACACTGTTCGCTGTCCATGCCTCCAGCTTGCTCAGCTCTGCTTGATTATGCTCAGCTATTATGAAGATCACCTAGAGGGGGGTGAATAGGTGATGGCTAATCTAATGGTCACTTAATGACAAATAATGCGGAATTAAAACTATTATGACCTAAACTAAACTCTTAAACTAAACACCACGTATAACACAAGAGTGTTGCCGAATTCCCCGTGAAAGGCTCTGGACAAACTCCTCTAGATTCCCCTAGATAAGGGTTGAGGTGCCGCGTTGGCTCTCTTGGTTAAATACAAGTGTTAGCAAACAACCCAAGCATATATCAATTAGGCACACAAGTATATCATGCATATAAAGATAAACACAATAAAGGAATGCAAGATATAAACAAGAGACAAAGAGAGAGAGAGTGAGCAATCGCAAACACAAGGGATTTGTTTCGAGGTTCGAGCACACTTGCTCTACATCCCCGCCTTCGACACACGAAGGATTTTCACTATGCACGATCCCAATGGATCACTCCTCGGTGCCGTAACACCTACAAGCCCTCGGACTCCCTAGTCCCGTACACACCGCAAGCCCCACAAGCTCGCCGAGGCCGCACCTCAAACAAGAGTTCACACACGAACTCTAAACACCGCGAACGCACATGTCCGCCTCCACAAAGAACAAGAAAGAAGTCTTTGGTGATCACAACACTTTGATCACCTAAAAACAATCTCACTACAACACTCCTATAGAATGAATAGCAATGGATAGCTCAAGTGTATGTGTGAGAAAACAAGGAAAGAGATGGTGGAGGAAAACTCAAGAAAATCTCTTTTAACACTCTTGATAAAAACTCCCCTTTTGATTGGAAGTATTAGCTCTCAATTTAGTGGAGAAAACTCTTTTAAAGAAGTGGGAAAAACTGGCTCAAAGTCCACTAGAAATCTTAGAGAAAAACAATGCCCAAACCCCCAAATTTATAGGGCTAGAAAAACTAGCCGTTGGGGTCTGACAGAACTGTCGGTCGACCGCCCCGTCGACCGGCCAACGATCATATTTCAGACCGTTGTGCCATCGGTCGACCGGTCGGTCGACCGAGGCCAGGATACAGAGAGCAAGTCTCTCTGTCCGGTCGACCGTTCGGTCGACCGGGGCCTTTCCAGAGAGCAGAGCTCTCTGGACGGTCGACCGGCTCGGTTGACCGGCCTCCTGCCAGAACTGGGCGTGCACGTCGGTTGACGCCCGGTCGACCGACGTCAGACTTCGGTCGATCGGGTCGGTCGACCGGCTGAAGCCTGGAAACAGAAAACTAAGATTTAAAACTTGGTCTTTTTGGCTCAATTAAAATCCCATAAATTCACAGAAAATCTACAAAAATAGTTTTACCAATATACTTTGATAAACAAACATGTTTGCACAAAATCAAGGCATGTTACAAATGATTTGGACTATTTCTGTAATATGAAAAAATTGGCTCAAATGAAAAACAGTATTTTTCAAAACTTGATTTTTCCAAAACTTCTCCAAATACAAAAACAAGATATTTTAAACTCTTTTAAAGCATAGTGTGTATGGATATGATCCACTACACAAACATGATGAAATATCTATGTTTTTGACATTAAACTCTAAATATGATTTTGGTTAAAAACATATAAACTAGAATACCAAAAACCAAACTTGTATTTTCTAAAATAGAAAATCTTTTGTAAAAAACAATACTATCAAGAGTGTGTGTGTGTATATGTACTTGAGCAATCCACCAACTATTCTATCATTTACATTTTATCTTAAAACAAAATTTTCTAAAACAAACCTAGACACAAGTCTTCATCATCTTGAAGTCTTCACTTGAAGCCTTCTTGACTTGGTCCAAACACCGTGCTAGCTCCAAAACTTGACTTTAAATCCTTTGTTGAAGCTATGCACCTACTAAGATCTTGATCATAAATCTGTCACTAATTAAACACAAGATCATTAGTACTAAACTACATGAGTTAATCACCATCAAAACTAGAGTGATGGGCCTTCGGGCCAACAATCTCCCCCTTTTTGATGATGACAAAACTCATGAAGTTATATATGCATGGATTAAAGTAAAGCTTCAAAGAAGTTCCCCCTTAACTTATGCATAACAAATAAACAATATAATATGGAAATGAGGCACATAAACATGTATGCAAATGTAGGAGTAAACATGCTAATCAAGCATAAAACAAAATCTTTTTCTCCTATTTGCAAAACAAAACATATATGCATAAGCACAAATACTAATCCCCCTTAAGTAAGGAAAACATGCATATATCTCAAATACTTCTCCCCTTTTTTGTCAATCATCAACAAAGGGGTTAACCAAATCCGGAAAAAACAAAAACAAAATTTTTCTCCCCTTTTTGTCCGAAACAAAGAACCAAGGAAGGGGTAAACCAAATCAATCAAGAAAGGTTATATGCGATATACATTCATGAAGAGGAAGACGCTAAGTTAGCTTCCCTACACATATGCATTACATGAAGAAGGATGACAAACCCCAATTCACATAACACATATTATGTAATGCATAAGAGGAGATGTGAAGCTCCCCATACACACGTGTATCACATAAAGAAGAGTTGTCAAGCTCCTCAATATACAATACACTCAACATGAATCTATATGTAGAAGAGATGTTAAGCTCCCCTTGCATATAGGCAATACACATCAAAACATTTTTAATTTTTCTTTATTAAAACAAATTTTGAGATATCAAATAAACATAATTTTTCTTAAAAATTTCATTTTCTTATCTTAAACCACATTGTGCTTTAAACATGAAAAAAAAAAAACAATTTTAACTCAAGCACAAAAACAAAACATATATATGTATGAAAAATGAGTATACCAATTGAAATTGATACATACATATATATGAAAAACAAAATATGAGCATATACAAAAATAGAATCAAATTGATACCAACTGAAACGATTCAATGATACCAATATAAACAATAATAGGATCATGTGTATATCTCATAAACATTGAAGAATAAATAACTAGTTAAATTAATTTTTGAAAAACTAGTTAAAGATCCTTCAAAAACATGAAACCAAATCATATGTTTTTCATGAATCATACTAAATACACAAGAGATGATACTCAAAATCGATAAGGCTCATAAAAGTGTTCATGAATCAAAGTCATGACAAGACAAATGAAGTATGAGTGTTCAATAATCATGTATATAGCATTTTCATGAAAATATTCATTTAGGCTCAAAAAGAACATGAATCTTTTATTTTTATCAAACAAAACATAAAAATTCATTTTTCATTAAAAAAATAAACTTCTAGGTATATGTATGATTTATCTAAATCTAACAATATGCATACATATCCCAAACATAAAAGAGTCCATAATATATATTGCATGAAGGCAAATGACTCAAGGGGTATACATGTATATTTATTAGATTTGCATAAAAAATTGCATATACATGAAGTAAATCATTAAAATAGGCAAAACAAGTGTAAATGAAAGAATCATCAAAATTAGGCTATACATGTGCATATAGTGGGTACAAATGAGCATAAAGTGCAAACATATATGAATCAATTTGTTGCTCACTACTTGAACATGTATATACACAAGTTTTAATGGAATCTACATCTAAACATGTGTTTACCACATGAAGCACAAAAACAAATAAAACATGGACATGCTATATGATATCATGAAAATAAAAGCATGTACATAAATTAAGAGTTTAGAAATAGTTACCAACTAGGGAACTATGTTCCAAAACTCCAAACATGGTGGTCATCCCACCAAAACTCCTTGATAGCGGTGCATCAAATAAATGTCCTTCAAGTCCATGCAACCACCATCAAGGCACCAGATCTCTCACGTCGTGTGAGAGCCCTCACCTACATCAAATACAAAAGGTGGGGACTTTGGTACCCATTTTTTTTTGGGCCTTGGGGGTTAGTCTTATAAGGCACCCAAACATATTTATTAGCAAAATTTAAAGGATGAATCTTATCAAAACAAAATTTTGCTAAATGGCCTTCACAGCCACAATGTGTACATTTGTACACCTTAGGATGCTTATGTGTGTGAGTGTGATCATGACGTGCAACATAAGCATATGCATGATGAGGATGATGTGCATGAACATGTGGAGTTTGTTTTTTTGAAAACAAAGACTCCAATCTCTTATGGTTAAATGCACATGAGCTCAAAGTGGAGCTCAAACAACTAATCCTATTTTTTAAAACATTAATCTCACTATTATCAATGGTGGCATGTAAAGCATGGTGAGATTGTGAAACAATTTTCTTCTTTTAGAAACATTTTCTTTTTCTTTTTCTTTTCTTTTTCAAACATTTTTCTTTTTAAAGAGTTGTTTTCTTGAAAAGCAACTTCTTTTGTTTTTCCACCAAGATAATTTCATTTTTCAAATTAGTGTTTCCTTCACAAAGATCATTCAATTTAGAAAGCAAGGAAACATTTTCATTTTTCAAATCTTCCTTTTCTTTTTCTATGCATGCAATCTTATTTTTAAATGAAACATTTTCCTTATGCATGCAATCAAAATTCTTTTTCAAAATTTTATTATCTTTTCTAAGCATGTCATATTTCTCAAGTAATTTTTGGCAAAATGAAGTGAGCTCATCATATGACATGTTATTATCTTCTACCTCGGATTCGGTAGTTACCTCAAGGGGGTTATCCCCTTGGACCATATAGCACTTGTTAGAGACGTCACTTCCAACATCCGAATCGCTCCCGGCATAATATAGATCCTTTTCGTCAAGTGAGGAGATGATGTTCCAAGCTACAAAAGCCGAATCAACATTAGAAACCCTAGATAAATAATCATCATTTAGGGTAGACTTTAAAGCATGAAGGGCTTTTGCATTAGCCTCATTATTCTTACTATTAACATATGAATCTTTAGTGGTAGCAAGATAAACATGAATGCCTAGGGCTTTGAGGTACATAGACATCTTAACCTTCCAAATTTAGATGTTAAGAATGTCAAACATGGGTGGTGACATGAAATCCATGGTGTGTGTACAAAATATAGTGATTAGCCTAAAATGAGGATCTTTAACTCTTGGTTGTAAGACCCAAATTCAGAGCACTTGGCTCTGATATCAATTGAAGATCACCTAGAGGGGGGGTGAATAGGTGATGGCTAATCTAATGGTCACTTAATGACAAATAATGCGGAATTAAAACTATTATGACCTAAACTAAACTCTTAAACTAAACACCACGTATAACACAAGAGTGTTGCTGAATCCCCGTGAAGGGCTCTGGACAAACTCCTCTAGATTCCCCTAGATATGGGTTGAGGTGCCGTGTTGGCTCTCTTGGTTAAATACAAGTGTTAGCAAACAACCCAAGCATATATCAATTAGGCACACAAGTATATCATGCATATAAAGATAAACACAATAAAGGAATGCAAGATATAAATAAGAGACAAAGAGAGAAAGAGTGAGCAATCGCAAACACAAGGGATTTGTTTCGAGGTTCGAGCACACTTGCTCTACATCCCCGCCTTCGACACACGAAGGATTTCCACTATGCACGATCCCAATGGATCACTCCTCGGTGCCGCAACACCTATAAGCCCTCGGACTCCCTAGTCCCGTACACACCGCAAGCCCCACAAGCTCGCCGAGGCCGCACCTCAAACAAGAGTTCGCACACGAACTCTAAACACCGCGAACACACTTGTCCGCCTCCACAAAGAACAAGAAAGAAGTCTTTGGTGATCACAAAACTTTGATCACCTAAAAATAATCTCACTACAACACTCCTATAGGATGAATAGCAATGGATAGCTCAAGTGTATGTGTGAGAAAACAAGGAAAGAGATGGTGGAGGAAAACTCAAGAAAATCTCTTTTAACACTCTTGATAAAAACTCCCCTTTGATTGGAAGTATTAGCTCTCAATTTAGTGGAGAAAACTCTTTTAAAGAAGTGGGAAAAACTGGCTCAAAGTCCACTAGAAATCTTAGAGAAAAATAATGCCCAAACCCCAAAATTTATAGGGCTAGAAAAACTAGCCGTTGGGGTCTGACAGAACTGTCGGTCGACCGCCCGGTCGACCGGCCAACGGTCATATTTCAAACCGTTGTGCCATCGGTCGACCGGTCGGTCGACCGAGGCCAGGATACAGAGAGCAAGTCTCTCTGTCCGGTCGACCGCTCGGTCGACCGGGGCCTTTCCAGAGAGCAGAGCTCTCTGGACGGTCGACCGGCTCGGTCGACCGGCCTCCTGCCAGAACTGGGCGTGCACGTCTGTGCACGTCGGTCGACCGCCCGGTCGACCGACTTCAGACTTCGGTCAACCGGGTCGGTCGACCGGCTGAAGCCTGGAAACAGAAAACTGGGATTTAAAACTTGGTGTTTTTGGCTCAATTAAAATCTCATAAATTCACAGAAAATCTACAAAAATAGTTTTACCAATATACTTTGATAAACAAACATGTTTGCACAAAATCAAGGCATGTTACAAATGATTTGGACTATTTCTGTAATATGGAAAAATTGGCTCAAATGAAAAACAGTATTTTCCAAAACTTGATTTTTCCAAAACTTCTTCAAATACAAAAACAAGATATTTTAAACTCTTTTAAAGTATAGTGTGTATGGATATGATCCACTACACAAACATGATGAAATATCTATGTTTTTGACATTAAACTCTAAATATGGTTTTGGTTAAAAACATATAAACTAGAATACCAAAAACTAAACTTGTATTTTCTAAAATAGAAAATCTTTTGTAAAAAACAAAACTATCAAGAGTGTGTGTGTATATGTACTTGAGCAATCCACCAACTATTCTATCATTTACATTTTATCTTAAAACAAAATCTTCTAAAAAAAAAACCTAGACACAAGTCTTCATCATCTTGAAGTCTTCACTTGAAGCCTTCTTGACTTGGTCCAAACACCGTGCTAGCTCCAAAACTTGACTTTAAATCCTTTGTTGAAGCTATGCACCTACTAAGATCTTGATCATAAATCTGTCACTAATTAAACACAAGATCATTAGTACTATAACTACATGAGTTAATCACCATCAAAACTAGAGTGATGGGCCTTCGGGCCAACATATTACTCTATCACTTTTCATATACATGCTTGATATGTTAACACTCGACATACTATTACCTAACACCTGTCTGTATCACTTAACAACTGATGTGTTACCAACTGACACCTGGCATGATATTACTTGAAACTTGCTCCATATTATGACATGACTTATCACTTGCCATCTATCATGTTACCACTTGACCTGTGATTATCATATTTACGGGAATTCTGCCCTATTATCCTGTATTATATACAGTGACCTGTACTCCTGTTATACATGTACTCATGTACTCCTAAATCCCTGATCATGTCCGACTCCTGTTATTCCCGTAAGTTGATAATTACATAATAAATTATATTAAGACAACTTACACCCGATTTGGCAGAAACTGATGGGTCCTGAATAGTCATATTTATAATGGTCTTATCGAGTCATACGTGGCCGCACACTCGAGGGATCACCTGGCGGCCACCAGGGATTCTGTGGGGTGTGCTGGCACCCTACTCCTGTTTATTCCTGTCGAGTGTGCACACGCTCTAGGCCTATTTCTATAGGATATGTGATACTTTATTCCTATTCGGGCGTACAATAAGTCCAGGTACCTAGCGGTACGTTCCGGCTCAGTACCGGATACTCCTGGACCGTTGTCTCGGGCATGTACGGGGCCCATCGAAAACATAGTTCGTCGAACTTCATCAGTTTTGAAATAACTTGTGCTATAAGTTATAAGTGGAAGTATGTGAAATGGGACGCATACTAAAGCCTACAACTTAGACGGCCCCAATTATAATAAGATGCTAATATACAATTTGTTGTGTTGTTTTGTAACTCGGGTTGTACACGCTCGGATTGCGGTAACATAAAGGTATATAAATGAGAGTTTTCTTATTTAGATTATTTCTTCCTCGTACTTGTCTCATGAAGTCGTGACCTAAGCTAGTATAATTGGTTTTCATTGTATTCTACTTTATTCAATTTTATCAGTTTTACTGATGTTGCCTTATCTGCTTTATTTTCTGTCTCCATATCTGCTCCTGTATGCATGTGCTTACGATATGATTTTCAACGCATGCTTATAACTTGGATTTATCAATGCACATGTGCTTATCCATACACGCCATTTGGCATTCACATCACCACTCGTTGGGTTGCATCTGACAACCCTGAATTCGTATGTCCAGATTTTGGAGCGTATAGCATATCAAACTTTCTGAGGAGATCACAGTGGCATAATGGTGTGTGGTTAACACCCGTGGCTCTCTCCTCCCAGCCTTTTTGCTAGTCGGATCTTGGGACTCCTCTTGTTGCTCATGAGCACTTCTCAGCTTTTGACTATGTATATTTCATTGTAAATCGTACTTTTATCCTTTGGGATGTAATATTCTTATAATATTATATCACTCTCTATGATAACTATGTATATGTACTTTATATTAGAATGTATAATGTACCGCGTACTTTCGAACTCTGATTCTTACCTGTACTGATGCTTAGCATATATATGTGAGGGTATTTTTGACGTACATATACCTCGCAGTAACGTCTTCGTACCCACGAAATCGGGGTGTTACAGTTACAAGGTATGAACAATACAAAAGGATACTCATGAGCTGCAAAAGAAATCTTCAGAACCAGTCAAGAGGGTTAGGACTGGAAGGATCTACGGCTGATCTGCTCGCTTAGCAAGAAAAGTCTGATCTTCCGCTATGTGGTCCACTTAAGTCCAAGCTCCGAAATCTAGACATGTTGGTCCAGAAGTTGTCATAAAGAAACCCAACGAGTACACAAAATGAAGCCAAGTAGCGTGCACAAGTAAACACAAGTTTACATGATTAAAATGACGTGGCTCAGTCATGCAAGTACAGGCAAGTCATACCAAGCGATATAAAAGTAGATAAATTCAAGAGAACAGAAAATCAAGAGTTTAGTACAGAACTCAAAGACAGGGAATCATGCAAGAGGCGAGCAAGGTATTTTAATAACACATAATAATAACAAACATTACCTTTATTATTTTAATCATTCTCTTTCAGTGTCTCACACCACTGGAAGTTCATACTGGAGCCCGTACTCCAACAGAACCCATCCGAAATGTAACGCTCCGATCTCAAGATATCGAGGCGCTACAGCAATGTACATACGCAGGGCGAAAATACCTCCACGTATGTACGCTAAGTCTCAGTACAGAAAATAAATACAATATATACGATTATTTTAGCATCAAATAAGTACAAGAATACCTGCAAAATGAGTCAGTGAATACGATAGATATGAAAATAGGAATAAATATGGAAGCACTGACAAATTAATAAAAATACCTATGAATAATAATGGTGGCGAGTCTCCTAGTGGTGTCCCAGGAAATTACGATATCTTGGATCTCCAATCTGGGTACGCAAACCCAGGGTCATCAGAAAGCGACCTAGTGAGTGATAAAATGAAGGAAGTAATAATATATATCATAGTAATAAAATTACGATAATAATATATAAGACATGCATAAATACCAATGATACAATATAATGATAATAACAATCGGAAGAAATATACAAGTAACATATTTTAACATCATTAATACATAGCATGTTATAACAGTGACAATACCACAATAGTATCCAATTTATATTATTACTATCAGCTTATATGTCCGGGTTATGCTACCAAAAGTAATAGATAAGTCTCTTTTGCGGATCATATTACTACAGTCAATAGAATTATACCATTTATATGTTATTCTTAATATATGTAATATGATACAATATAAGTAACATGTAATAATTTTTAATTACTTTATATTTCTTATTTAATCTAATAATAACATTAGCATAATGGTGTCATGATGAATATGAACATGTAGATATGAAATATGCAAAATAATCATACTACAGTATTGTGATTATACAGAACAGCGTCTACAGTGTATACATGAAACAGAAAACATGAAATGCAGAGCATACGTGTACATGAATAGTGTGTTGTTGACCCAAAGGTTACTATCACTGGTTTTGTGTTTTGATGATAACAAAATATATGTAGTTATTTAATAATAATCAAGTTCAAGTGTTTTAAGTGCGTTTCAGGGTTCAAAAAGATTTAATAAGTTTCTTCCTCTAAAAGAAGGTGTTGATGGCTCAAGGATACTCAAGTATGGGATTGAAGCTCAAGACACTCATCATCGTTATCAGAGAAGCCCATTTGAAGTTTCTTGCAGTCGCTTGGAAACTTGAAGAACTTAGTTTGTTAAAGTGTAGAATATAGATTTGATGCTCAAAGATATACACACATAAAAATTCACGTTTTTGAAAGTACAATTTATTTTGTATTAGTGTTTTGACATGTTTAGTCTTGATACATGTTTCACATTTTCTTAAATATTTATATTGTAGTTTAGAACCCCTTGCTATACATGTTTTCCCCTTCAAAACCCATACAAAATCATTTACAAAATTTTCTTTGGTTGCAAAACAGACCTTGGCACTGGTTTTGGCCAATGTCGGTCGACCGGGCAGTCGAGCGTTCCTATAACAAGCTAGCTCGGTCGACCGCTCGGTCGATCGAACCTCTGACAGAGGGGTATGCATATTGGTGCATATTCACGGCCGGCTACTATCCCCTGCGGTCGACCAACATGTCGACCAACTGTACTGACCTTGGTCTCGGTTAAAAACGGTTGACCGACTAGTCAACCGGAAGACAACAATCATATTTTTAAAAAAAGGCCAGTCGACCGGGCAGTCGACCGACAGATCCCCAGAAAGACAGTAACGACCAGATTTCAAATTCTGATTTTTAACATGTTTTTTAAAACGTGGTGATTTGAATTCTGAGGGTTAAAATTTTCCCCTTATGACCTGGCGAACAATTCTAAATATATTTTCCTATAGCATATATAAAGGGTCATTGGGATTGAATTTAATAACAACAAATTCTCTTGAAAATCAAGTTTGCTTTCACCGTGAAAATTTTCAAAGTTTCTCTTTTGTGCTTTAGATTTCAAAGTTTTAAATTGAGTTTTCTGCTCTTATATTCGCTCTATTTTGATTTCCACTTTCACATATATTCTTGAGCTTCAAATCTACTTTTTACTCTATAGGAATTTGTAAGAGAGTTGTAAGAGAGTGTTTGTGATCTCTTGATCACCAAGAGCTTGTAATCTCAATTGGTTTTGTGCTACCTCTTGTGCAGAGGATTGAGTTGGGAGTTGTGTACTACAAGTGGTTGTAATTCCTTGTTGTAAGGTTCTTTTGAGGAAGATCCGTTAGTGGATAGTGAAATCCTTCACACTGGTGAAGGCGGGGACGTCGAACAGTGGCTTGAACCTCGAAACAAATCTCTTTTTTGCGATTGTTTTATTGTCTCTTTGTTTCATTTACTTGCTTTCTTTTCATTCTTTTTTATCGATCGTTACTCATCTCAACAAGAAAGCAATTAAGCACCTCAACTCTTATCTAAAGGATTCATGAGGAGAAGTTCAGAGCCCTTCACGGGGATTCAACTTCATTTCTTGTTTTAAGTGATCGGTTTGCATCAGTCATTATAAATTGTTAAGTATTTGCATTTGATTAGCATTACACCTATTCACCCCCTTTTAGGTATATTTTCAATTGGTATTAAAATCTTGGTCTCTAGAATTTGGCTTAACCACCTTAGAGAGATCCTACTTGCTAATCACTTCATTTATAATTTCTTTCTCATCCACTATAGTAAAGATGACCGAAGGTACTATGACCCCTCCTATGTTTGATGGCCTTAACTTTCCCATATAGAAGGTAAAGATGACTGTGCTTTTGCAATCTCTAAGAAGCCGGGATGCAAAAGGCAGTGACTAAACCCTTTAGTGTACCCATTGGTGATGAGGACACGTGATCCGACATTGCCACCAAGAAATTTGATGTCAGTGCAAAAGCACACTATGCATTGCTTCAAGTCTTGAACCATGATGACATAGCCAGGGTCATTCATTGCAAATCCGCCTATGAGATTTGGTCACACTTAGTGGTCACTCACGAGGGAACATCACAAGTCAAGAGGGCTAAAATTTATCTCTTCCGTTCCCAATATGAGAAATTCACCATGCATGAAAATGATTCTAATGATGATATGGTCACCAAGTTTACTAAAATCAGTAATGATCTTTCTTCTCTAGGTGACGCTACAGACAAAGACCAAAAGGTAAGAATGGTTATTCGTACTCTACTACCATCATGAGAGGTCAGGGCTACATCTCTAAAAGAGCTCAATGATAAGAAAAAGATAGAGCTCAATGTCTTATCAGAAATTTTAAGACCCATGAGATGGAGAGGAAGGCTAGAGAAGAAATGACGCCTCAAAAGAAAAAGATGATTGCCTTCAAGTCTACTCTCTTCGATGATGATGATGAAGAAAAAGATGATGGAGAGCTTTCCCTCCTAGTAAAAAATATAAGGAGCATGTACAATAAGGCCAATTTCAACAATAGAAGACGATGACAAGAAAAACAAGACAAGAAAATTATTTGCTTCAATTGCCATAAGCCGGGACACATTGTTGCAGATTGCAACGAGAATAAAGGCAAGCCATCTACCTCAAAGAAGCCCTTCAAGAAAAAAGCTCTCAAAGCAATATGGGATTCAGAGAGTGAATCCGATGAAGAGGTAGACACGGCCAATGTGTATTTGATGGTGAATGATAACATACCTAAGGTGACATCTGAACCATTCTTAGATGATTGTGAATTAACTATGGATGAATTAGGTGGGGTATTTGAAGAACTTTCAAATAATTATGATTTTCTAAAGAAGAAATACCTAAAAATAAAAAAGAAAAATGAAACTCTTCAAAATAAAATTATCACTCTTTCTAAAAATGGTGCTTTATCTTCCACATTCATATCTACAAAATGATTTTGATGTATACAAATTTTTATGCAAAGCAAAGTTTCTCATGATTGATGAAAATAAAATTTCTAGTTTAAAAACTAAAATTAGCACTTTGAGAAATATTTTAAAGAAATGTGAGTTTGTTAAGGCAAGATTAGAGGTAATGTTTTCTAAGAAAAATACTTCAAAGAAACATGTTCATGCTACACATGCTACATGCTTACACTTCTAAATCACAACATATCACACACATAAGCATGCTCATTCCCTATATACTCATTATGTTTTTATATATAGATTTTATTCATGCGCTTATTGTGACCGAAAGGGTCACTTAGCTAAAATTTGTTTTGATCCCATAAATACTTCTAATAATCATGTTTGGATCAAAAGAACTAATATTATAGGACCCAAGAAAATATGAGTACCAAAATCAACTACACTTTCTTTTGATATAGGTACAACCAAGGCTCGAAGACGTAGCGGTGGTATCTTGATAGCGGTTGCTCAGAGACATGACTTAGGATATCAATAATTTTGCAACCCTATTAAGAGACCATGAAGGTGGCACTGTCACCTTCGGAGATGGCTCAAAAGGTAAGATTATCGGTATATGTAACATTAAAATTGGCTCATCTCCAATGATTGTAAATATTGCTTTAGTTGATAGTCTCAAGCATAATCTTTTGCGTATTAGTTAACTTTGTGATAGAGGTTTTAAAGTTATTTTTAATGATTTGTCTTACAATGTTTTAGATAGTAAAACAAATACATGCGTTCTTTTTTATTTTCGTGAATATAATGTATACATGATTGATATGTCTAATTTACATTGCAATGCTACTTGTTCAAATGCTTTCAATAAGGATTCTTGGTTATGGCATATACGATTAGGCCATGTCTCTTTTGATCATCTATCCAGAATTAACACTAAGGAAGTGGTGAAAGATATTGCTTACTTGAAATTTGAAAAAGACCGCATATGTGATGCGTGCCAACTTGAAAAACAAACCAAGTCCTCTTTCAAAACAATTAAGGATATCATGACATCAAGGGCATTAGAGTTAATCCACATCGATTTGTTCGGTCCAACTAAAACCAAGAGTTTAAATGAAAATCATTTTGTTTTAGTTTTGGTTGATGATTTTTCTCGTATTACATGGGTTTTCTTTTTAGAACATAAAGATCAAGCCTTTTTATATTTTCATGTTTTTAGAAAAAGGGTTGAAAAAGAAATTTTTTTTGATTTTGCACATAAGAAGTGATAGAGGTGGTGAATTTATTAACCATTCTTTTATCACTTATTGTGAAGAAAATGGAATTAGGCATGAATTATCTTGTCCTAAAACTCCACAACAAAATGGGGTAGTTGAAAGGAAGAATTGTACTATTCAAGAAATGGTTAGGACAATGATTAGTGAATACGGACGCCCTCAATATTTATAAGCCGAGACCGTAAACACTTTATGTTACATCTCAAATAGGATTTATCTTTGTAAAAATTCTTTCAAAACTTCATTTGAAATTTACTATTTGAAAAAGCCCAGTATTTCTTACTTTAGAGTTTTTGGATGTAAATGTTTTATTTTAAACACAAAAAATAACTTAGAAAATTTTGATGCAAAATCTTTTGATGCTATTTTGTTGGTTACAACACTAGCAAGACTTATATAGAATCTTCAATAAATCTACTTTGACTATTGAAAAATCTATGCATGTTAAGTTTAAAGAATCAGTGCTTTTGTTAAGAATATTATGGAGATGATTCTTTAGGTGAAGACATAGAGAAAATAACCATGAAGGACTCACCCATCCAAGATGATAAGCCATAACTTGATGAACAATGTGAAGTTCAAGAGGTTGAAGTGTCACCAGCACAATCACTTCCAAAAGATTGGAGATATGCTACAAGTCATTTCAAGGAACTCATCATAGGTGATGTATCAAAGAGATTAACTACTTGCTCCAAACTTTATGATTTTTGTAGCCATTTTGCTTTTATTTCTCATATAAAACCAAAGAACATCCTCGAATTTGAGGGCGACTCATAATAGTTGCTTGTTATGCAAGAAGAGCTCAATCAATTTGAGCGCAACCAAGTTTGACACCTTATTCCTAGACCCCATGATAGACCAACCAATGGTACTAGATGGATTTTTAGGAATAAGTTGGATGAGTCAGGTGATATTGTTAGGAATGAAGCTAGGTTAGTGGCCCAAAATTATATCCAAATTGAAGGTATCAATTTTTAGGAAACCTTTGCACCCGTAGCACGGCTTAAAGCCATACGGATTACACTTACTTTTGCTTCTTTTAAAGATTTCAAACTTTTTCAAATGGATATCAAAAGCGCATTTTTAAATGGTTTTATTGAAGAGAAAGTGTATGTTGAACAGCCCCCTGGGTTTGTTGATCCTACATATCCAACACTTCTAACGGTTAAGGATAGAGGAAAATGTTGGCCTTTAAGCCCAACATAAGTCCTCGATAACTTATTATGCTGAGGGGAATAGCATGGCTAACCCGACTTAAACGGTAGTTGGTAAAGGCATACCAAATCTAAGGATTTGCTAAAAATCCTAAGGGACCTGTTCCCATTTGATCCCACAGTTTAGGGTAGAGGACAATGTTGGCCTTTAAGCCCAACATAAGTCCTCGACAACTCATCATGCTGAGGGGAATAGCATGGCTAGCCCGACTCAAACGGTAGTTGGTAAAGGCATATCAAATCCGTTGACGGCTGAGGGTTTGCTAAAAATCCTAAGGGACCTGTTCCCATTTGATTCCCTCTCCAAAATTACTTACCAATTCCCATCCATGGAATCGTAAGACCACATATAAAGGTATTCATATCCCTTACAAAATGATGAGTCTAACCTATCATGTTAACACTAAATCTCTGATAGCAAGACTATAATCTACTCCCCAACGGATAAAACCAATATCCCCAGTGAATACACCCCGTTTGTCATTCTCTTCAACAGAATGATAGGTCCACTCAAATTACTATTACGTTCAAGCACCTCTAACAGTAAATGAATTCTTGTCAAGTTAACATCACACCTCTGACAAGTTGCTTTACAAGTCCCCACAAAACTCTTTGAAACATGATCTTCTATGGGACTCATTTCCTAACTCCCCAGCGAGTTTCTAATAATCAGTCCTCAGTAAACTTTTCTGGTTGTCACGTTAATAATATACCTCTGATAATTTCTTTCAAATAACATCCAAAGGAGATACCAAAATCCCCATGGAGTTAATAATCAAGTCTTATTTCCCCTAGTGGAATGATTCCTTTGTCATCATGTCCAGTTCGTCACCTCTGAATGACAAATTTCGAGCTTGGTGGCTTCTCAATCGGTTATATCCATGTTACCTCTGAACCGACAGATAGCCAAGTCTCACCTTTCAGTCCAGTAGGGACTATTCCTTTATCATCATGTCCAGTTCGTCACCTCTGAATGATAAATTTTGAGCTTAGTGGCTTCTCAATCGGTTATGTCAATGTTACCTCTGAACCGACAGATAGCCAAGTCTTACCTTTCAGTCCAGTAGGGATTATTCCTTTATCATCATGTCCAGTTCGTCACCTCTGAATGACAAAATTTCGAGCTTGATGGCTTCTCAATCGGTTATGTCCTTGTTACCTCTGAACCGACAGATAGCCAAGTTCACCTTTTAGTCCAGTAGGGACTATTTCTTTGTCATCATGTCCAGTTCGTCACCTCTAAATGATAAAATTTCGAGCTTGGTGGCTTCTCAATCGGTTATGTCCTTGTTACCTCTGAACCGACAGATAACCAAGTCTCACCTTTCAGTCCAGTAGGGACTATTTCTTTGTCATCATGTCCAGTTCGTCACCTCTGAATGACAAATTTCAAGCTTGGTGGCTTCTCAATCGGTTATGTCCATGTTACCTTTGAACCGACAGATAGCCAAGTCTCACCTGTCAGTCCAGTAGGGACTATTCCTTTGTCATCATGTCCAGTTCGTCACCTCTGAATGATAAAATTTTGAGCTTGGTGGCTTCTCAATCGGTTATGTCCTTGTTACCTCTGAACCGACAGATAGCCAAGTCTCACCTTTTAGTCCAGTAAGGACTATTCCTTTGTCATCATGTCCAGTTCGTCACCTCTGAATGACAAAATTTTGAGCTTGGTGGTTTCTCAATCGGTTATGTCCTTATTACCTCTGAACCGATAGATAGCCAAATCTTACCTTTCAGTCCATTAGGGACTATTCCTTTGTTATCATGTCCACTTCGTCATGCACTGGAAGAAAGACAGTGGAAAATGACGCTTGCTAGATGGGAGATAATACTTCTCGCCATCCAGATTGAAAATCCACTACCCCTCTCCGGCTAGCAGCTGATGATCAGTATCTGACGCTGCATCTCCGAACATGAAGCCGAGCTTTCGATAGACTTTTCGGTCAGAATCTTCAAGGAGAGCAGTGGTTAAGATGCTCATCATGGTACGCTGATCTCCGGCATAGATAAGTGCATCCCGATCGGGAGCACTTTGCTCACTAAATAATGAAGTCTGCCCTTGAAACTGCAGGCTAACATTGCCGTCCAGCCCCCTGGATATTCCAAAGGGACTGTTCAGAGAACCCGGAGTGTAGTGCACTGCAAAAGTAAGACGAAATCATATTAGTTCATTTGCTAAAGAAAGCTAAAGTAAGAATATAATTTTTGCTGAGGCATAGCTTCGCTCTCCGAGCGAAGCTAGCCTTAGCATTAGCTTCGCGCCGAAGCTCAGATTCGCAGTCGCCGCTTAGCTCCACACTCTGCACGAGGGCAAAATGTAGAAAATATCCAAGTTTTAGCTTCGCTCTGAAAGCTTCGCCTGGCAGCCTATCGCCTAACAGAATGCGAAGAAGCCTTCAAGGGCTAACTTCGCCAGAAGGGTACTGTTGCCTAAAATCATTTTAGGGGCTTTAAAGTCCTTTTCCAGCTACGCTTCTAAGGCTAGCCTCGCATCCTGCTATTTGACAGGATATGAACCGCCTAAGGGTTAGCTTCGTACAGAAGCTTGGAGAAGAAACCATTCGGTTCCTAAAATTTCAGTTGAGAAATTAAGGGGAATTAAATCCCCTAAGAAGTCAGCAAAGAAAATTAAGGGAGTTAAACTCCCTGAGATCACTGGATCACAATAAATCATCCTAGATTCATCATGAGATAACCAGAAATTGGCTTTGAAAAGAGATGAAAATCTCTGAGTAAAAGGGAAAAATCCCTACCCGCAATAGGGCGCTCAATGACGGAGGAGGAGGAGGCACCTCCGTCGCAGAGGTCGCTGCCTCTTTGCCTGCTCATCTTTTGGGGGCCATGGAAGAACTGGAAAGTTCTTAAAATATCAAACGAAGAAGGAGGAAAAAGAGATTTGTTTCTCTGAAAATTCAAAGAGAAGTAATTCTTTCTCTTTCAACCCAATCGGGCTTTTTTAGGCTTAAGGTTGCCTAAACTTTGCCTCCTCGAAAGGAGCGCAGGCGGTCATTTCAAATTAATTTGAAACGGCGCCTAAAGATCCTTCCCGAGAAGCGTTACTTTAGCCCCGCTAAGGGCTAACTCCGCCGTGAGTTCAGCGTTGACTTCGCGCGAAGCTTGAGTAACTTCGCTGAGAAACGTGCCTTAGCTTCGCTAAAAGTACATCTCTAACTTCGCGAAAATTTCGTGTTAGCTTCGCCAGAGACTTGTTCCTAACTTACTTGGGAGTCTGTCCCCAACTTCGCTGGAAGTTTAGCTCCGTTGAGTGCTTCTATTTCCTCCTAAGGAAAAGACTTACCTAAAGCTAGTCTACTCCAGGTGTTCTCGAATCAAAAAGGAGGGAAACAAAACAGATAAGCAGAAAATAAACATTTTTATTGATTGAAAAGGGAAGATACATTGACACTACATCAAGGTGGTCTTTCGTACAACCGAACCATTGCTCCAAAGGTATACAAGTTGTCCTATTTACTTCCAAGGTGATAAGCCAAACCAACTGGACACGAAAGGCCTTCCTCCTGCACAAGGCCGTAATCCTTCGTTTAATGATAGATTTTGTCATCAAGAAGCTGGATCTTCTTTGATGAAAATTGGCAAAGAACTGATTGTCACCAGAAAGCCGGATCTTCTTTGATCAAAATTTGCAAAGGAAGGATCCGAGACCTTACAGGTGACGCCCGCTTTCCTGAAGTGGATCATCTCGGATAAGCGACTACCAACCCCTTCCCAAAGTGGATCATCTCGGATAAGCAACTGCCAACCTCTTCTTGGAACACGCATCAGCTGCTCTAGTATGTTCCTCTTGCTTAGGATTAAAGTTTCAACTGAAAGATTAAGAGGCAAGTTTCTGGTCTCTTTCATCAAGACAAAAGACTGGCGGGCACAGTTCACTGCAATGCAAACTGGAAACAGGTTAGCATTAAATCAAAGAGAAAACTGCAAAAATGAAATACTAAGTCAAATTCTTTGGGCGAAGCAATTCATATCCAATCCAGTAGTGCTTCAGTTAAGCAGAGGATAGCCTCGCTTGCACAGTGATGATGGACTAGCTCAGCATAAGCCAAGTCTTAGCTTCGCCTAAGGCAGTTAGGTTGAAGAAGCCTAAAAAATGATCAAGTCCTAACCTCGCCTATATGGCTAAGCCAGACTGGTCCAGAGGGACACAGTCTTAGCCCTACCTATATGGCAAGACTGGCTCAACCTTGAAGAGACTAAGTCCCAATTCTTGCCATGTGGCAGATTTAACAGACGGATTCAATAGATTAAGATAGGAACTCTGCATGAAAAAGTCTTTTCCTAATCAAGCGAGAATGATAGCTTCGTCGAGAAGTTAGAAAATAGGGCTGAAAACCTTCTCTGCGAGTCAGTCAATTACAGAATGAAGAACAAGAAAAATCAATCCCTTAAGAAAGATTAAGGGAGATAAACTCCCTAAAGTCACTAGTCCATTGGTATAGTCTCTGGATGACCGAGACTCTCCAGCTCTTGGCCGGTTAGTGACCAGGATGGGCGCCCCCACTATTTCAGAGATCTGAGTCTCCTTGCCTGGGCAACGAGGGGATGTCATGAACAGACTGTTTCTCTGAAAAGGACTTCAAGTGTCTTATTTATAGGCCTCATGGCCTGACCATGCCGCTGCCGCTTCAAGCCTAGAAGCGCGGGCGAAGTTAAAGCATTTAAATGCTTAGCCTCAAGAAAGGGAACAATCTCCCTCGTTAAAAGCAAGAGAGTTTATTCTAACCTCAAAAAAGGGAGCAATCCCTCTCGTGACTAGCCAAAAAGCAGTTAGCCTCAGGAAAGGAACGTCGTTCCAAACACCGAGTTAACGCGAAGCTATGCACAAACGTGAAACTACCCAGAATCGTGAAACTACACGATTCCTCGGCGAACTTATTCCAATCCGAATGCAGAATTGAAAGCGGAGCTGAACTCAACCACTATGGCGATGTTCGCATTTCACATATCATCAATCAAAATAGTTCAAAGTATTTCGGAGTCTGAACTATTCCATTGCAGACTTACGAAAACTTTGAAGGGGTTGTTGACACTCCAAAAAAGACAAGATTCCTAACTGGCCTGGACAATGTCTAACTTGTTGACATCTACAAAAGACAAGCGGCAGACAAACTGATGACCAGTTCTTTACCTATCTCAAAGGGACGTATCAACAACTTGAACTCTACTGTCCAGTGAAGCAGACAGTAAGCCAAGAAAAGCTCGTGAGAAGGCCCAAGTAGGTCCAGAGATACTAAGTTAGTTCAACACTTAGTCTCGCACGAGCCCACGAGATAAATCTCGCATAAGAAGCCAATGTTGCTTAGCATCGCAGGAAGCTCTTTCACAGCCTCACTGCGAGCTAACTTACAACTTCACACAGAAATGCTTAGTTAACTTCACAGAGAGTTAGATTTGCTCGAAGCCCCATGCAACTGCGCAAAAGGGTAATTGGTAGCTTTACCACAAAGTTATCCAGCTCCGCTGAAGAGCTTTCCTTCTAGCTTCGCCAGATGCTTCTCCCAGCTCCGCCATGAGCTCAACGCAACGACTCCGCTGCGGGTCTTTTATGATCACCTTTGACCAATCAAATCTCTAGATGAGATCAAATCTAATTGAGATAAGATTTAATTGAGATCAAATTTGGCAGTTGTTTGCCATGATCTTTTGACTCTCCCAATCAAGTGAGAAGATCAGGGGAGATCTTTCAGTTATTTGGAAAGAATCAAGGGAGTATCCCTCATCTAGCAGAGCGGATCAAGAGATCAGCTATTCCTAGCTTCGCAGAAGCTGATTTTAGCCTCGCGGCGAGGCTACTTACCGATATAAAACAGATTGACCCAATCTGTTTTCAGATTTTCAGGGCGATTATACCCATACTCCTCCTTATAAATAGCCTACCAGGGGAGAGAGCAAAAGGAGAGTAAAAAGGGGGAAAAGGCTTGAAAAAAGAGAGGAGAGACGGCTAAGGACAGAGATCTACTCTCTTACTTTCAATAATTCAGCAAATTACTTCTCTAATCAGGGTGCTAATACCCTAAGATCTTCCTCCCTCTCAAGGAACTTTCAGAACCAGGCGAGAAGGAATTCCCCAAGCGGAGGCAGCTCGAGAAGTAACAAGGGAGCTCTACCGACCTTCTGTTCTCCGATTCTCCGAACCAGGCGAGAAGGGAATCCCATCAGGCAGTAGTCCGATTGTCTGATCGATCGCATCGTCAAAGGGATAAAGTGATCGCGCACTGATCAGATTCCTACCGGCACACTTCCCCAGAAATCTCAGAGGAGATCTACCTGTAATTTTCTTTTCAATTACTTGTAATTTCGCTCCTCGACACTTTTTTGTAAGTTTTCCCCTTTACAAAATCAATGGAAAACAGTCTCAAGCATAACCTCTTGAGTATTAGTCAACTTTGTGATAGAGATTTTAAAGTTATTTTTAATGATTTGTCTTGCAATATTTTAGATAGTAAAGCAAATACATGCATTCTTTCCGGTTTTCATGAAAATAATGTATACATGATTGATATGTCCAATTTACATTACAATCAAGTTTGACACCTTATTCCTAGACCCCATGATGGACCAACCATTAGTACTAGATGGATTTTTAGGAACAAGTTGGATGAGTCGGGTGATGTTGTTAGGAATAAAGCTAGGTTAGTGGCCCAAAGTTACACCCAAATTGAAATTATCAATTTTAGGAAACCTTTGCACCTGTAGCATCATACGGATTACACTTGCTTTTGCTTCTTTTAAAGATTTCAAACTTTTTCAAATGGATATCAAAAGCGCATTTTTAAATAGTTTTATTGAAGAGGAAGTGTATGTTGAACAACCCCCCGGGTTTGTTGATCCTACATATCCGGATTTTTTTCAAATTAGACAAAGCTTTATTGGTGTAAAACAAGCTCAAGAGCTTGGTATGAAAGACTTTTAACTTTTCTTATTTTAAATAGTCTTGTAAAAAGTAAAGTAGATACCACTTTATTCATAAAGCATGTAGATAGTGATATCCTAATTGTTCAAATTTATATTAACGATATTATATTTGGGTCTATTAATGAAAGCTTTGTAAAGATTTTGAATCATGCATGAAGAATGAGTTTGAGATATTTATGATGGGCGAGCTAAACTACTTAGACTCCAAATCAAGCAAAGGAGTGGTGAGATTTTTATAAATCAAGCCAAATACACAAGAAAACTCATCAAGAAATTTGAGCTTGAAGATGCAAAGTCACGCAAGACTCCTTGACTATCACAACAAAACTTGATAAGGATGAACAAGGTATAAATGTTGACACTAAACGCTACACGAGCACGATTGATTGTTTTTTTATTTAATAGCTAGTAGGCTGGATATTTTGTTTAGTGTGTGTTTATATGTTAAATTTCAATCTTATCCTAAAGAGTCCCACTTGATTGCAGTAAAACGCATTATTAGATATCTTAAGGGCACTATTGGAATGGGCTTGTGGTATCCGAAGACCGGTCAATTTTTCATGACGAGTCTTTCGGATGCTGAATATGCTGGTTGTAGAGTGAATAGGAAGAGCACAAGTGAAACTTGTCAATTTCTTGAAAATTGTCTTATTTCATGGTCTTCTAAGAAATAAAATTCGGTAGTCCTCTCAACCCTTGAGGCATAGTATGTTGCGGCCGGGGCTTGTTATGCACAAGTCCTTGGATGAAACATGCTCTCTTTGATTATGATTTGCATTATGATCATATTAAAATATTTTGTGATAATGCTAGTACTATTCATATGACTAAAAATGCAAATCAATATAGTAAGACAAAGCACATAGAAATTTGATATCACTTTCTTAGAGATCACTATGAGAAAGGACATATTGAAATTGATTATGTTTCAACTGATTTTTAACTAGCAGACATTTTTACTGAGCCACTTGATTTTAACAGATTTTCTTTCATTTGTGGTGAACTAAATGTTTGTATTATAGATTCATGAGTTTTTCATTATTTTGAAACTTATGTTTGTTTTAAAAGAAATTTGCTTACACTTTTTGATGCATGACAAAAGGGGCAGAAATATTAAGTATTTATTGGTATTTATCAAGAATTATTGAGTATTTTTTAGTTTTTAGTCTTCGTTTGTTTATGCTCATATGCAATGCCATTTTATGCATATTATTACAAACTTTCATATATGCATTCATATGGAATGTTTAAAATTGATTTTAATCGTTATAGTCATATTGATATCTTATACTTGACATATAAGTATAACTTGAGAAGGAACTTTTTCAAAACTCTTTCCTTTCATTTCAATTAAATAGCTTATATGTTTTGTCATCATAAAAAAGAGGGAGATTATTGGCCCAAAGGTTACAATCACCGGTTTTGTGTTTTAATGATAACAAAATATATGTAGTTATTTAGTACTAATCAAATTCAAGTGTTTTAAGTATGTTTTAGGGTTCAAGAAGATCTAATAGGTTTCTTATTCTAAAGGAAGGTGTTGATGGCTCAAGGGTACTCAAGTATGGGATTGAAACTCAAAGCACTCAACGTCTCTATCAGAGAAGCCCACTTGAAGTTTCTTGTAGTCGCTTAGAAACTTGAAGAACTTAGTTTGTTAAAGTGTATAATATAGATTTGATGCTCAAAGATATACACACACAAAAATTTACGTTTTTGAAAGTACAGTTTATTTTGTATTAGTGTAATAGTTGATAGTACAGTTTATTCACGTTTTTGAAAGTACAGTTTATTTTGTATTATTCAAAAACGCGGGTTTTGAAAGTACAGTTTATTCACGTTTTCAAAAGTTGTGTACTCCAAGTGGTTGTAATTTCTTATTGTAAGGTCCGTTTAAGGAAGATCTGTTAGTGGATAGTGAAATCCTTCACAGTGGTGAAGGCGGGGACGTAGAGCAGTGGCTCAAACCTCGAAACAAATTTCTCTTGTTTGAGTTTGTCTTATTGTCCCTTTATTTCATTTACTTGCTTTCTTTTCATTCTTTTTTATCGATCGTTACTCATCTCAATAAGAAAGCAATTGGGCACCTCAACTCTTATCTAGAGGAATCACAAGGAGAAGTTCAGAGCCCTTCACAAGGAATTCAGCTTCATTTCTTGTTTTGAGTGGTTAGTTTGCATCATTCATTATAAATTGTTAAGTATTTGCATTTTATTAGTATTACACCTATTCACCCCCTCTAGGTGTATATTCATGTGTCACCATATGAAGTGTAACAAGTATCAGGAAGTGTTACAAGGTATACAGGTGACATGATAGTGGATAAAATATCAGGAATAGTAACAAATACAACTGAACAGTAATATACATGTATCAGGCAAGTCATGTTATTTATATAATAATAATAATCAGTACCACATGCTATTTTAGTCAATCTCTTCCAGTATCCCATACCACTGGCAATTCATACTGGAGCCTGCACTCCGATCGAACCCATTCGAACATGGCATACGGGTACCATTATTAGAACGAGAGAGTGATCAAATAAGAAGCGTTCCCGAAGTTACCATTATTTATACCGTTTATTCGAATGAGAGAGTGACCAAATAACAATCCACGCCTCGGGCGACGAGCTCTCCACCGGCGACCCTGACGCTGGGCGGGTGGCCGGCTGCCCCTGAGAAAGCTGCTCTTATTCTCCTAACCTCTCAACTAGATCGCAGCCTCATTTCTCACAACATGACCATGGCAGGTCTCCAGAAAAAGGTGAATGGAGTCCTCCAGAAAGGGCGCGAGCTACTCGAGGTGAGTGCTTTGTTGAGGAAGGAGAAGGTAGAGCTTAAAGAGAAGATTCTGAGCTGACTTTTGGAGCTTCAGAAGGCATGGGAAGAGGTGTCTGATCTCCAGAAAAAGGTGGCTTCGGCCCAGTCGGAGATCTCTTCTTCTGGGAGCAGATCGATAGGGGCTATTCAGATAAGCTGGCACTCGAGCACGAGGTCCGCATGCTACGAGGTAACATAAAAAGTACTGACAAGGACGGGGTGGAGTTGTGGGCTGAGATTTTGCGTTAGTTAGACCATTACAACGATCTTTGGAATGGAACCTCGCTTGAGGAGGTGCAGATGCTGCGCTCTCAGACTATAGCCCTTAGATCTGACGTCTGGGTGAATAGCATCGGAGGATGGCTCGGGGGCGCGAACCACAACCTCGAGGGTCCTAGTTCCTAGTCAGGGGTTGGATCGTTAGCCCGGGAGATCGATCGATCATGTTGAAAGCTCTGGCAGCTGGCATGAGAGGTCTCAGAGGTGGTCAGCAGATCGAGGCAGTAGCCGTAGGACGCGATAAATGGGGCTAACTCACTCTTTGTATGGATGAATGTGATAAAGAGATCTGTCCTTAATTTCTCTGAGTGATAAATTGTCGCTCTTGACGCTCTCCTATGATGCCTTGTGTCTTTGTTTGTTTGTCGGCAGTCATCAAGGGAGGACCCTTACGGGTTGGTAGCTTACTACGAGTAGTCATCAAGATGAAAACTTGTCGAGGCTGACTCCTCTGTTTTTCATGGGGCTCCCGGAGGGATAACCGCGGGGCTATTTTTTCCTCATAGCTTTTAGGATAGGACCCAATATAGGTTATTGACTCACTCGAGTGGTCGTCAAGGTGAAAACCTGTTGTTCGCTATTCGAAATTCATGAAAAACTCCATCGTTGTTGAATCACGTACAAGTTATAAAACCTAAACTTACTAAAATCTTTTTGACAAAGTGTGTAGTGGCAAGTATAGGATCGAATCCATAAAGACTTGTTCTTGAAATTTTAGTTATTAAAAATCTCACTTTTATCTTATTCTAGTTGAGAAATCTCTTGGATGAAGATTAGAATTTTGTTTTTTTAAAAATAAATAAATAAATAAAGATCTTGAAGAAGAAAGCAAAAGAAAAATAATAATATGAAGAAAGCAAAAGAAGAAAGAAATACTAACCTTTTCGCAAAGATTTGCATACCCAAAATAAGAAAAAAAGAAATTAAAAGATTGGTACGAAGGGAAAAGGAAGATGAACCAGTGAACCTATTTCTTATCGTTGCCTTGTTGTCTCTCTCCTCCAAGCGATGCTGAAACAAAAAAAGCTAATAAAAGAAAAGAGATGACTTCATGGAATCAAATATGAAAAAAAAGAATAGCAAAAAAATAAAGAGAAAATTAAAGAAAAACTTAGACTGAACGCCGCAAGATCGTGAAGAAGAATTCTGAATTTTATTCCATAAGCATCAAACACAAAGCTCTTGACCTCTCCAATCTCGCATTACAACGCTCAAAACTTTCTTTCTCTAGCTTTTGAGCCCTCTCGTGTCCTCTCATCTCTCAATGAATACAGGTATTTTTATAGGAAAAATAATGATAAGGGAGAGTATAGGGAGATAGGAAGAGTTGGCTATTTTTGAATTTCAATCTTCCCCTTATCTCCAAACTGGAGTTATCCAGAATTCTGTTCTGCAGCTTGATAGAGTGTTGATTGCTGAATATTGCTTGACAGGTGATAGAATTTGAAACAGTGATCAACATAAGAGTTATAGCCCTTTAAATTTTCTTTCTGGATCATCTTGAATCATTAGATTTGAGATTCGGTAGCGAAAGTTATGATTCAAATAGTAAAATATATCCAGTCAGAATCTGAGTCAAACTTGCTTTATCCCATCCGTTGATCTTCTCTGTATTTGATATTATCCTCGGTTGATCTTTAGCTAACCAAAATGGATTTATAGAAATCTGAATTTTACCGATTTTCATTTGGTGTTATCTTTCTGATTTGCTCTGATCTTCAGCTGAATATTTTCCCTAATTCTTGATTTGTTCTAACTAGATCTGGGATCATCCTCAACTAACCAAATAGATCCAGTTAAATTTGATTTTAACTGGTATTTATTTAGTTTAATCCTCTTTCTCTTCATTATTATCTTCTGCAAAATAGATATTTAAGACAAGAAAATTAGCAGATTTATTACATGATAAATGTAGGAGTGTAATGAAAAGAATACAAAATATGTGTACGATCACACCCCCACACCTATCTTTTGCTCGTCCTCGAGCAAAACAAAACTAACCTAAGATTTTTATTGGACCACTTTCGCAGGTCACGCGATTGCACTTAGCATGTGAAATAAGCTTTTAAACCTCTAGGTTACCCCTAGAGGAGGAGTTGTAGTCTCCTGAGGGTTTTCAGTGGATTACACCCACAAAATCCATAAAGAAACGAAATAATTTGTTAGTATTTTTGAAAATACATTTTGAAAAGAAGAGCAACTATTTGAAGTGTTTTTACAAGTATTAAACAACTTGTAAGTTATAAGAGTATCGAATTATTCATCCCCAGACTTAGCCTCTATTCAAATATTTGTTATCAATTAAGGTTAGGAATAAAATTGTATTCTCATCTAGTCTATTATTTTACCCTAAGTCATATGCATCTTATGACCGTGAATATTTTGACTAAGAGTTCTTCAACTCTAACTCTTATGCCTTATTTGTATTATTTGTATATATAAGGGTGGTAATATTCCTTAGCTTTCTTAAGCTTTTTAATTTGCCCATGTAATGAGCCTTAGTCGGTGACTCCCAAGCCGGACGATTTTAGGGCACCGGGTGAGAAAATACCCCAAGGACGTAGGACTCAAGCAAACAAGGCCACAAAACTAAGGATTTATTTGGTGATATGTGTTGGCCCAAAGGCCTTCCACCCTAGTTTTGATGATGATTAACTCATGTAATTATGTTTACTAATATTCTTGTGATTTTAGTCTCAGATCTTATAACAAGATGTTAGTTTGGTGAAAGCTTCAACAAGAGGTGTTTGGAAGCTTCACAAGTGATTCCAGTGCTCAAGTTTCAGGATCACACATTGCCTAGCTCATGGATGGAGTTTTGGATCGGGTCTACTTGAAGATGAAGATCGTCAAGAAGACTTAGGTATCCATAGTTTAGATAGTGTGTTTAGATCCATTTGTAAAGCTTAGTATAGTTGATATGCTCAAGTGCACACAAACACACACGTTTTATGTTTGGTTTTTGGTTTTCATGAATAGTTGATCAAAACAAGTTTAATTGATATATGTATAGTTGTTTCATTCTATACATGCATGCTTAACTTTTAAACAAACTTATTTTGACTTTCCTATTCATGTATTGAAAAATCCAAGTTTGATAAAAATACATGTTTTGGTTTTTGGTAAAAGTGTTAAGAAACAAAAATAGTTCATATTGATTGATATTTGAGCTAAAATTTTTATCACATGTTTATATATCAATGCAAAATGATAAAACTATTTTTTGGTATTTTTATAAGAGATAAAAGAATTTTTAGAAAAATGTTTTAACTGTGTTTCTATCTCAGAACAGTGGCTGACAGGCCAGGTCGGCCGACCGCACGGGTCGACCGCACCTAAGGCCGGTCGACCCATGAGGTCGACCGACGTGCACAAGCTTATGCACGTTTGGCAGCCACAGGGACGGTCGGCCGGACGGCCGGCCGGACCTGAGAGCAGTGCTCTCTGTTTATTTCGGTCGGCCGGGCGGTCGACCGGTTTGGCCCAACGGTCATATTTTTGACCGTTGGCGGTACCGCTAGCCTGTCAGGCTGCCAGATCAGCCTAACGGCTAGTTTCTGTTTTGGCCTATATAAACCCCATTTCTTTGAGATTTTGGCTAAGGTTTTTACAAGAGAAACATTACAGTTTCCCCAGAGTTTAAAACAAGTTTTCAAAAGTGTTTTGGGCTTTAAACTTCCAATCTTATTTGTTTTAGGTTTTTGAAAAAATCAAAGAAAAGAGTATTTTGGGAGATTTGTCTTGGCTTTCATTTTCTATCTTTTACAAGAGTTTTCCCAAGTTTCTTTCTTTGAGTTTTTATTTTCCAAACACCTAGTTTTCCACACTTGAGCTTATCATCTATTCTAATCTATTAGGATCTTTTTGTTTGTGGAAAAGGAGAGATTGTTTGTGGTTGAAAGAGACCACCTATTGTAAACCCTTGATTTCTTGTATTGCTCCCTCTTTGGTAGAGGTTGAGGTTGTTGTATTGGGTTGGTATTTGCTCCCTCTTTGGTAGAGGTTGAGGCTTGTGGTTTGCTCCCTCTAGTGAGAGGTGGAGTTTGGTTTGTAACCCTCTTCGGTAGAGGTGTTGGTTGTTGTATTGGCTACGGGCCTACCCCTCAGTTGTGAGGCGGTGTTTGAGAGAGGAGTTCGGTACTCATATTGTTGTAACAAATCCTCCTCGGTGGAGGTTCCCTCGGTGGGAGATAGTGGATTGGAAATCCTTCACGGTGGTGAAGGCGGGGATGTAGAGCTAGGGGCTCGAACCTCGAAACATATTTTTGTGTTTGCGTTTGATCCATTGTCTCTCTAACCCTCTCTCTTTATATTGTGCAAAGCATCATTCTTAGCATCATATCATATTTGCTTGTCTTGTGCCTTGCATTTATTCATATTGCCTATTCATCTTATATGCTTGGTTGTTTGTGTGTGCCTCACTTATACTTAACCACTAGAGCTTCACATAGCACCTCAACCCATATTTAAGGGAATCAAGAGGAGTTAGTCCAGAGCCCTTCACGGGGAATTCGGCTACACTTGTGTGTTGTACTAAGTGTGTTGCAATAAGTTTTTAAGCTTCCGCATTTAGCGCATTTAGTTCACTAGATTAGCACTTACACCTATTCACCCCCCCTCTAGGTGTTTTTCAATATGAACCACTTTTAGGCGTGAATAATCATGCTTTATGAGGCACAAAAATCCAACTTAATCAGAGGATTCTTATTATATATAATATATATTTTTTTCTTCTTTTCTTTTTTTTTTGAAGGCATAAGAATCTTTGTTTTTGAACCCTATGTAAGTATATAAAAGATGCATATTTTATCAAGGTAAAAATCAAGACTGGATTACTTTTTCAATTTTTTTCTTCCTATCCCTAGAAATTAAACAAATATTCTTATTTCAACCAAGTATAAGAAATCCTAATTATGGTTCTCTTATTCCTTAAAATTAACTTAATTTCTTGCAAAAATAAGTCAAAGTATTATTTTCTTTTCAAAAAGTTTTTTTTGGTAACAAAGAAATTTTTTTATATTTTAATTTTTTTAATCTTTTTTATTATTATTTTTTCTTTTTTAGAAAACCTATTTTAACCCTCCCCCCACACTTATCTCATGCATTGTCCTCAATGTATGAATGAATGCATAACATGCTACAAATGTAAGAATGTGAAGGGTAGGTAGTACCTGATGAGGACGAGTGGATGTCATTCATCATTGTCCAGTTAAGAGAACAAAAATACAAAAACTATAATACATAAATGGATCCCTAATATATATAGAGATCAATCCTGATAAACAGGATCTTCCAGAAGGATTTCCTCCACTTCAGGGCTCAGATACTCACGGTATGATTTTAAACGATGGCCATTTACTTGAAAAGTGGTACCATCCGTGGTATTGTGGACCTCAACTGCACCATGTGAGTGTACCTTATGAACAATGTATGGACTGGTCCAACGAGATTTCAGTTTTCCCGGAAAGAGATGTAGACGGGAATTGTACAGCAAGACTTTTTGCCCTGGTTGAAATTCCTCCGAGTTATGATCCTATCATGCATAATCTTCATACGATCCTTGTTCCGTTTTGAACAGTCATATGCGTCATTCCTTATCTCTTCAAGCTCATCTAGTTAAAGTTTCCTAGACTCTTCTGCCTTGTCTAAATCAAAATTTAGGCGTTTGATTGCCCAGTATGCTTTATGTTCTAACTCGACAGGAAGATGGCAAGCCTTGACATAAACTAACCTATATGGAGACATTCCAATAGGAGTTTTGAATGCAGTTCTATATGCCCATAAGGCATCAGTCAGGCGAAGAGACCAATCTTTTCTAGTGGTGTTCACAGTTTTCTCTAGAATGGTCTTGATGGCTCGATTGGAAACTTCTACTTGGCCACTAGTCTGTAGGTGGTAAGGGGTGGCTACTCTATGATTGATGTAATATTTTCTCATTAAGGCTTCAAATGTACGATTGCAGAAATGTTTTCCACCATCGCTGATGATTGCACGAGGAAAGCCAAAACGAGAGAATACATTCTCTTTCAAGAAGTTTACCACAACTTTGTGGTCATTGGTTTAACATGCTACCGCCTCTATCCATTTAGAGACGTAGTCAACTGCTACAAGGATATATTGGTATCCATAGGATATAGGAAAGGGACCCATGAAGTCAATGCCCCAAACATCGAAGATTTCGACAACTAAGATCAGGTTTAACGACATTTCATTCTGGCGTGCAATCTTCCCTAATCGTTGACAACAATCACATGATTGACAATAGACATGAGCGTCACGAAATAGAGTGGGCCAATAAAAATCACATTGCAAAATTTTTGCAACAGTTTTCTTCCCACTAAAATGACCTCCACAGGCTTGGTTATGGCAAAATGAAAGGATGCTCCTAAATTCTGAGTCAGGAATGCAGCGTCGAATGATCTGATCGGGACAGTACTTGAACAAATATGGTTCATCCCAGAAGAACCATTTGATCTTAGCTAAGAAACGCAATCGTTCTTGCTTGATCCATGAATCGGACATCTGTTCCGTAACAAGATAATTCACAATGTCAGCATACCACGGAACAATTGAAGAGGAGACAGACATTAACTGCTCATCAGAAAATGTCTCAAGGACAGTTAGTGAGTCGGACACAGATTCGACAACAATCCTAGACAAATGATTTGCTACAACATTCTCAGCTCCCTTCTTATCATGAATTTTAAGTCGAATTCCTATAGGAGTAAGATCCAACGGATTAAACGGGCTTTAGCATCTTTTTTCGTGAGAAGGTACTTTAAAGCTGCATGATCGGTGTAGATTAGGACCTTAGAACCTATAAGGTATGGACGGAATTTGTCAAGAGCGAAAATGACTGCCAACAACTCTTTTTCAGTGGTGGAATAATTCAGTTGGGCATCGTTAAGAGTCTTACTGGCATAGCAAATGACATGAGGAAGTTTATCCACTCGTTGGCCTAGGACAACCCCTACAGCATAGTCGGAAGCGTCACACATCACCTCAAATGGGAGATTCCAATCAGGTGATCGGATGATGGGTGCCGTGGTTAACTCAGTCTTTAGCCTTTCAAAGGCTTCCAAACAAGAAGGGGTGAACTCAAAAGGAACATCCTTTGCTAGAAGATCACAAAGAGGTTTGGAGATTTTAAAAAAATCTTTGATAAAGCGGCGGTAAAATCCAGCATGGCCTAGGAAAGATCGCACTTCCCGAACAGTTCTAGGAGATGGTAATTTGGTGATTAGCTCTTCCTTAACTTTATCAACCTCTATACCTCTATCAGAAACAATGTGTCCTAAGACAATCCCAGATTTCACCATGAAATAGCACTTTTCCCAATTAAGAACTAGGTTCTTCTCCTTACATCTTATCAATACCAATGATTGATGATATAAACCCTCATCAAAAGTAGACCCAAAGACAGAGAAGTCATCCATGAAAACCTCTAAAAATCGCTCAACCATATCTGAAAAGATGCTCAACATACACCGCTGAAAAGTAGCCGGTACATTGCATAGCCCAAAGGGCATGCGACGATATGCAAATGTGCCAAACAGACATGTGAATGTCGTTTTCTCTTGGTCCTCACGAGCAATGTGGATTTGGTTATATCCTGAATAACCATCGAGGAAGGAATAGTATGCGTGACCGGCGATACGTTCTAACATTTGTTCGATGAAAGGCAGAGGAAAATGATCTTTCCTAGTCATGGAGTTGAGTTTTCTATAGTCTATGCACACTCGCCAACCAGTTTGAACACGAGTTGGAACCAACTCATTGTTCTCATTAGTAACAACTGTGACTCTGGACTTTTTGGGTATAACTTGTATTGGACTAACCCACTGACTATCAGAGATAGGATGAATGATACCCGCATCTAATAATTTTATTATCTCCGCTCTCACCACCTCTTTCAAAACAGGGTTTAAACGCCTTTGTGGTTCTCTCGAGGTCTTGGCATTCTCTTCAAGATGAATTTGGTGCATTACCACAGAGGGGCTAATTCCCTTGATGTCTGCTATGGTCCATCCTATGGCTTCCTTATGTTCCTCAAGAACATCTAGCAACTTTTCTTCTTGGTCCTTATCTAATTGAAATGATATGATTACAGGCAAGGTTTCTGACTTACCTAGGAAGGCATACTTCAATGTGTCAGGTAAAGATTTGAGCTCCAACTTGGGAGGCTCAACGATTGATGGAACAGAAACAGATGTTGATAGTGGTGAGAGTTCTACCTTAGGCCTCCATAGGTTGGTGTCCATGATGGGGACAAAATCTAACAATGCGTTCACCTCTTCTATAGACTCCTCAATATAAAAATTCATTCCAAAATGGGCCAAGCATTTCTCCAAGGGGTCTTCATAGCAAGACTCCTCAAAGGTGTGATTGACCGACACATCAATCATGTTGATCTCCTCATGATCGTCCATTACATGTGGTTGGGAACTAGTATGGAAAACGTTTAGCTCAACTGTCATATTCCCAAATGACAAGGTCATGACTCCATTCCTACATCTAATAACAGCATCAGCAGTAGCAAGAAATGGTCTCCCTAAAATCACAGGGGAGTGATTGCTTGGATCTCTAACTGGTTCAGTGTCTAAGACCACAAAGTCAGCAGGAAAATAGAATTCGTCGACCTTCAAAATAACATCCTCAATAACTCCCTTGGGGACCTTAACTGACCTATCTGCTAGAAGCAATGTAAGGTTAGTGGGTTGTAACTCCCCTAAACCTAATTGTTTGTACACAGAATAGGGTAAAAGGTTTACATTTGCCCCTAAATCTAGTAGACACCGATCTATAACCTGATCTCCTATCCTAATAGAAATAGTTGGACTCCTTGGATCCTCATATTTGGGTGCAATGGGTTGCTGGATGAGACATGATGCTTGTGTAGCAAATGCAGCTTCACGAGGCATAGAATTTTCCTCTTGACCGTGGTTAGGTCTTTTAGAAATTTAGCATATGAAGGTATCTGATTAATGGCATCCAAGAACGGAATATTGATTTGGATGTTTTTGAGAACTTTAAAAATTCCCTCATAGTGATTTTTCTTCCTAGTTGGTTGAAGACGTTGAGGAAATGGGGCTTTGGGCACAAAAGATTTATCGTGATTGTCAACAATAACTTGATCATTTTTCTTTGTTGACTCCTTTGGTTCCTTTTTTCTTTTTCTTTTACAATATTAGGATTGTTTGGTGGATCTTGGACTTGGTTGTCCACTCTCTTGCCTGACCGTAAAGTGTGAATGGATTGGACTTGACGATTTGAATCAGAACTAATTTCAAACTGGCCTGTTAGAGTATTTTGAGGAGCAGGTTGCCCTCTCGGGTTGGGCACAGTTTCACTAGGGAAATGTCCTTTCTCTCTCCCTAACAGTTGCAGCTAACTGTTCTATCTGAACCTCAAGCCTGGCTATCGTCTGATCCTGATTGTGACACATTTGGGCTTGAGTTTGATTAGTTATTAGTTGGCTCTGCATGAATTGTTGGAAAATGTCCTCTAAAGATGATTTTCTTTGATTGGGAGGGACATATGGAGGAACAAATGGTGTTGTATTGAATTAATTTCCCTTGTGAAATTGATTATTAGAAGATGGTCCTTGAAATGATTATCATCCACCCTATCCTTGTCCTTGAGGAGACTTTCATGAAAGGTTGGGATGATTCCTCCATCCCGGATTGTATGTTTCACTAAATGGGCTGTTGTTGGGATTGGGCTTGCGAAATATATTGAGTACATTTGCTTGCTCTGCTTTGATAATTGGCAACCCGGGGCTTTGTTCAACCAAGTTGTCTTGGCTGTCACAAAGGACACAAATGGGAGACACCACTGGCTTGAATGTTTCGGGAGCTGAAGATTGTGCTCCCTTGCTCAATTCTAATGCTTCAAGTCTTCGTACTACTGATGTCAATTTGGCATCACTCTCAAAATTAGGGTTGACTTTATGTATACCACCCTTATTAGTGGCAGTTGAGGTGGTAAATTGCTTATTATCAACACTAACAGGCTCCCATTCTAGAGTATTTTCTGCTACCTCTTCAAAAAATTGCCATGCATCATTGGTCGTTTTGCTCGTGAATGGTCCATTGCAAAGGGATTCAATCATGGTCTTATTCGAGTAGTCTAACCCTTCGTAAAGAATTTGAATCAAACGGATCTTTTCGAATCCGTGATGGGGACACTCAAGTAAAAGATCCTTGAATCTTTCAAAATATGTGAAGAATGTCTCCCCTTGTAGTTGATGGAAGGTGTTGAGGGCTTGACGTATGGTAGCAGTTTTCTGCTTAGAATAGAACTTCCTATAGAAGGCTTCGGCTAATCCTACCCAAGTAGAAATTGAACCCGATTGGAGAGAAAGAAGCCAAGATTTGGCTCTTTCTTTTAGAGAAAATGGGAATAACCTAAGTTTTAGGGATTCTTCTATCATTTGATGATACTTCATGATCTCACAAATATCCTCAAATTCCCTAACGTGTTGATATGGGTTCTCATTTGTCAATCCCTAAAAGATTGGAAGCATCTGTATCATCCCGGATTTAATCTCGAAATTTGCCGTAAGGGCTGGCAAGGTGATACAGGAAGGTTGGGTGGACCTTGTAGGATACATGTAATCCTTTAAGGTCATTTGTTTGGTTTCATTAGTGTCACCCATTGTTGCAGTAGGGTCAGAAATAATAATGGATTCTAATCGACCTTTAATACGAACCCACTTTCGCATGAACCAGGGTACTGCCCTGATGAAGGATTTTCTAAATCCTAGATAACATTACACACAAGATGACTCAACCAATCAATTACAATCAAGTGTTTTTTATTTTGAATTTAATTTAAAGGTAATCAGTTTTTTTCCACTAATCTTAAGAGAATAGAATTCTCCCTAATTAGACAGCTCCTAACTGGGTTGAAAGGATAGTGGGTTTACCGGTTAAACCCGTCAAACAAGCGATTCGGCTCTCTCCCCAGGATGGGCACTTACTAAATTCAGCCACCCTTTCTTAGATAGGAAAGTTCCTCGGTCCTTCTTCCAGGCCAGGCACCACCGCAATGGTAAGTTACCCTTTCTAGATAAGAAAGCCCTCTTTCGCGAGCTTGAAAGTGTTCGTCGGAGTCTTCCCAAAATAGTTCCACTTAAATGAGCTCGAAATCCTAGTGGCTGAGTTCTAGTTCATTTTAAATTAGTTCAGGCTTGGGAAAAAAACTTATATGCGGTTGTGATTTTTGAACCAAGGAACGGGTGATGAAATCCCGACCTTATGTGAGGGGGGACAGCTCTTAAGATCTTTTTATGCAAGTATGCACTAATGCAGCACAAAATTCAATCAATAAGTACCTCCAAAACCCCACTGACAAGAGGTTCGTGGGTAGAGTTAGAAAATATTAACCTTTCCGGCGACTCTGAAGCAAGCAAGTTTTTATTTATTTTTATTTTAGCAAAGCAATATGTCATAAGCGAGCAAGCTTCTTCTTGTTGTGCAAGTCTTCTTTTGTTCATGCAATATCCCTGCAAAAGAAAATTTGAAATTAAATCTTAGGGATGAAAAAAAATAATGAAAAAAATTCTGAATTTTTTTAATTTTTGATAATTTTTTAATAATTTTTTTAAATTTTTTTAAATTTTAAACTAGAAAAAGATTAGATGTTGATTTTTCAAAACAAAAAATTTTCAAAAGTCCCCGGCAACGGCGCCAAAAACTGTTCGCGATTCAAAATTCATGAAAAACTCCATCGTTGTTGAATCACGTACAAGTTATAAAACCTAAACTTACTAAAAAATTTTTGGCAAAGTGTGTAGTGGCAAGTATAGGATCGAATCCACAGAGACTTATTCTTAAAATTTTAGTTATTAAAAATCTCACTTTTATCTTATTCTAGTTGAGAAATCCCTTGGATGAAGATTGAAATTTTATTTTTTTAAAAATAAATAAATAAATAAAGATCTTGAAGAAGAAAGCAAAAGAAAAATAAAAATATGAAGAAAACAAAAGAAGAAAGAAATACTAACCTTTTTGCGAAGATTTGAATACCCAAAATAAGAAAAAAAAAGAAATTAAAAGATTGGTACGAAGGGAAGAGGAAGATGAACTAGTGAACTTATTTCTTATCATCGCCTTGTTGTCTCTCTCCTCCAAGCGATGCTGAAACAAAAGAAGCTAATAAAAGAAAAGAGATGACTTCATGGAATCAAATATGAAAGAAAAGAATAGCAAAAAATAAGAGAAAATTAAAGAAAAACTTAGACTGAACGCCGCAAGATCGTGAAGAAGAATTCTGAATTTTATTCCATAAGCATCAAACACAAAGCTCTTACCTCTCCAATCTCGCATTACAACGCTCAAAACTTTCTTTTTCTAGCTTTGAGCCCTCTCGTGTCTTCTCATCTCTCAATGAATACAGGTATTTTTATAGGAAAAATAGTGATAAGGGAGAGTGTAGGGAGATAGGAAGAGTTGGCTATTTTTGAATTTCAATTTTCCCCTTATCTCCAAACTGGATTTATCCAGAATTCTATTCTGCAGCTTGATGGAGTGTTGATTGCTGAATATTGCTTGACAGGTGATAGAATTTGAAACAGTGATCAACATAAGAGTTGTAGCCCTTTAAATTTTCTTTCTGGATCACCTTGAATCATCAGATTTGAGATTTGGTAGCGAAAGTTATGATTTAAATAGTAAAATGTATCCAGTCAGAATCTGAATCAAACTTGCTTCATCCCATCCGTTGATCTTCTCTGTATTTGATATTATCCTCGGTTGAGCTTTAGCTAACCAAAATGGATTTATACAAATCTGAATTTACCAGTTTCCATTTGGTGTTATCTTTCTGATTTGCTCTGATCTTCAGCTGAATATTTTCCCCAATCCTTGATTTGTTCTAACTAGATCTGGGATCATCCTCAGCTAACTAAATAGATCCAGTTAAATCTGATTTTAACTGGTATTTATTTGGTTTAATCCTCTTTCTCTTCATTATTATCTTCTGCAAAATAGATATTTAAGACAAGAAATTAGCAGATTTATTACACGATAAATGTAGGAGTGTAATGAAAAGAATGCAAAATATATGTACGATCACCTGTCTAGGCTGACTCCGAGTAACCCTTGTGGGCGAGCCTTCGTCTTTCAGGAGGCTCACCGAGGGATAGCGACGGGGTTGTTTTTCCCTCATAGCCGTCAGGGTATGACCCGATGTGGCTATTAACTCACTCGAGTGATCGTCAAAGTGAAAACATGTCTACGCTAACTCCGAGCAGCCCTTATAGGTGAGCCTTCATCTTTTAGGGGGCTCCTCGAGGGATAACCGCGGGGGTTATTTTTTCCTCATAACCGTCAGGGTAGGACCCGATATAGGCTGTTGAATCACTCAAGTGGTCGTCAAGGTGAAAAGTTGTCTAGGCTGACTCCGAGCAGCCCTTGTGGGCGAGCCTCCGTCTTTCAGGGGGCTCCCCAAGGGATAGCTGCGAGGGCTATTTTCCTCATAGCCGTCAGGATAGCGCCCGATATAGTCTATTGAGCGTGCCTGTCATACCTGGAGAAGATATTGAGCATGGAATAAAAGAGTTTGCATAATTTTATTGGATATTACGCAATTTTACATGTTGTAATGCTTCGGGTGAGGAGCACATTGCCTGGCAGTGATCTTCCCGTCCTAAATGGTATTAAGGAGTGAGCTTTTCAGTCAACCATTTCGGTCGGGGTCTCTCTAATCTCAGGATCTTCCTCTGAATCGAGGATGAACTCATCCAGATGTCCATGTCGAATTGGGTTCTCAATGTGTTGTTTGAGGCCCCAACAATGCGTGGTGGCACATCCCCGACTACCATGAAAGGAACGACTTTTCGCTTCCAAGGAGTCTGGGTCGTACTTGGCTGTCTTAGAGAGTTTCATTTACGGTTGATGCTTGATGACGTAAAAGATATGGTCAATCAGAAGGTTCATGGCGGTGAAGGCGGTGGAGTCCTTGGTCTTTGCCATTGTCAGAAAAACGTCCTTCTTGGGAGTTGGTGCCCGATGTCCCCTCGCGCGCTTTCGCGAGCTGTTGGCTTGAAGGCTCTCGGGATAAACAGTCACTTTAGAGCGCATTTTGTTTAGCTGAATTTTAAGTCGGTCGAGCTGCTGGGTGTTGGTTGACCTCGGGGGAGAGGTCCATCTGAGTCTCTCTAGTTCCTAACTTAATGACTCACTGGTGCGCCTCTCCTAGAGTCTTTATCTGCGTGAGCAGCTGATGATTGACCTGTTTTACTGCCTCGCGTTATGTTTTGCGGTGTCGCGATGGATGGGAACTACTTCTCGTTTGCCCTCAGCCTTCGCCCGGTGCTCGTCCAGCCGTCGTTGTAGGTTGATTACCATCTGGGCGAGTTGTCCACTGGAGAGGGCTGATGGATCGAATTCATCAGGAGTGTTGACGTCGTGTCAGGTGGCGCTCCTATGAGCCATAACTGTCGTGCCAGGGTATTTTTGTGGAAGAATTAGAGGGTTGATGGAGAGATCTCAAGAGTATGGTCTCAAATATCTCATTGAAAGCATCAAATGCTATTGGTAAATTCTTAAGGAATTAATCCACGCACAAAAATAATTAGCGAGTCTAATAAAATCACAGCAAATAATCACAAACACGATGGATCTTACGTGGAAAAACCCAAAAGGGAAAAATCATGAAGAAAGAGAGGATAATTTCACTATAACAATGGAGATTACGAGTTGCCTTCTCTGGTGTGCTAGGGTTTCTAGATTGAAACTCTTATCCCCTTCCACGTTGGGAGGGATCTGTTATTTATACAGGTTATATCACTAAGATAAGGCTGAGGAGTTCCGCTCAGTTTAAATACTTTAAGTTCCTTATCTTGATGGCAGTCGAACTAAATTTCTTGATTTGAATTGAGATAGAGGAGAGTCCATCTTCATCTGGTAGTCCGTGCCTTACTATGGATAAGGATGAATTTTCCTCGGGAGCAACTAACTCGTTTAGATGATGATTAGACTAAAAGATAGAGGTTTCCTCTTAACTGGTTTTATCTCTTTTTCTAATTACCCGACCCGCTTGAAACTCAAATTGAGCGAAGACTCCGGATTAGATGTTCTGGTAGTGGCTATGTGTCGCGCATCCCTTGGAGGCTCGATAGACACGTGTCATGATCTCAGGTGGGTCAGAAAGTGACCACTAGACAATCTGATTATTTTACTTCATCTTAAACCTCTCATGATTTTAGTGGCTCAAATAGATCATCAAAAGTTAGATAAATAGTTAATTCCACAAAATTCATCTGTTATTATGTTGGTCGTTATAGGACCTTTTAAACTTTCTCTTTCCCTATAAATTTATTCTCCACGGTGTCATGTACATCTTGTATTTATCTTGTAGGTAAAAGAGATGTTTATTATTAACTTATTAGCATATATACGTGTGTGTGTGTGTGATACTCCGAATTTTCTACACTATATTGGTTTACAAAACTACGAGTCTAATCATAAATTACCAAATTGCCACTTGGTATTCTTTTTGACCAAAATCACCAACCCTTTTAATTTGGTCTTAGTGGGATTCTCATCCTTTTGACATCCATGGAAGGGACCAAATTCCATTTTTTTTGTTGAGACAAGAACACAAAGGTTGGCCAAGTGTTGGAAAGAGATATAATGTATCCTTGTGAGCTAACTCACCAAAGCAATTAAAGTATATTTCAAGACTCAAGTGTAGTGTTATCTAGTGAGAAGATAAAATGTTGGCCCTCCACTTTTGCTCTCTGAAAGCTACACTTGATGACTACTAATAAGAAAGGGAGCTGAGATCACCAAAGAATATTTCCTTTTTGCATTGAAAGAAAAGTATACGTCTGCAATTTCGAATAAATTTTTTTGTGGGGTGGATAGAAAGAAGCTATCATGATTGTTGCTTTATATAACTAGAATTACTTAGAGATATTGATTTGATTCTATACTAGAATTTTCTTTTCTTTCTTTTTTCTTTTTTCTTTTTCCCCCCACTTTTGCTTGTTTAGATGACTGCACTTTAGAGAGGGTCAATACGGAGGAACTTTTGTACATTCCATTCACATGATCCCTGGTCTTTTTCTTTGTTAATATTCACTTCACACATCTAAACAATGCCTTTATCTTTTTTTTTAAAAAAGAAATTGAGCACACACAAAAAAAAAATGTGTCTTTCTGTTAGCATGATAATAAACTTAAATTTGATGACTAGTTGGGTCCATATTCTAGATGCGAACGATGGAAAAAAAGAACCCAAGAAAATGCGTCGATACTTAACACAGTAAATAAAGTTGTATTCTCGAAGGAGAGACTTCAGAGTCCTATTTTAATTTCTTTTTCTGAACTAACTCTTTTGAAAATCAAAAAATTATTATACACAGTATAAATTCTGCTTATTACAAAGCCAAGTCAAGAAAAAGTTTTTTTTTAGGGGGGCTTTTGGGTACTTAATTCCATCAATTTTGCTTTTTATGATGGCCTTCTAATGTGAACTCTCAGAAGAAGAAGAAAAAGTTTTCTAAGTGAATATTTGTTTTAAGCCGTACGTACCTTTTGAGATGGGAATCTTTTCATATTCTTATTTTCTTCTTCTTACATGTTCCTGTCTCTAGTAAATGACTTTTAGAATTTAAACCAGACAATGTAAATCCTCATAAAATTATATTATTATTTTTTTTTTTGAATGGACATGAAATTCTAATATATTTATAATAGAAGAAGAAAAATATGTGTTGTGTGAGATTTGGACAAAATTAGAATAAGAAATAATAAAAACTGGGGATGTAGGGTTTGAGACAAACGAGCTTCTCACACTTTAAGAATTTCTAGGATTGGTTTGTCGGATGGGTTTGATGGGAGGAGAGATGAGAGCGAGAAGAGATGGAGAAGAAATAGAAAAAAAATAAAAATAAAAAATAACTTAATTTAAGATGTGATATATTTGATATGTGGCCCAGAAGCAATTTAATAGATATTAATGACGTGGAACTCTCGTAGGAGTAAAAAATCTAACGGTTCACTAATCAAAAGTAATATTTTGAAAATTTTGAAAAATTCGGGATATTAATTGAGCCGATTTGAAATTGAGGATAATTTTTTGAAGCTACACCCAAAAGTGAAGGTGTATTGGTCTATTTTCCCCTATTTCTAATATCAAACTTAGTCCTTAAATTTCCGTATTCCCAAGTACTGGTCTCATTTTCACACACTCAATTTTGGGTGGTCTTTGTCATCCAAAATTGAAAGTTATTAGGGGAAAAAAAAACTATAGCTAATATTAAAAAATTGGAGAGTAATATCTTAACCAACAACTTCCTTTTCTACTTTCGTTCTCTCTCTATTTTTTTCCACATTTCTTGGCTACTGATCCACTACAACAAGATAGACACTAACTAGAGACTAATTTGGAGTTAACAATTATCATAATTAGCACAATAAACCACATGTAGTGATAGTCATTTAGTTACCTCTAAAGAGCAAGAGTGAAATTATTGTTAGGATTGTGACTCGAATACGTCGTGAAGGAAGACAAAACTTCAGAGGTCGAAGAACGACGAGCACAAAGAGCAGCAACTAGTTGACTTCTGACATCTCATTAATCGACTAATAGCACAAAGAGAAAGTGGGACATCTCAGTAGTCAACTAATACATTATTAGTCGATTAATTTGGCACATAAATCGACTAATAAGGCACGACTAGCACTTTCTTTTCTGTATCTATTTCAGTTTGAGTTGAACTCGAGTTTCCTTCTTTTCTGAGGCGGTGTTGCTCGTATTGCTTGAGTTTGTGTAGAACTAAGATGGTCCTAGGGTCAATAAATAAATCCTTGAGGGTGGCCTTCAGTGTATTCTAAGTGTGAATAAGAAAAAGAGAGAGATTCGTGAGAAAAATTTTAACCATAAAGGTTCGCTGTCTAAGCGGGTATCAAAGAACTTGTAATCTTCTTAGCAAGAGGTGTGAGTGCTTCTCATTGTATTTCTTCAAAGTTTTAATGAAGTTTCTCCTCCTTTCTCCCGTGGACGTACAGAAGATCTGTTTGATCGGTGGAACCACATTAAATTGTGTGTTGACTTTCTCTACTTCGGAATATCTTATCTCTTCTTCTTCACGTTGCACGACGATCCAGCTTTTCTTTTTCATGTGCCGATCCCAATAATTAGTATCAGTAAATCAATTCACTGCAACAATTAGTATCAGAGTAAGGTCAACGTAAAAATGCCTGCAATCAAGTTTGATATTCAGAAGTTCGATGGTGTCATCAATTTCAGCAGATAACAGATTAGGATGAACGCCATCCTGACCCAGAGCAGGTTTAAGAAAGTACTACTCGGGAAGGAGAAAATGTTTGAAACATAAAGGAAGAAACTTGATAGGAGTTTAATGAGAAAGGCTTGACAGCTATTCTGTTTTGCTTGGCAGACGAAGTGTTGGATAAGTTTTCTTTAGACAAAACAGCATCCTCGCGTGAGAGCGACTTCAAGATTATTATCTGCAGAAGTCATTGGCGAATTGGTTGATTCTAAAGCAACATCTCTTTCTTCTCTGCATGCATGAAGATACACCTATCAAGTCTCACATCGCAGAGTTTACCTCTATTATCAATGAGTTAGATAAGATAGAGGTTTAAATAGAAAATGAGAATCCATCACTTCTATTACTATGTTCTTTACGTTCTTCATACAAGAGCATTAGAAAAAGGTATCATTTATGGAGACAAATCAACTATCAAGATCAATAAAGTCAAAGAGCATCTACTCAAAAAGGATGAAATTGACAAGCAATTGACGGGGAATCTCATCGCGATGATCCAGGCAAGCTTTCTTTACAAAGAAAAAGAGTAATAATGGAAGTCCACGGGTAATCCAACACACAAGAATTTAGTATGCAAGTGGTGTCACAAGAGGGACATATTAAAGCTGATTGTTGGAATCACAAAATGAAACAACAAGAATCTAATACCACGGAACAGGCTGAAGGGATGAAGATAAGTATGGCGTCCTATCTGTTACAGATAGCTCGATCAGTAACAAAGATAGATGGATCATTGACTATAGATGTTCACAACATATCAGTTCCAATAAGAAGATGTTCTTCTCATACACTTCAGTTCAGAGGGAGAGGTCTTCATGAGGATTTCTGCTACGAACAAAGTAATTAGCAAAGGAACAGTCTAATTCATTCTCATGATGGATGCATCGTAGCACCCCGTTCCCGGGATACGTACCTAGATACGTGTCCTATTTTTTCGACCATATTATTTCAATTTTCTTCTAGTATTTATTTTTAGGTTGTGATTGCTTATGTTATTTAGTATCGGATCTGGATTCTCAATCCTAGAGTCAACCTTGACCTGGACAGGAACTTGATACCAGCATACTACCTGATTTGACCTTTCTGGTAGTCTGATTTGACCGATATTAGTTTCAAACACTATTTTTAATATTTTTAATTTTTCATGATTTCTAAAATTTTTCAGAATTATTCTATAAAATCTTCAACACCGGTGTCGATCGGTATCGCTGATCGGTTCCCAGATTTTTAATTTTCAAATGGAGTTAAATTTTTATAAACGGCTTTCACATTACTTCTTAAAATCTCATTTCTATCTAAATACATTTTTTGAGATTTTTCTGAATTTATCAAATTTGACCGATTTGGTGTTGACCGGTACCGCCGGACGATTTCAAAATTTTTAATTTGAAAATAAGATTAAATTTCTCGAATCCGATTCACCAGGCATCTTAAAATAATATTTTCTATTTTTGAGAATTTTCGTAGCATTTCTGAAACAGTCAAATTTTACCTATTTAAATAATAATATTATTTCCCCAATTATTTTCTTTTCTTACTTTTTCTTTCTCTTCTCCTCTACTTAATTCTTCTATTTTATTCTACTTATTTATTATTTAATAATATATTTTTTTACCTATTTTATACTTTCTTTTTCTTTTCCATCTTTTTCTTTCTTTTCCTTCTTTTCCTTTATTTTCCCTTTTCTCTTTCTTCAATTCCTTCCCTTACCTGCTCCCCATGCCCCCATCCCCTGCAATCACAGCCAACGACAGCTGCACCAGCAGCCATCCCCCCACTCCTCCTCCCGTACTCCCCCTCTTCCTTCCTTCTCTTTATTTTCCATTCTTTCTTTTCTTCTTCCCATTATTCTCCATCTCCTTCATCTCTCCTACCAACACACCCCCCTCTCCCCTCCGTGGCAGACCGCCGCCCCCACCAGCGCCATCAGTGCCACCGCCCCCTGGCCGGTGCTGCCTCTCCCCCAAGATCCTTCTTCTCCTCCCCACTTTCCTCCTCTTCAAACTCCACTCCATCTCCTCTAATTTTTTCATAAACTCATCACCATTAATCCTCTTCTTCTTCAAAATTTACCATCAAAACCCTCAATTTCTCCACTCCCATCACCCAAACATCATCTCCACCTCCTCCTCCAACTCCCTACACAACCACAACTCCATCAACCACCACACCAACTTCAACACCATCAACACCAAAAACAACAACAACAACAACACCACCACAAACCCACCTCCAAACCACCCTTCCTCCCCGGGCCTAGGCCGCGCCACCCCGCCACCCCCGGCGGCGGCCAGAGCCACCGGCCAGCCCCCTCTCCCCTCCCTTCTTCTTTCTTTTATTCTTTCTTTCTTTCTTTTCTTTCTTTCATCTTTTACCCTCTTTCTTATTTCCCTTATTTACCCTCTCCTTCTTTCCCTAATTACCCTCTTCATTTTCAAACATAACTTCCCCCCCTCTCTCCCCTACAACTCTCTCTATAGCTCTCTCTCTCTAACCAATCCTTTCTCTCTCCCCCCTCTCTCCTACAACTCTCTCTAGCTCTCTCTCTAACTAATCCTCTCTCCCCTCCTCTTATTCTCTCTACTCTATATATATATATATATATATATATATATATATTTATATATATATATATATATATATATATATATATATATATATATATTACGGATTAGTAGCGTGTACGTGTTTATGGTGTTACAGGATTTTACGCCATTTTTCGGTGATTTAGGTGAGTACTTTCCTTGTGTTGATTCACGCCTTACTAATTCTATTCTAGGGCTTGATATAAATTTAAGCGAGTGCTTTGTTATCATCAATTCATGTTTTGTAACTGCTAGTCTAACGTTTATTGCATGATATATTAATATGTGGATGTCTTATTACTACCGTTACATACCTAATAATTACTACTCTACCTTTTAGTACATGATACATCGTTATTCAAGTCAAAATATGATATGCGAGTGATTTTCTAAAATTAACATGTTATATGAATACCTATTGGCCGTTATTATAATTCATTGAGCTAGTATTATACTTACATTGGATATGCCTAGATACGCTCCCGCCTCGCGCGGCTTCGCATAGCTAATTAATAGATTAAATTATTGTTGTTATAAACATGATTGTGAAGAGTTTGCAATATTTAACTATACTGTTCTCCTGTACCATGTTACATGACTGGATGATTACCTGATATATGATGTCGTAACTCTGTATTCAACTTACCTAATACTGACATGTTAATTACCTGACGCTGATATGTTTATACTTGACATCTAATCCCTGACACTTGATATCTGACACAGTACTTGACATGTTATCATTACACCTGATACCTGATACTTGATATTTGACACCTGACAATTGACATGCTATCACTTGATACTCGACATGTGCTATCACCTATTACTGACACATTTGACCTGATATTGTGACACTTGACTGGATTACTATTACACCTGTATTATATTTCCTATTCATGATTATTATTTTTACGGGGACTTGACATGATTATTATATTATTATCAGACATTTGGTACTCCTGAACTCCTGAACTCTTATATACTTGAACCCCTAAAAAGGGAAGACTCCTGATACTATGCTCCTGTTAATCCCCGTAATTGATAGCCATGAATATAGGATTACCATGAATACTCTGTGGACATTATCATTGGACAATCTGTAATAATTGAACAACTTACACCAGGATGGGGAAAACTGATGAGTACCATATAGTTTCCATGTTTATGATGGACTTAAAGTATCGCGCGGCCACATACTTGGATTCGACTTGGAGGCAACCAGATGTTTTCATGGGGTGTACTGGCACCCCTACTCCCCTATCTGTCGGTTGTGCCTTAAGCCCCTGGGCCTATTCCTGTGGGAGCGGTGACATCCTATTCCTGTTCGGGCATACAATAAGTCCCGGTACCTAGTGGTACGTTCTGGCTCAATATCGGATACTTCTTGGCCGTTGTCTCGGGCATATACGGGACCCATTCTAAGCATGGTTCGTCGATCTCCATCAGTTTTCAATAACTTACTCTCCAGTCTGTATGCTGAGGTATGTGGAATGGGACACATACCGATGTACACAAATCAGATTAGTCTTAATAACATAATAATAACATGCTCCTGATATCTGACTAGCTATACACTTGTTTTATACTTGGGAGACCTGTGATACAATACATTGTCCTGCTCACCACTTACACATAATACCTGTGCTACTTTGTTGAATTACTTAATTGCTTATTTTCGTGTTTCCATACTGTTTCATTATTCTATTATTATGAAGGCAAATTCAAGTTATATAAACTCAGATTACAGTGACGCGAGGTGTAGGGTATATATATGAGGGTTTCCTTATTTAGATTATTCCTTCGACGTACTATCTCACGGATCGGTAATGTGGACTTGTATAACTGGTTTCCCTATAGTTATTTTAATTACTGTCTCATTTCATATTCATATGTGCTTATATTCACGATGCACCTTTCCTGTACACGTGTAATACCCCATCCTCTGCATACGTACACAGTTACGTATCTTGATTTTTGAGCATATTTCTTTTTATTTTATTTTCTACTATTTGAATATTTACTAGTATAGCAGTACTGCATGATTTGATCTGTTTGGTATTTAGATTTGACTAATTTTAGTTTCAAATATTATTTCTTAATATATTAGATTTTTCATGATTTTCTAGAATTTTTCGGGATTAAGTTGTAAATCTTCAAAACCGGTGTCGGCCAGCATCACTGGTTGATTCCAGGAATTTTAATTTGTAATTGGAATCAAATTTATGGATTCCGCTTTCATATTCCTTCTTAAAATTATATTTTCTTCCTTCGGGCATTTTCTGGGAATTTTCAGATTTTATCAAAAATCTAGCTTACCCGGTGTAGACACCGTTCATAGTGGACTCCAGAATTTTTTTTTTGAAAATGGGATTGAATTTCTGAAAACCGATTTCACCATAAATCGTTTTATAATATTTATGATTTTTGTGAATTTTTGGGAAGCTTTCCGAGACACTTCAATTTTTGGACCTTTCCAGAGTTCTCGGTATTTTCCCAGATACCGGGAAATCATTTTACTATTTCACTTCTCTCTTTTTTTTCCCATTTTTCTCTCCCTTCCTCAAACGCGAGTTTTGCCAACTGGACCCATCATTAAATGTGGTGATCCTCTCCTTACTGCATTAAATGCGTATGGGCCAATACAACTCAAGTCCAATCAACCATGCCCTTGTCCTTTTCTTTGAAACGCAGCCCCTTTGCGTTTTCTATTGGACGCAGCCATTGAATCCCGCGTTTGGCTTCTTTTTGCCTAGACGCAGCCTTGAGACGCAGCACTCATTGGAGGGAAAGTGATGATGGCTTATTATTATATTATTTTCCCCTTCTATATATATATAACTTCTTTCATCTCTTTCCTTCATTTCCTCTTCTTCTTGTTCCAGCAAGCTCCAATAGCCAACAAACCCCCAAGCTCCTTGGCCGGCCATCACCACCACCCACCAAAGCCATTTTCTCCACCACAAATCCCTCTACTTCATTCTCCTCCATCTCCTCCTCCATTTTCACCAACAAACACCATCTTCTTCAACCTCTTTCACCAAGAGAACCTCAAAGAACCCACTTTCACCAAAAAGCTTCACCACCATTTCCACCACCACCTGCACCACCTTAGCCTCCACCAAGCGTACCACCTTCACCTCCTCGACAACCTCTTTCTAACGGACTATAGTTTCGTCCCCCGCAACAACGTTTGCAAGATCCCGTTTTGGCTTGATGAACTAGACTTGCACCTCCATCTTCTCCAAAGCAACCACAACCCTTTCCATCAACTTGTGAGAACCGGCACCCTCCTGTTGGATTGGGATCGCGTTTCTCTGCGTCGGACGCACCTTAGGCGAGTAATTCTACTCGCCATGACTTGATATTATTTCATGTTTGTAACAAACACAGCCCTCGAATATTTGGACCTGTTCTCTGTTCTGAACCTCTATTAGTCGACTTGGCCCAAACGCAAGTCGACTAACCCTTTGAAACGCAGCTCTCAAATAATAGGATCTGCTCAGTTCTGAACTTCATTAGTCGACTTGACCAAATTATCAGTCGACTAATCCTTTGGAAACGCACCCTTGATTCTGAAACGCAGCATAGTTAGTCGACTACTCCCTTGCGTCCAGTCGACTAGCCTTTCTCTGCAACGCAGCTCTTTGAAACGCACACTTTATTAGTCGACTTGGTGTTTTCCCCTAGTCGACTAACTTCCCTTCTGAAAACGCGGTTCCTTGAAACGCAGATTTCCCTAGTCGACTACCTACTGTTCCCAGTCGACTAACGCAGCTTCTTGAAACGCGGCTCTTCGAGACGCAGACTTGACCAGTCGACTAACCCAAACGCCTTAGTCGACTAACTTTCCTCTGAAAAACGCAGCTTTCCCAAACGCAGCTTTCTTAGTCGACTTGTTCCCTTTCTATAGTCGACTAACTCTTTCATGAGTCGACTACTTGTCTTTCCTAGTTGACTAATCTTGACTATTTATTATGGTTAATTACTTCTTTGATTATGAACATTATCCTTGGATCATGTATATTATGTTGCTATTTGCGAGGCTTGTTACTTGATGAATATCACCTCTTATCATGCTATCTATCAACATAAGGCATGATACACATGACTTTCATAATTATCACGATAACGGGAATGATGACCTGGCAGCTTGACAGTACAACTGTACTCCTGATACGCATGTGATACATTATAGTACGAACCAGTACTCCTGATATACCTGTATTCATGACATTCCTGACTTGTTCTTGCTCATTCCCGGAATCTGATAAATCATCTAATAAATCATAATGAGACAACTTGCATCGGGTCGGGGGAAATATGCGGCTATCAATATGTGTTCGTGTTTACAGTGGTATTAGGTATGTTGTGCAACTAAATTTCCGGTCTGACCTGTGGGCCTCCAGGGGACCGAGGGGAGAGCTGGCTCCCTCATTCCTGGTACCATCATGATAAGGGCATACATAAGACCCTCCTGAATCGCCTTGCGGCAGGTTCCGTCACCAAGCAACGGAACACCCTGGGCCGTGGTCCCGGGTATGTACGGGACCCACTGTAAACATAGTTCGTTGATACCCCCGCTGGTTTCCAATAACAACCTTGCTTTACTCGGATATGGATCTATGTGTGCTGGGACGCTAGTTCACATAGCTAGATATCAGGGTAAGACGAGTAATAATAATAATAATAATAATAATAATAAAAGACGTTAACTGTGGTTGTTGTATGCGCTTGGATTACGGTGACATGAGATGAAGGTATATAGATGAGGGTTCCTTGTTTGGATTATCCCCTCGAAGTACTGGTCTCATGGAGCTGTAGCCTAAGCTTATACAATGCCCTTACGTTTATAACATGCTATGCTCCTTTTACTTGCTGGATGATTATTCTTGATATTGTACCAACCCTCATGTTCATGTTTCTGTTGCCACTCGGCTGTTACCTGCTCTACTTGTTGGGAGGTCCTGACTCCCTTGAATTTGTATGTTCAGGTTCCGAACCTTGGATCGAGGTGGAGCCTTCTGTGGAGGACCAGGCTTTCCTTTCCGAGCAGGCCGATTAGTCTCGGTTGCTGTCATCCCAGACTTTCCTTTTGGCTCGCGGGACCTTTCTTCAGCTCGTGAGCATCCTTGTAATTATCTTGTAAATCGTACTTTTGAGTTTGGCTGTGATATATGATGCATGCGATATGTAAATATATGTCACATTCTGTGATAACCTTGTACCTTGTACTTCTTATGTTGGCATATGAAAGGACGCTACGCTTTGTCGTACTCTGATTCTTGTTTGTACTGATGCTTAGCGTATATACGTAGGGTATTTCTGACCTACGTATGTACGTCGCAGTGACGTCCCCGTAGCCTTGGAATCGGGGCGTTACAGGTTGGTATCAGAGCCTAGGCTCTCACACCTATAGTACAATCAAGTAGCAAATTAAAGGAATTTGCCATTGCCAACTACAATGTACAAGTTATCTAGTCCTTCTTGATTCCTTTCCTTGTGTCCTAAAATCCTTCCATCTTTCCAGCTTCCAGTCTCCTTTTACCAACATAAGTATGGATAGAAGGACGAGTCGTAACAATGCCGGACAAGCATCGAATGGACCCGCGGGGGAGAATGTTGAGATTCTAAGGGTTATCCAGACTATGATGGAGAATCAGCAACAGCAGACGGAACTCCTTCGGCAAGAGTTAGTAACTCCCAAGGAACAAAGGCCGGGGAATGTATCAGACTTCAGGCGGTTACAACCGGCAATATTCACGGGAGAAGAGAAACCACTAGATGCTGAGCAATGGCTGATCGACACCACAGATCTGTTGAACGCAGCCCGGGTCCCAAAAGAAAACCAAGTGGAGTCGCCAAGATTCAACTAAAGGATGTAGCCAGGACCTGGTGGCTAGCTGAGGAAGCAAGACTGGAGAAACCTGTCTCGTGGGACCAGTTTTCTCAAAGCTTCTATAGTAGATTTTTCCCTGCCACTGCTCAGAAAGAGATGGAGGAACAGTTCATCCGACTTCAACAATGGAACCGGTCTGTAGATGAGTATGCCGCTGAGTTCTTGAGGCTGAGCCGCTTTGCTCCATATATGGTGGCTGATGAGGAAAAGCGGGCGAGTAGGTTCCAACAGGGTTTGCGAATGGACATTCAAATCCTCTTAATGCCCCAACAGCTGAAAACCTATTCCCAAGTCCTTACCATAGCTCGAGAGGTGGAGCGAGGACTGGAGAAAGGGAAATCTAACATGATAAGGAACCAGGCCATGAAGAGGCCATTTCCACATGCAGGGAGAGGAGGTCCATTCAGAACAGCAAGAGCTCCAGCCATGAGACGACCGTTTCGACCAGCCCCCTTTCCAGTAAACCAATCATTTTCTTATTGTAACTATTGCCAGAAACCAGGTCACTCCGACAGAATTGCCGTAGGGCAAATGGGTTATGCCTGGTATGTGGTTCCCGAGATCATTCAATGGAAGTCTGTCCCCACAAAAGAACGGAGATGGTCAACCAAGTATTGCCAGCACTTCCAGGGCCAGATGGACAGAGGAACCAAGGACCAATGGTTAGGAGAGCTCTTCCTCCTCCCCCACTACAAGTTAACCGCCCAGTCCAGAGGGGAGTTAGAAATGCAGCAGGTCGTGGAAGAGGACGAGCCTACAACTTGACAGCGGAAGAGGCCCAAACTTCTGGAGAAGTGGTAGCAGGTAAGATTATGGTGCACTCTAAACCTGTCTTAGCCCTCTTTGATTCTGGCGCTTCTCATTGTTTCATATCAGATAGTTTCATTGCTTTGAACTCTATACCTGTTGAATGTTTAGACCACCAGTGGGAGATTAGTACGGTAACGTAACGGAGTAGTCATCTCTAATAGAGTTTGTGTAGACTGTCCGGTGAAACTGTGTGGCAGAACATTAACAGCGGATATGCTCGTGCTGGATACTAAAGGGTATGACGTAATCTTAGGCATGACTTGGCTCAGTAAATACCATGCAGTCATTGATTGTCGGAACAAGAAAGTCATTTTCAGAATGCCACTTCAGCCTGAGTTCCAATTTGAAGGAGAACACAAACTTGACAAGGGAAAAACACAGATGACTATTGCTGAGACCCAGAAGAGGAGAGTACCAGTTTGGAATGAGTTTCCAGAGGTATTTAAGGAGATCTCAGGACTTCCACCCGATAGAGTAACCGAGTTTTCTATTGATATCCTTCCAGGTACAGCTCCGATATCCAAAGCCCCATACAGAATGGCACCCACTGAGTTGGAGATTCTAAAGAAGCAACTGCAAGAATATTCTGACAAGGGATTGATTAGACCAAGTGCTTCACCATGGGGAGCTCCAGTGCTATTAGCCCACAAGAAAGACGGTGGTAAGAGATTGTGTATAGACTACAGAGAGTTAAACAAGGTTACCATCAAGAATAAATACCCCTTACCAAGAATTGATGATCTGTTTGACCAACTTCATGGAGCTCGGGTATTCTCAAAATTGGATTTGCAATCAGGTTATCATCAGCTAAAGGTAAAGAAAGAAGATGTTCCGAAGACAGCATTCAGGACTCGTTATGGCCATTATGAGTTTCTAGTTATGCCCTTCGGAGTCACCAATGCCCCCGCAGTTTTCATGGATTTGATGAACAGAGTGTTCTCATCATATTTGGATCAATTTGTGGTTGTTTTCATAGACGACATCTTGATTTACTCGAAGAACGACAGGGAACATGCAGACCACTTGAGATTAGTATTACAGACTCTCCAACAGGAACAACTTCATGCTAAGCAAAGCAAGTGTGAATTCTGGTTAAATAGTGTGGCCTTCCTTGGACACATAATTTCAGAAGAAGGAATTTCAGTAGACCCCAGTAAAATTCAGGCAGTAAAAGACTGGCCAATTCCAAGGACAGTAACAGAAATTAAGAGTTTTATTGGACTAGCCGGATATTATAGGCGCTTCGTCCAAGATTTTTCTAAGATTGCAGCCCCGTTAACGAAGCTCACCCGAAAGGAGAAAAATATATATGGACCGAGGAATGTGCTACAGCATTTGAGCAATTAAAGGAAAGACTCATTACAGCTCCAGTCTTGAAGACTCCCTCAGGAACAGGAGGAATGGTTATATACAGTGATGCATCCGGGAAAGGCCTAGGATGTGTATTAATGCAGCATGGTCATGTCATAGCTTATGCATCTAGGCAATTGAAACCACATGAGAGGAATTACCCAACTCATGACTTAGAGCTGGCAGCTGTAATATTCGCATTGAAGATCTGGAGACATTATCTTCTGGGAGACAAGGTGTTAATCTACACAGATCACAAGAGTCTAAAGTATATTTTCACGCAGAAGGAATTAAATATGAGACAGAGACGGTGGCTTGAATTGATGGCAGATTATGACATAGACTTACAGTATCATCCGGACAAAGTCAACACAGTACCAGATGCATTGAGCAGGAAGCCAGAAAATAGAATGCTAGTACGACTCACACAACAGAAGGAGTTGATTCAGGATATCATAAAATTGGACTTAATGATAGTACAAGGGATTGATAAGACAGGACAGTTGATGACCTTTCAGATCCAGCCGACCCTGATGGATGAGATTAAGGAAGCTCAGAAAGAAGACCCCAGATTGCAGAAGTTCAGAGCTCAAATAGAAGCTGGATTGAGAACTGACCTCCGTATTCATTCAGACAACGCATTATATTTTGGTAATAGAATTTGTGTTCCCCAAGGAGAAGTTCGACAGAAAATTTTGGCAGAGACACATAGTTCGGCTTATTCCATACACCCAGGAGGAAATAAGATGTATCAAGATTTGAAACAGAAGTTTTGGTGGAATGCTATGAAGAGGGAGATAGCCCAGTATGTGGCCAAGTGCTTAGTTTGCCAACAGGTAAAGATAGAACACCAGAGAACAGCTGGATTCCTTCAGCCCTTACCAATACCCGAATGGAAGTGGGAACATATCACCATGGATTTTGTTACAGCACTACCCCGCAGTCCTAAGGGTAACAATGCAGTATGGGTGATCGTTGACCGTCTCACAAAATCAGCTCACTTCTTACCATTCAGAGTAGGTCAGTCAACAGAAGTTCTGGCAGACAAATATATGAGAGAAATAGTTCGTCTACATGGAGTCCCAGTTAGCATCGTGTCAGATAGAGATACAAGATTCCGATCTCATTTCTGGGAAAGTCTCCAAGAGAATTTAGGAACTCGTCTGAAATTCAGTACTTCATATCACCCCCAGACAGACGGACAATCTGAACGGACTATTCAGATCCTTGAAGACATGTTACGAGCCTGCATGATAGAATTTAAAGGGTCATGGGAAGATTACATTCATTTGGTGGAATTTTCTTATAATAACAGCTATCAGGCCAGTATCAAAATGGCACCATATGAGGCGTTGTATGGCAGGAAATGCAGATCACCGATATGTTGGGACGAAGTCGGCGAAAGAAGACTTATGGGACCAGACATTCTAGTTCAGACAACAGACAAGGTCCGAATTATCAGAGATCACCTCCGGGCAGCACAGAGCCGACAGAAGAGTTGGGCTGACACAAATAGAAGACCCTTGGAATTCAAATCAGGTGATCATGTATTTTTGAAGATATCACCCACAAAAGGGGTAATCCGGTTCGGTACTCGTGGTAAACTTAGTCCGAGATACATCGGCCCATTCGAAGTTTTGGATCGCGTGGGAGATGTGTCTTACCGTTTGGCATTACCGCCATCTTTGGAAGGAGTACACAATGTATTCCATGTATCACAGTTGAGAAGGTATGTCAAGGATGAGAGTCACATTCTAGATCACTCAGAATTGGAATTGCAGCCAGATCTGTCTTACGTAGAGCAACCGATGGCCATCCTGGACAAAAGTGTTAAGACCCTGAAGAGTAAGGCAATACCACTAGTATTGGTTTCTTGGAATAGGCATGTACCAGGAGAAGCCACATGGGAACGGGAGGACGTTATTCGTGAGCGATATCCCCATCTATTTACAACTTAGTTGGTAAAACCCTTTCTTCCTATTCTCTCTACCGTCATCTTCCCCTTCTTGAAATTTCGAGGACGAAATTTTTTGTAAGGTGGATAGAGTGTAATACCCCATCCTCTGCATACGTACACAGTTACGTATCTTGATTTTTGAGCATATTTCTTTTTATTTTATTTTCTACTATTTGAATATTTACTAGTATAGCAGTACTGCATGATTTGATCTGTTGGTATTTAAATTTGACTAATTTTAATTTCAAATATTATTCTTAATATATTAGATTTTTCATGATTTTCTAGAATTTTTCGGGATTAAGTTGTAAATCTTCAAAACCGGTGTCGGCCAGCATCACTGGTTGATTCCAGGAATTTTAATTTGTAATTGGAATCAAATTTATAGATTCCGCTTTCATATTCCTTCTTAAAATTATATTTTCTTCCTTCGGGCATTTTCTGGGAATTTTCAGATTTTATCAAAAATCTAGCTTACCCGGTGTAGACACCGTTCATAGTGGACTCCAGAATTTTTATTTTGAAAATGGGATTGAATTTCTGAAAACCGATTTCACCATAAATCGTTTTATAATATTTATGATTTTTGTGAATTTTTGGGAAGCTTTCCGAGACACTTCAATTTTTGGACCTTTCCAGAGTTCTCGGTATTTTCCCAGATACCGGGAAATCATTTTACTATTTCACTTCTCTCTTTTTTCCCATTTTTCTCTCTCCTTCCTCAAACGCGAGTTTTGCCAACTGGACCCATCATTAAATGTGGTGATCCTCTCCTTACTGCATTAAATGCGTATGGGCCAATACAACTCAAGTCCAATCAACCATGCCCTTGTCTTTTTCTCTGAAACGCAGCCCCTTTGCGTTTTCTATTGGACGCAGCCATTGAATCCCGCGTTTGGCTTCTTTTTGCCTAGACGCAGCCTTGAGACGCAGCACTCATTGGAGGGAAGTGATGATGGCTTATTATTATATTATTTTCCCCTTCTATATATATATAACTTCTTTCATCTCTTTCCTTCATTTCCTTCTTCTTCTTGTTCCAGCAAGCTCCAATAGCCAACAAACCCCCCAAGCTCCTTGGCCGGCCATCACCACCACCCACCAAAGCCATTTTCTCCACCACAAATCCCTCTACTTCATTCTCCTCCATCTCCTCCTCCATTTTCACCAACAAACACCATCTTCTTCAACCTCTTTCACCAAGAGAACCTCAAAGAACCCACTTTCACCAAAAGCTTCACCACCATTTCCACCACCACCTGCACCACCTTAGCCTCCACCAAGCGTACCACCTTCACCTCCTCGACAACCTCTTTCTAACGGACTATAGTTTCGTCCCCCGCAACAACGTTTGCAAGATCCCGTTTTGGCTTGATGAACTAGACTTGCACCTCCATCTTCTCCAAAGCAACCACAACCCTTTCCATCAACTTGTGAGAACCGGCACCCTCCTGTTGGATTGGGACCGCGTTTCTCTGCGTCGGACGCACCTTAGGCGAGTAATTCTACTCGCCATGACTTGATATTATTTCATGTTTGTAACAAACACAGCCCTCGAATATTTGGACCTGTTCTCTGTTCTAACCTCTATTAGTCGACTTGGCCCAAACGCAAGTCGACTAACCCTTTGAAACGCAGCTCTCAAATAATAGGATCTGCTCAGTTCTGAACTTCATTAGTCGACTTGACCAAATTATCAGTCGACTAATCCTTTGGAAACGCACCCTTGATTCTGAAACGCAGCATAGTTAGTCGACTACTCCCTTGCGTCCAGTCGACTAGCCTTTCTCTGCAACGCAGCTCTTTGAAACGCACACTTTATTAGTCGACTTGGTGTTTTCCCCTAGTCGACTAACTTCCCTTCTGAAAACGCGGTTCCTTGAAACGCAGATTTCCCTAGTCGACTACCTACTGTTCCCAGTCGACTAACGCAGCTTCTTGAAACGCGGCTCTTCGAGACGCAGACTTGACCAGTCGACTAACCCAAACGCCTTAGTCGACTAACTTTCCTCTGAAAAACGCAGCTTTCCCAAACGCAGCTTTCTTAGTCGACTTGTTCCCTTTCTATAGTCGACTAACTCTTTCATGAGTCGACTACTTGTCTTTCCTAGTCGACTAATCTTGACTATTTATTATGGTTAATTACTTCTTTGATTATGAACATTATCCTTGGATCATGTATATTATGTTGCTATTTGCGAGGCTTGTTACTTGATGAATATCACCTCTTATCATGCTATCTATCAACATAAGGCATGATACACATGACTTTCATAATTATCACGATAACGGGAATGATGACCTGGCAGCTTGACAGTACAACTGTACTCCTGATACGCATGTGATACATTATAGTACGAACCAGTACTCCTGATATACCTGTATTCATGACATTCCTGACTTGTTCTTGCTCATTCCCGGAATCTGATAAATCATCTAATAAATCATAATGAGACAACTTGCATCGGGTCGGGGGAAATATGCGGCTATCAATATGTGTTCGTGTTTACAGTGGTATTAGGTATGTTGTGCAACTAAATTTCCGGTCTGACCTGTGGGCCTCCAGGGGACCGAGGGGAGAGCTGGCTCCCTCATTCCTGGTACCATCATGATAAGGGCATACATAAGACCCTCCTGAATCGCCTTGCGGCAGGTTCCGTCACCAAGCAACGGAACACCCTGGGCCGTGGTCCCGGGTATGTACGGGACCCACTGTAAACATAGTTCGTTGATACCCCGCTGGTTTCCAATAACAACCTTGCTTTACTCGGATATGGATCTATGTGTGCTGGGACGCTAGTTCACATAGCTAGATATCAGGGTAAGACGAGTAATAATAATAATAATAATACTAATAATAAAAGACGTTAACTGTGGTTGTTGTATGCGCTTGGATTACGGTGACATGAGATGAAGGTATATAGATGAGGGTTTCCTTGTTTGGATTATCCCCTCGAAGTACTGGTCTCATGGAGCTGTAGCCTAAGCTTATACAATGCCCTTACGTTTATAACATGCTATGCTCCTTTTACTTGCTGGATGATTATTCTTGATATTGTACCAACCCTCATGTTCATGTTTCTGTTGCCACTCGGCTGTTACCTGCTCTACTTGTTGGGAGGTCCTGACTCCCTTGAATTTGTATGTTCAGGTTCCGAACCTTGGATCGAGGTGGAGCCTTCTGTGGAGGACCAGGCTTTCCTTTCCGAGCAGGCCGATTAGTCTCGGTTGCTGTCATCCCAGACTTTCCTTTTGGCTCGCGGGACCTTTCTTCAGCTCGTGAGCATCCTTGTAATTATCTTGTAAATCGTACTTTTGAGTTTGGCTGTGATATATGATGCATGCGATATGTAAATATATGTCACATTCTGTGATAACCTTGTACCTTGTACTTCTTATGTTGGCATATGAAAGGACGCTACGCTTTGTCGTACTCTGATTCTTGTTTGTACTGATGCTTAGCGTATATACGTAGGGTATTTCTGACCTACGTATGTACGTCGCAGTGACGTCCCCGTAGCCTTGGAATCGGGGCGTTACAACACGTGTGCCTGATATGCATGCCATTTGGCTTTATCATATATGCTCGCTGGGTTGCTTCCTGACAACCCTGAATCCTCATGTTTAAATCCTAGAGTCTGAACTATGGTGGCCTTGTTGTAACTGATCAGAGTGCGCAGCGGATCCTTCCGTAGCGATCAGAGCACAGCAAGAGCTGGGATATCACCGTAGCTCTTCCTCTCAGCTCTTCTCCTGATTGGCTCTCGAGGCCTCTCTTACTGCTTATGAGCACCTCTCAGCTTCTGTTATGTATATCTCTTCGTATAATGTACTTTTGTATTTTCTGGTAATGTAATATTCCTGTGATATTGTATCACTCTCTATGATAATCATGTACTTGTACTTTTCTGTTAGAATGTATATTACTACTGTGCTTTCACACTCTGATTCTTGCCTGTACTGATGCTTAGCATATATACGTGAGGGTATTTCTGACCTACATATATACGTCGCAGTGACGTCTCCGTACCCACAGGATCGGGGCGTCACACATTACTATACCACAAGACGTTCATCATGTTCCTGAATCAACGTACAATCTCATCTTTTTGGAGCCCTACATGAAAAATGGTTCAATTTCAGTTCTTAAAGTGATCTTATGAAAGTTTTCAAAGATACTCAAGTGAAGTTTCAGATCTACCTTGGCGGCAATGTTTACATGTTATAAAATTCGGAGCTTACAGTTGGTGAATTACAGTTATCATCGGATCAAGATCGGAAGTTGTGAAACAATCAGAGACTACGATGATTTCAAACTCAGATGTTTAGTTTTACCTCGAAGGTAGATTGGAAGTAGACGGCGCCGACGCACAACAATAAAGTTCAAATCATTACTCCTCTGTCGGAGCAAATTCTCATAAATCCTGCGTGGATCGAGAAAATCATTGTGTGATTAAGTTCAGATCGGGCTTGAACTTATTCGATCTAATCAAGTTGTGAACCATTGAGGGGGTTATGGAGAAGAGAGAGTAAGATGGAGATGAAGTCAAGAGTTATTCAATTGCACATTGATGTGGCGCATGGAATATGATAGCTATTCTCGGACTAGAACATATTCAAGTCAAGAAGAAATTGTTAGGATTGTGATTCGAATATGTTGTGAAAGAAGACAAAGCTTCAGAAATCGAATAACAGACGAGCACAAAGGGTAGCAGCAGACTGGTCGACTACTGACATCTTAGTAGTCACTAATGGCGTAAACAGAAAGTGAGACATCTCAGTAATCGACTTACAACAGTGATTAGTCGACTATACATTATTAGTCGACTAATTTGGCACATAAGTCGACTAATATGGTGTTGCTGACAGTTTATTCTTCTGAATCTGTTTCAGTTTGAGTTGAACTTTTCTTTTCTTTTTTTTCCTGAGGCGGTGTTGTTCTTATTGCTGGAGTTTGTATAGGACTAGGATGGTACTAGGGTCTATAAATAACCCCTTGGGGTGACCTTTAATGTATTCTAAACGTGAATAAAAAAGAGAGAGATTCGTGAGAGAAATTTTAGTCATAAAAGTTCATTGTTCTAGACGATAATTAAAGAACTTATAATATTCTTAACAAGAGGTGTGAGTTATTAAAAATGAATTATATCAGAAAAGAATTGAAATGAACCAAACACTTAGATTTGAGAGTCCCATGTCTAATGGGACCCTACACTAAAAACAAGCATCATTTAAAAAAAAAAAAAAAAACACACACAAGAGGCACTAACAACAATAAACAGCAATAGTAATTTCTGGTGAACGGCAGCTGGCTACATCACATGGGAAGTGCAGAATCATTCCGTCCTAAATCCATGAATGCATATAAAAAAACAAGAACTTGAGTAGTGTTTCTGGTTCCATGCATGTGACTCTTGAGATCAGCAATTTAAACATCAATTAATTGTCTAAACCTTTGATTTGGGTTCTTGTCCTAATAAAGTAATTTTTAGTGTACTAAAGAAAAAGAAGAGAGAATTATAAACCAACAATATAAGGAACCCAGATGCTATAACGGTGGGCTGCTTGCTCTCTGAGCGAGGAGTTGTTTGTTTTACTATAAGTGGCTGCAAGTCGTAAATTTTAAAATGAGAATAGAAAAATTAAACTGTAACAGAGAAAACATTTTGTGTTTTACGGTGTTTAGTTAATAAAGTGAAGATGTGATTGAGAAAGTATATTGTATTTCATGGTATTTGATTGCTAAAGTGAAAGTATAAATGAGAAAGTATATTGTGTTTTACGGTATTTGATTGGTAATGTAAAAGTGTAAGTGAAAAGGTTGACTACAAAATTAACTATAGCAGTTATTTAAATATTATAAATACTATTAAATTAACTCTACTATTGAAAATTAAATTGTATTAATAAATTTGAGATAAAATATTAATATTTTTAATATTTTATTTATAACAATAATATTAATAAAATATTAGTACAAAAATAAAATATTACTAAAATATTAACTAAATAAATAATTATAAAATTTTAAGAAAATCTAAAGAACAATAATAGATATTAAGAATACTAATAAAACATAAATATTGAAAAAAATTTAAGAAAAATAATAAAATATAGTTATAATATTATAATATTACATAAAATTATTATAATATTAAATTTTTTATAATATTATTATAATATTATAAAAATATAAAATTAACAAAGTAAATATAATTATAATTTTAATAATAAATTATTCTTATAATATTAGTATAATGAATTAATATTATAATATTAACATAATAAAATATAAATATAATAATAAAGTATATTATAATATTAGTAAAGTAATTATTTATATTAAAAAAATAAATTATATAGTAATTTTATATTAAAGCATAATATTGTTATATTAATAAAATATTAAATCTAAATAAAATTATAAAAAATGGTATAAATATTAATAAAATAATAAAGTATCTAATAAAAATATTAAATTAAAATAATAAAATATTAAATATTAAAACAATTTTAAATATTAAAACAATATTAAAAATAAAAAGATTAAAGATTAAAAATATAAAATAATTAAATTGTTAAATAAGAAATTAAGCACTATTAAGAATATTAAAAATATTGAATATTTAATAATATTCAATTATATATTAATTATCAAGTAACTGTTTTGCATTGCAAGTGTATTATAAGTGGGATTTTCTTGACCACAAAATTATCTGTAGCCGTTGCAAGTGAGAAAATGGGAGTGTAAATGAGATTTACAAGTCTACAAAATTAACTATAACAACTGCAAGTGAGAAAATGAGAGTTGTATTTTGCAAGTTATTTTGTAGCGAAACAAATAGTAGAAAATCGAAAGAGATTTTACGACATACGACTTGCAGCTATTTGTGGCGAAACAAACATGCCCCAAATCATGCATTTAATTACGTAGCAATAAGCAACTAATTAAAGAAAGCAATGTTTCTCTAGGGTCTTGTTTGACAAGTGGAGTTAACTCAAGAATTGAGTTTGATTCTTATTAACTCTTGGCAAATAGCTAAAAAATGACAAGAATTAGTAAGTAAACAAAAACATGGAATTAGCATAAAACTACCCTCAAAATCATCGTATTAAAATCCGCTCAATTAAAAAAGTTATCAATTTAATCAAAAGATTGGAATTAGCTTTTCTCTTTTTATCTCAAATCCTAATTTTTATTAATTCTGAAAGTACACCTAGAGGGAAGGTGAATAGGTGTAGTGCTAATCTAATGCCAAATGATGCGGAATTAAAACTAAATTGCTAACACACTATGTGTAATTAAGAGTGAATCTGCTCTGAAACTACTCCTCAAGATTCCTCTAAATTAAGAGTTGAGGTGTTTTAATAGCTCTCGTGATTGAACATAAGTGTGAGCACACAAACAATATCAAGTATATATAAAAATGAGCAATAAAACAATGCAAGATACAAAGAGAGAGAGTTCAGAGAAAGTAGATTAAACGCAAACACATGGATATATTTCGAGGTTCGAGCAACTGCATAACGCCCCCACCTTCACACAGAAATATTTCTACTATGTCCACACAGGATCTTCCACAAAATGATCTCCACTGAGGAATTACAACTCAACACTGGGAGTACACAACTCCTCCTCTTAAACACAACACCTCTACACAAGAGGGAAGACACAAAGTCAAAGTAAAGAAAAAGTTACAACTTGGTGATTCAAATGATCGCAAATAACACTTGGTGATCTCAAAGAATCACAAACAATTTTTCTCACAATACAAAATTTTAAAGATAGATTTGAGATGATAACTCAAGCATGTGAGAAAATAAAGTGTTTTGAAAAAGAAACAATAAAGAAAACACTTGGAAAAAACTTTTAAATAGATATGAAATTGAAGAACAAAAACTAAAATTCTCAAAACTTGATTTTCTTTGATTTTCCGTAAACTTTGAATCAAATAAAGATAAGAATTTTTGGCACAAAAACTTCTTTTAAAAACTTGCTAAAAACACTTGAGAAGATGTAAATTTTTGCTCTTGAAAATCTTGTCTAAAACTGGCCTCAAGTACCCATGTTTATAGGGCCTTCGAAATATAGTCGTTGGGGTCCAAAACCAGGCCAGAATGGCCTGTCGGTCGACTGCCCGGTCGACCGACCAACAATATTTCTGACCGTTGGGGTTACCGATCGACCGTCCCAAGGCAAACTTGCTTGTCAGTCGATCGCTCGGTCGACCGAGGCCAGAACCAGAAAGCAAGCCTCTCTGGTCAGTCGACTGGTCGATGACCTGCCCAATGCCAAGGCCATGTGCACGTTCTATGCACATCGGTTGACCTTTCGGTCGACTGAGCTCTGGTCCGATCGACTGGCCGATCGACCGCCAGAAGGCTCAGACCATGATTTTCAGAGTTAAAGAATGGAGTTGTAAACACCCTAAAAAATCAAATAAATTACATAAAATTTCACAAAAATAAGTTATTGTAAATATTTGAAGTACAAATATGTGTGATCAAAATTCAACACATATTACAAACCAACTATTTTTTAGGCTTGAAAATTTAGTTTTAAACCAAAAATCGTATTTTCAAAAACTTATATTTTGAAATAAAAATACATTTTCTTTAAAACTTGTATAAATACAAAAACATGATATTTGAAACGCATATGAAGCATATTGCGTATAGATATAATCCAATATACATGTAAATGATATATCTATATTTTTGACATTAAATCCAAAAATAAGTTTTGATAAAAACAAAACTTAAATCACATGACTAAATATTCATCAAAATAAGTTTTTAAGCATTATGAATCATCAATGTATATGAAAGAAATCCAACATACATAAAATCAGGTAATCTTCTTTTGATTCTGTCTATTCATGAAAACGAAATATGTATATTCTTTAAAATAAAAAACAGTTAAACTGAAATCAAAACTTTTGAACTTATGCACGTGTATACTTGAGCATATGAAGACTAATGTATCATTACACAAGATCTAAATAAAAACTGAACAAACTTAGATCAAAGTCTTCTCTTTCGATCTTCTTCTCCAAGATGATTCGATCCAAATACGATCCATAGAGTTTGACTCCTCTCAGGTACTAGATGTGATCTTTATCCGCGAGCTTCTAAATCCACACGTGTTAGCTCCAAAACTGATTTTGAATTTTTTGTTGAAGCTAAACACCTACTGAGGTCTTGAACAATAACTAAAACTTTATAAATACAAGATCATTAGAACCTTAACTTCATAAGTTAGTCATCATCAAAACTAAGGTGAAGAGATTTTGAGCTAACAAATTCTAATTCCAACCAAATAATCAGATAATATAATTTCTAACTCTTTCCTTATTCTCTTTTCTGAAGATGCTAATTTTGTTTGGGAAGAGTTAGCTCAAGAATTGAGCTAATTTTAACTAACTCTTGCTAAATAGTCAAAATTTAATAAGAGTTTACAAGTTACAATGAAAATGAATTTAGCACCAAAAAAATAAAGGACTACGACCTTTATTCAAAAAATAAATGAAAACATAATAACAACAAAAAACAATAATAATAATAATAATAAATTTTATAATCTAAAAAGTCTATAGAAAGATCGTGATTCTTAATTTAAAGATAAGATTTATAGCTAATTCTCTTTTTTTTTTAAAATCATACTTCCACGAGCTTTAACATAAATTTTATAAAACCTACATCTACATTCTTTGATAGAAATTATTTTAATGTTCACAATTTACATGGAGCTAAAATTTTACCATCTTTGGGTGTGTTTGCTTCCCGTAATTGCCCGTAGATGATAAAATTCAATTACAGTAAAATTATTTACAGTATCTGTTTGAAGTCGTAAGCAGTAGAATGCACTTGTATGCTACTTACAGGCTAACAGTTAATTTTATGGTTGTGTAAATCTATATTGCAGACAATTAATTATAACTAGATTCATATTTTTATATGATAGATTTCACTACAACCCCTTATATCAAATCGTAATTAGAAAAAACTCAGATTCATAATTTTATTCACTTCATGCACATTCTTTTTAAAATCAACTAGGTCTATCATGTGTTAAGCACAGAAGCACTCCTTAGCAGTGAAAGACATAAATGACCCGCACTAATCGCTTTGAAAATGCAGACTGCTTTGAAAATGCGGATTGTTGGTACCATGTTTCTGAGCATTCCGACCATGATTGCAATCATCATAAAAATGCCATATTTTTGAGTCTTTATATTGCGGTCATGATTGCAATCCTCATATAAATATCATGTTTTTGAGTCTTTATAGAACTGCGATCATGATCGCAGTACTCTTTATGAGGAATGTGACTTTGATCGCAGTACTCTTTATGAGAAATGTGACTATAATCGCAGTCCTCACAAAAATATCTTATATTTAGTATTTATAGGATTGCGATCATGTCACAGTCCTCATTATTAGGACATGTTTCTAAGTCTTTATAGATCTATGATCATGATCGCAATTTTCACAAAAATGTCTTTTTTTAGTCTTTATTAGGACTGTGATCATGACCACAGTCCTCACAAACACACAAATTTTCATATTATATTGAGATTGTGAAAATAATCACAGTTCTTACAAAATACTTTAATTTTCAACTATTGAAAGAAATGTGATCATAGTTGTCTTCTAATAAAATACTGCGCCGATAGTCGTAGTCCTCATATAGAGTCACAATCCTCATGTTAGCTCACTATCAGCAACAGACCTCATTCATCAGCATCGAATGATCCCCAATTTTTTCCATATAATGAATATCACATCGATCATAAACTTAAACAAAACTTATCGCGAACGAGATCTGCAAAAGATGGATCCCAAAAATTTTGGTCCGGGGCTTCGCCCCCTGAGACCCCGAGAGGGGCTACTCGGTCCCTTTCAACCCCCACGGTGACCTGACTGCGTAGGTCGATCGGCGAATTATTCTATGTCGGGGTCAAAGTTGAGGAGGAGCAACGTTGGGGAGATAGAGAAAGGTAAAAGAGAAAATGAAAATATATAAAGAAGTGATGATTGGGAGAAATCAATTTATGTTGACATGGATGAGACTGTGGTGAATAAAATTATGAAGCTGAGTTTTTTTCTTAATTATGAAGCAAAATAAGTGGTGATAGCGAATTTTTTATTATTAGATTAATCTTTTTAAAGTATTAGAAATCATTTTTTTTGTTATCAGATTAAATTTAATTATTAGATTAAAATTTTTAATTAATTATTCTAATATTTTTGTTAGTGAAATATTTTTTATTACTAGTTTAGTAAATATTTAATATAAAATTAATAATTTTCTATTATTAAATTTTCTATAATTGAATTTAATAATATTTAATATTTTTTATTAATTAATATTAGATTACTATTAATATTTTAGTAATCTAATCCTTTTCACTATTTTTTATTATTAATATTTTAGTATTATTAATATTTAATATTTTTAATATTTATTTTTTTATTTTACTATTTTTACTATTTAATATGTTTAAATCACCAAAAAGTTAGTTCTGTGATATCCTTTTCACTTACGACTTACATGTTATCAAATAAATACTGTATAATACAATATATTTTTTCACTTATAATTTCACATTACTAACCAAACACTATAAAACTTACTTGCATAAAACTCAATTATAACTATAAAAGATTTTTCACTTAGAATTTACGACTTACATCGCTTACAATAGCCAAACATATTTTTTGTTGCAAACTAACGTTGCAATATGTATGTAAACGAAAGTATTATTGATTACAAGAGATTAAAGTTGGTACAGTTCACAAAAGGACAATTATTTAATATAATATTCATTTTATAAATAATTTTAAAAATAGAATCTCTCAAAACATAATTAATAAAATCCATATTTGATACGTCACGTTGACACCACATGAGCCAACAGTCGACTTCATCGCTAGCGTGACGCGTCTCTTTTGATTTTAAAAAACTCCGAGATTGATAAAATCATAGTTTAAAAACCCCATATTGAAAACTCTGACTTTAACGAGACCTCAACACTTTTTAGAACTCCGTCCTCGCCGTGGCCGGAGTTCCACTTAAACCTTTGGGCACTAGTGATTCTTCGGTTGATTGATAACTTATGGCATCTACATTTGTTTTGATTTTCATTTTAATTTTTTATGGCATTTAATTTGTTTCATGCACTATGGAGCATTTGGCTCTTGATTTGATGGTAAATTATTCAAGGCTCTAAATTATTCAACTCAAGTGCAATTATTGCTAGCCATGGCCCATGCTTGGTCATCAAGTCACCAACATAGTCTTTGGATGAAAATTTTGACAAGAAATGCTCACAAATTCCGAGTTTGACAACCGGAAAGTTTGGAAAAAAACAAAACAAAACAAAACAAGCTTGTTGTGACGAACATCATTTTTATTTTATTTTTAACAAGAGCTTTTTTCTTGTTTAAGTTCTGTAACTCCAGTCTTGACAAGTCCAGAGTTTTAAAAACTGTACTGAGAACTTCAGTTTTATCAGGACCAGAGTTTTCAATATAGGTTTTTGACAAAATCAGAGTTTTTCAAAACAAACAACATCAGTGAGACACGGCACGCTGGCGCTGCAAGTCGAACGTTGGCCAGCGTGGTGCCGACGTGACGTGTAAGATGTCAATTTTGCTAGTTAATTTTTTTTAGAAAAGCCTGTTTTTAAATTATTTTTAAAATAGATATTATTTTAAAAAAATGTCCTTCACAGAAGGATAAATTGATACACGAGCTGTTTCTGACAGATAATTGATTGAAGCGCGTGCAATGCCAACGCGAATAATAATAGTATGGTAGTTTGAAATCTTACACCAATCACATGGTTGCTTGTGACTCGCAATCAAACACCAACACACTTAGCACAACAAGAGTACTTCAATCAAATGGCACCCAGTGTGGAACATGGAAACCCTATAAAAGAAGTAATTATGCTATTTGAATTATATTTTTTTTTGAATACAAAATGAACTCAATAGAGATTGTATTGTGAGACACTATCTTAAAAAATTACGTGTGCAATTCACAGGGAGTTTGATGTTTATATTATTCTTTTAAGTCTAGTTGTAGTTCAGTAAAATAGTCCAATTAATATTATTAAAAAAATATAAAAACAATGTATTTTAAAACTTTTTTCTCACAATTTTTTTTAAAAAAATGGTAGCTTTTAGAGTCTGCAAATACTATTTGCACATAACATTCCGTTATTTACATAACAATATGCAGGTTCAAGGTAAAATTAATTACAAGATCAAGTCGGAGTAGCATCTCCTTCTCTGTTGGAAAATTTGAAGTCCAAATAGATATAAATTGTACCTTCTTTCAGTTCACATTTGCATTTGTTGGAATAAAACTGATGTGTGGTAGCCTCTGGTAATTGAATTTGCGACTGTCACTAATGAGATGAGAAGAAATGTCTGTTGGATCAATTCAACGTTTTCCATCAACAAGAAGAAAACTAGTTAACGTGAAATGCAAGGTTCCACGTGACATGCATGGGCTATTATACAGTGAACATGTCATCTGAAACCACCAAGTAAATCATGAGAGTGGGGTTTCAAGTTAGTCCAGAGAACACAATAGATATGCAACTGGAAATTCAATCACTTATCAGCATTTTGGATAAGTGCACCAAATATTTGCAAGGGTGTCTGGTTCAGGTAAATTTGGTGTCTCATTCTTCTGTCTACTGAAATCCGAGAATTCACATTGTTATCATCAAATTTCTCACAGAACCCACCATTAATTATCTCATCATCACCGTAACTATTACTATAGCAAGAGTCTGCAACCTTATAATGTTGTCGTTGCAAGTCATTTTATAACTATAATTACAAGAATAAGAGCTAACTGTAGTCTTTTTGTTGCATTGGATGCATTTTACGGCAATCCAAACATTGAAAATAGAGTGTGGACAACAATACTATCTAATATTTACGTAGTAGCTTTGTTTACGGTAAAGAAAGCTAACCTAATATTTTTCTTTTTAGCATAAATTTAACGTGATTCAACACAAACATGATAGTCAGCGCCATCTTCGGCGGTCCTTGGGCCAACTTTGACATTGTCTCCTTCATTTAGTCAACGATCATACAACAACAATATCAAATTATCATTATATTTTACAATGTAAATAATTAATTAACGTTAATTAATTGATTAATACATAGGGTTGTCCCTCACACTGATCTCATTCTCCGCCTACGCGAGAGCACGTTCGGGGTGGATCTTTTCTCTTCTGGGCCCCACCTGAAATCCTAGGATTAGGACCGGGACCCACCACACATCCAAACGGCACCGAATCTCAACCCGAAACCGCACCATCTCCTCCGGAGCCTGAGCCCCGGGTGCGTACTGGGTGGCCGGCAGGTGAGTCGTCACCCGCACATGATGGGGGTGGGGCCCGGCGGGCGGCAGTTTTGGCATGTTTTACGTGGGCCCCACCGGTCGTCACTGCTGCCGACAGTATCCGCGGGCCCCGATGCACACGTGGCGTGCAGCTACAGTTGGTAGTAAAAAGGATCCCGCGGGGGAGATCTCCCGCCGTTGACGTTGACGTCGCCACACGATCCCACTGCACGAATTAAGGGCTCTCACACCTCTCAATCTCGGCCCAAAAACCAAAGTTTCTGCATTAATTCAATTCAAGTTAATCCAACAACCCCAACCAACTAAAACTCTATTTATTTAAGGGTTAATTACCACTAATAGATCGCCACGAGCATTAACCTCGTAGCAGACCAAAATTTTCACACAGTTTGATGCTCCCATCTCCCAAATATTTCAACTCTCCACGGCATGTTGACGTGTCGGTCCCCTTGATGACGGAACGGTGACCGCGAAAGTCTAACCAACGCATTGAGTCGACCACCAACAATGTTAACGCTGGGGCCGGAGCGGACCAAACGAAGAAAGAGCGCAGGCGGGTGATCCGTGGACTAAACGAAGAACGAACGCAGGCGGGGTGGTCCCAACCTATCGTCTTATTACGTGGCAAGGCTGATCCAATGCCATGCGGTTGCTTTGTGGAATTAGGCGGTTATTAACGGCGGTTTTGTCAGTTAACTAACTCCCCGGTGGCTGTCGCTGTCGGTCCGCGTCCGCGGCACGTGGAACGGTCTGAGCGCCTCGTCTGTGCTTCGTCAAGGGAGGAAACTTTGATTCATCGAGGGGGTCTAAACTAAACAAATTAAGGCGGAGTTAATTACGTTATCTTTCTAAGTACGTGTCTAATCGTATCTTTGAAGAGAGATTCCGGTCAAAGAAAACGCAGATTTTCTCTTGACCGTGAGATTAGATTAGGAATCAGAAAGAAGACTGGGGGTCCCTGTCATGTGCGATTCACGTGGAGGAATGTGTTGTTAGGTGGAGGTGGTTGATAGTGTGAGTACGGAGTTCAGTTTTTTTTTTTTTTTTTTTTTTGTTTGTTTGAAGTGCAAATGGACGTTATTATTATTGTAGGAGACCACCCACTTACACTTACGTATAATAGCTTGGAGTAGATTAATGGATGCGATACGTACAAGATTATATAAGAAATTTACCGTGTAACATCGTGTCTTCGGTTTATATGTACGTTTGCTTTGCTCGTTTGTGCAAAGCGTTTGAGTTCAATACGAGATAATATAACAAATTAATCTTTGTATTTTTTTTTTTTTTGGCGAATGCATTTGGTTTGGGCTCTTGTCTTACGACAGATAATATACAGACGTGTGCGTGTATTTCATCTCTTTTTATCCATAAAAATTTTTATCAAAAGAAAACTACAATAGTTTATTATATGATCTCGTTTGAAGAGGATCAATGTCAGATCAACAACCAGTTATGATGACCACCATTTTTGCGCATTTAATTAACATTTTGTAAGCAACTTTTGCTTTTTAGTCGAAAGCCAGAAGTCGCATTTTGTTTCATTAAATGTCGTTTCAATTAACAGTGACTGGTTACTGCCTAACGAGCTGGTAGCAGACAGAAGATGAAAGTCAAGCATTTGATGGGTGTCTGGCGACAAGTAGGATAAGCGCTTAGAAAGTTAGGCGGATAGAAGATAGGACGCTAGGGGAATCCAGGCATCACGAGGGAAGAACACTGTACCCTAACGGGATACGGTTCATATGTGTGAGTCACGTACACATGTCAACACGAGATCCATCCTTACTTGCACCTTGACCGGAAAAAGAAAAAGAAATGGAAAAAAATTAATTTGGCGAATTAGCTCCACAGTCGTTATATTTTCAGCAAACTTTTGAGCAATTTACTGTTTTAATCTAGACCCCACCAAGAAATTTCTGGACTTTGCGACCAGTATCAAGATGAAAAGTCCTGCACGACTCCTTGCAAAAGACTAGGAATACTGGAGGTACATGGCAAGAAGATGGATTAGCTGATAACAAGTAGACTATATCCATCTCGCTTTTCATGCCCGTTTGAAATGTGAAATCCCAAAACCATACACATCTAGGGTTATCCCTCAGGCTCAACCAACATTTGTAATCAGCAATGCTGTTACAAATTAATAGAAAAGACCTCATTAACTATATTCAATATCTTGGATCTAAAACTGCCAAGCAACTATACGTTTTAAATTCCATATTAAATTTCCCTGGCTGTATAAATAGTACTACATGTTAAGACAATTTGTCATTGAACAGAGACATCACATGCTTGCATGTTCCTCATTTAGTTCTCGCCCACCCCAAACAAAGCCTTCGGGGTTTCGATCTTGGCCGTGGTCCAAAAACCCTAGCCAGCTAGGGTTTTTCACTCACTCGGGCCATTGAGGGCTTGTCTGGTCTATTTGATCAAGATGTCACCATCCCTCATCCCCCTTCGGTTGGTCGCAACCATTTTAAGGGAAAAAGTAAGGCCGACGAGTCTCAGGCCATCCCCTGATGTGGCCTTTCTAGCCAACTGCCACACCTAATCTCACAACCGCAGGATCTTCTTTCATTTCGAGTTCATGCATGCAACATGTGGTTGCAGATTTAATTGTAGGAAATAAAGACAGTTATTTGGTTTAATGCACAGTGAAATTGTATTGGATAAAATTGTTATATAGGGAAAAAAAAAAAAAAACCTTAATGTGACATCCTCTTTATTATACCTCAAGTAGCTGCTACAACCATTTGATTATAGTTTTAAATATAGCAAAAAGTTATTAATGCATGGAGAAATCATATTTTATAGAAATTGTTAAAAATCCTCATGCATAAGCATCCTCTTTCTATTTCTTTTATTGTTGTAGTTGGAGCTGCAACCAATTCAGTCATATTTTCAACTATAACAAAAAAGACTTAAAATGTAGCTCTAGTTATTGCGGTTAGAACGATACACAACTCTTAGTCCCAAACTATATCAAACAAAAAAATTGGATCGTTATTCAGTGCAATTGAAACTGCGTTTAACTCCAATTGCAGCCATACAGACAACTCTATGAAAAAGACTCCATTTTCTTAATCACAACTGTTTGTTATTATACACAAAATCACAATTTACTTCAAAGAAAACCAATATTTGACTGAATCCAAATTTCTTTCTATGGAAATTACTACTCCTTTTATTTGTGGATCAAAAGGGGGATGAGGTGTGAAAGACAAAACACAGTGATGGATGAGATGTGACAAACAAACACAGTATATTTGCACTCTGAAGCTTAGTGTGGCCAAATAGGTTAGGTCAGCTAGAGGGAGTCACGCTTGAGCTGAGAGCTATGTGTGATGCGTTGTGATATTGGTAATTTGCATGCGAAGCGCATGTGATTGGGTTGAGTCCATGCTTGGCCCAAAGGAGCCCTGTTTGCCGACAACTCATGTGGACGTGACTCACGGGTGGCCAAGTGTCGCCCTGCTGCTGCTCCACGTCATCAGCCCTGGCCCCATCCCAACTAAGTTTGGAAGAAATTTGGAGAAATTTAATTTTACCAATATTGGGGCATGCATAATAAGTATTGCGTAAAACATTTATGTGGTTAATTTATGTGGTCAAGAAGTCATTCTGAAAAATTAATTCATTCTATTTTGATAGAAAAAATCGTAAGGACAATCTCTTGATAATCAAACCTTTGGTTAATTTCGGGATGAACAAATCATTTTCATAAATAATCACAGAAATATTTCTCCTGAGATTTCATTTGTATTCAGGTCCCCACTGGTTTCTCGTCTATTAGTCTACTTTTAGTCTACGGATTTGATTTCATTATTGGGCCAATCGTACGGGTATTAATTAATTTAGATTATCCCCCGGACTTGGCGGATTAAAGTTCGCCGTCGCTCCCACGCTTTGGAATTTCTGATGGGTCCCGGCGATCGATTGGCGGACCCGGCCCATCTTGACTATTTTATTTAATTCGGGCTGCTGGGGCCCAGCAAATCAAAGGCACCAAACTTGGGCCCACTGGAATGATGACTCGCCGCTCGCTAGTGCGATCGATTGTAGCCAGTGCGAGTGGGCAAGGATAAGTGTGGGTGTCGGGCCGTGGGCTCCTTCGGCCCACCCAACGCTGACAGTGCTCGCCTGAGAGCGCACGATAATGAGAGAGAAGAAAGACATTTTTCTAGTTTATTTTGTCATTTTCAAGTTTTCATTTGATGACAGAAAAATCCATCCTATTTTCTTTTTATGAAAAAATTCATAACCTCGCGTGAATAGTACTAGAACCCTAGACCTCTTGCACGAATCGCAACATGCCTTACAAATTGTAGTCCAAAAATTTCAATTCACTTGGTTGCTTATATTCTCGTACATTAATTGTATTGTCATCCCAAATCCTGACAAACTCAGCTTTCCAAATTGGCCTAAACAAACTCAACTCAAAATTTCTCTTCTTGATGAAACAAGATTAATTGCTCCCACACTCACAACTTCTTAATTTCAGTAATTGGCAAAAACAAGCTTAATAATTGCAGGCCGAACAACAGACCTCAACTGCCTCTGCCCTCGACGACGAGGAGTCTCCATCGCTGCCACGCAGTTCTGACGTGTCGGCGTGCAGCATTCTGGACAGCTCCCCGTGCACCTAACTAACTAGGTCATGCTTCCGTCAGCATGACGATGAGGCCAGGTCAGTGGCACGTAAAGGGATCTCGCTGATGGGACGGCGCATGCCACAGTTTGACTAGTTAACAAATCTTATTTAAATTTTATGTACCGACTCCTTGAAGCTTACTATCGTAGAATATTCATGCTACGCCTTCTCAAATTTCAAGCAACCAAAACACGCCGTGATGAGATGGTTGTTGGCCGACATGCAAATGGACGAGAAAATGACCAAGTTTGAGATACGTTTAATAATATAGAGAAACAACCGGAATCTAACTTTTCTATCTTACTTTTACCTTTTCTTTCTCTTTTTTTCTTATTATTGATAGGAGCAATAATAATACTAGTAGTATTATTTATGTCTTGAAAAACAGTGATGCATTTGGGTTGCATACGTAGTCTTAATTAACAACATCCACATGTATACGGGATAACTTCAACTACAAAATGAGGAAGATAAGACAGTTAACTGGCCGCCCGTCACGAGCAACGACTCTTGGATATTTTTGAGTGGATAAGAGGAGATCTTTCGCTCATGTGTGTGAACCACACACACATATTGTAAGAGGGAGGACGAGTTCGAGATAATTAATAGAGAAAGGAAAGAGTGAGTAGTTGGGGTCTTAGTTAGAAAAGAACCTGATTAATGTTATTAATGAATCTATTTATAGTCATAGTTATGCATGCTTTTAGATTTTTTTTTTCTATTTTTTTGGTTCTTTTTTGTTCGTTTTCTTCTCTGTTTGCCTTTTCTTTTCTTGGCTTAGGTCCCAGTTTGAAAACTTAAAAGACTAATATATCTAAAAAGTATTTTCTGCTGTCTTGTAATTAATGCTCAGACGTTATTATGCATATAACACACATATAAAACAAAGTAATGCAATTTTATTTTTGTTTTCTCTAGCTGTAGAACTTGAACGTAGAACTTTTTCAATTTCTCTCTCACCTTTCAGCATTTGGTTGGGCCTTAACTAATTAATTACTTAATTAATTAATGTAAAATATAATATTTATTTCTGTGTATATGTCCAATAATCTACAATTATATTTTTTAGTAGAGAAGAAGAAGCGTAATATAGAATTTTTCTACACATGCACAATATGTTCATAGGAATTTCTTGATGAAAATGCAATTAAAATTGGATATTTTAAAAAATCACACAGAAAATAAAAACAAATCAGCAAAAACGTGGAGGCATGATTCCATCATCTGTTCAATATCTGAAAATTTAAATTTTCGATAAAATGAAATTTAAATAAAACTGAGTTTTATTTCTCTTGTATTTTTATGTACTCAGAAATCTATTATTAATATAAGAAACATTAATTTAGTTCTATTAAATACTGAAAGAAAACCTTTGGTGGTGGTAGTAAACAGGACAAAAGTAACACACATAGTTGTATCTCTATTTCCCAAACAAATGGATAAAAATCAGATCCCTACTTAAAAGTTAAAAATATCGGTTATTAAAAAAAGTGAAAAAAATAACAAAAAATATTAAAAAAGTCCATAAATTGGCTAAATTAAGATTATCTCACGTGATTACCGTTTGCGTTCGAATCTAATGAATTGTTTTGTGCTAAAGAATCTAATTAATATATACACTGGACATTTCGAACCCGGCCATTGCTTTCTGTAGGCCCACACCGTACGCACGTGGGTAGATAACGGGTGCAATCGACAAATTTGACAAATAGTGTTCTTTCATGAAGACACGGAAACTGAGTGTGGGTGGCGGAACGCCAAATACGAATTGACCAGCCTAACTTCCACTAACGACGGTTTCAATTAATCTCAGGGGCCCCACAATAAATTTTATAAGAAAATATATAAATAATATAAGGAATATGTATAGCCGACGAGATTGTGGCCGATTTCCCTCGCTTTTCATATATATATATTTTTAATGTTATCAAATTATAATCTATTTCCTAATATGTGTACCGTCAAAACATTACGTGTTTTGGAGTCGGTTTGACCATGTTTCTAATAGTTCAAAATTTAACATTTTTTTCGAATAATATAGATTTTTTATAAATACACATTTTATGAGATGAAATCAGCTGCCATCTGATAGAATCGCTTAAGATGGGATCTGATATACATTATTCTCATAATATATATAATTGATAATTTTTTATATATTATTTTATTAAAATAAAAATATTTTAAAGCTCTAGCTCAACTTATAACTTATAAAATATAAGTTATTGAAGATGACAAGTAAGTTTTGAGTAATCTCCTTTATTAATAACAAGTTAATAGAAAGACTAAGACATCGTTGCAATATTTTACTCTCGTTAGTCTCATTCCATGATCCCAAGTGTTAAATTTAAAATGAATCCCAGTCATCTGATTACGTGTGGAAAAAATGGATTGTCTATTGACTAAAAATATCAGTGTAAATATTTAACCAGGATGCATCGTTGTAACTTTTGTTTTGTGAAAAGTCGTGATTTTTTTTATTATAAATGTAAACAGAAAATGAATATATACAAAAAAAAAATATATATATATTAATTACATTCGGATCGAATCATAACTATCTATCTCGAATTGAGACTACCGAGAGCATGAATATGCGGTTTGGATCCTATAGATATAACTCTCCGATAGAAGGATCCGTCGGTGGGTCTATCAATAATGTTTTTGATTCATGAACAAACTCACTTATGCTTCTAGTGGATTTGACGCCGGGCCCTGATCCCCAACTAGAAAAGAAACTTCAACTCAATCTTGAGATGTGACGGCCATCAAAAGCACTTCGGGTACACACAGGCACAAACTATTAAGTAGAACTGTAAACACACCGTCGGGCTTATTCCCGCACTTTTTCACGGAGTGTGCTTTCACAGTTGCTTGAGCGACAGCCACCTTACGCCCCAACCTTGGGATCTCTGTTTCTAGTCTCCACCACATCTTGACGTGTCGGCGTACGTGTTTCATCAGCAACAGATCCCCGCACGTGCTCACCTAGCTCCATAGATATCCGAGGAAGAAAATAAATGAAGCAAACGCGACATGTTTCAACAGCAATGGTGATTGCTTAATTATATAGTTAAAAATTAATTAATTAAGCCAAGTTAATTAGGGCATCGTGTTGAAGACACGTCAGTGCCACGTAATGGGATCTCACAGCTTGGCCGACCTTGCTCCAACGAACACACTGTGTTGTTCTTATTCTATATTTTCTAGAATTTCAGGTTTTTTTAAATCTTATTATATTTAAAGCATAAACATGCAACAATTATAGCAATAAAATCAATATAAATAAATAAATAGGAGAAAAATAGATATGACATGTAAGAGAGCAGTTGTGTTAGTCTTTGTCTTAGACAACAAAAGACCCCCCATTGCTCGGTGGTTGAAACTGTCGCCGTCAACTAGTAGTAGACGCCCCTCAGAGAATACCGGCACTTGTCTTGAGTGTGAGCCCGTGTCTATTCTCAGACAAGGATTTGTTTCCCCACAATCATTGTGAAACCAATAGAAATTTAAAGGAAAAAGAATAGCTTCCCGGCTACATAAATTGTGTCAGAGATGAGTTAAATAAGGAGAAGAGAAAATAGTTGTTGGTTGCGTATCTTGCTGCTGAAGGCAGAGATTCTATTTATAGTCTTCAGAATCTTCCCGGTGGTTGTAACAGTAAGAATCATGAGCACGCAATTGGGATGTTAAGGGACATTCTCACCCGACGTGCAGATCTCATAAGACTCAGTCAAGAGGGATCAATCAAAGTGAATTGGTCAAGGTGAAAAGTAAAATAATAATAATAATAACACGGGCTTGGGCTGACTGCTCGCGTCGTGGTTTGTCGCTGGCGAGGCCCGACAGAGCGCGCACGTATTTGAGAAACCTATCTCATAACATGTAATCCATTATTTATTTGATGTGAAAAGTTTAGTATATAAACAACTTTCTTTTTTTTTTTTTCCCATAGCTTATCCACAGTGGGACTAAAAATGAATGCTATAAGAAAATCAAGCTTTTTCTCGAGTTAGCGTTCACTCGACCCCAACACTTTGGACAGTGATATATTTGTTGCATATATAGTCTTAATTAACAACCATTGGCATGCTAAACGAGGCTTAGGAGTTTGAGGTCACATTCTATACCTCAAAGAAAATGGGAAAACAAAAACATCAGGGCACAGCGACTTGTACCTAATTGACATTTCGTTTGGACAGGAGAGGAACAGTTTATTCAAAAGTAATTAAAAGAAGAAGAAGAACGAGCTCTCGCTATTTTTTTTTTAAAGTAGAAATTATATTCTTTATTGATAGAAAAGAAAAGAAATGTGGCTAAGTTGATAAAGAAAAAGAAAGAGTATGTATATTGTAGACATTAAGACAAGGTTAAACTCAGTGAATAATGTCGATTAGCCACAAAAATTAATTAAGTGAGCCAAACAAAAGCAAAATTCAAATTGCCCAAGTTATTGGGAAGTCAAAGATTAAATCACTGTTAAATTTTTGTTCATTTGTTTGATTTTCCATAATGACTTAGATTTTTTTTTTCTATGGTTATGAGGTAGAAAATTGGGGCAGATGAAAAATGACAAGACAACAACTTGTGTCATTTTCAACGTTTCCGCTTCGTTTTTCCTTCAAGAAAACAAAATAGGTTGAAATGGATGCTCAAATAAACTGCTTGCCTTCAAATACTGGCTCGAAATCGAAGCTTTGTTTAAATTGGTTGGTGACAAATGCCATGATTTTGACAAGATTTTCCTAGTACTGAAACATGCATGATGCCATAATCAACACATTTATGTATTCTCGATGATATTTTAATAATGTAATAGAATGTTAACATCTTACACATAATTTCATTGCAATTGCAAATCATGAAACATTTTTCAATGTATAGCTGTTATATATGGAAGAGATTGAGTTAATTAGGCCGAAACTTTAGCATAAGGCCCAAGGCCTGGCCATTTATATAGTGAGAAGGCAACAAGTATTTTTTTCAAACTCATTATGGGCTTTTTTCACAAAACTGTTCTGGATCAAAAACTTCAGGCCAAATATGTAACTCGTAGTCTCGGGATTGAGGCACATCTATCTAAAGAATTGAAAAGAGTAATAAATAAAAGGAGGCTTTGGGGGAAAAAATCACTAAGTTTTTTTTAAAAAAAATTATTGCTTCATTTTTCTCCCTTCCTTTTGTAAACTGTCCCTAATTACTTCTGCTGCCGGCTTGGTGCCCTCAATTTCTCCGCAATTTGGCCCACCACGGCCATTTGGGCCCAAAGTCTACAAAATTAGTAGGCTTACATAAAAGTTTTGATATTGATGGGCCGTAACTTGACTAATCGTCCCGCATGGCCCAGCTCCGGCACTAAAACTTTTCATACTTTAAATTTAACCCGATCCGGGTCTGGGACCTTAATCCAACTGACCCGAACACCGGCCCAAGGTCTTTTGTACCGGCCTAAATTTATCTAGAAATACAAAATTTTTTTTAAAAAAAATTGTAATGCCTCCATTAGTTGCTTATTGTTTGTTTATCTTAACTTTGTAATCCCTCATTCAACCACAATTTTTTTTTTGTTGAGTTAGGAGTCCTTAGTTTAGTGTTTAGAATTTTAAAGATTTTAGACTAATACAAAACTATATAGGGTTTTGATAAGGCCCGTCCATCTTTATCCTTGTACCAAAGAGAGACAGATTTTTAATTTCGATCAGGGGTGGAATCAGGAATAAATTTTGGGATGGACTGCAATCTTTTATGACATATGATTGTGCAATATATGATTTATCAAAAGAATAAAATAATATTCTCTGTTAAATTGGAGGCAAAAGCTAAATAAATTTGTCAAAAAATATCAAAATAAAAGGGAGTTTAAGACAATATATGAAAAAGTGGAGCGAGCTGTAACCCGGTCCAGCCAGCCGTGACTTCGATGGGATAAGGTTTCATTTGAACTTTTAATTAGCAAAAGCTTAACAAAATAAAGTGGAAATTGATTGGAAAGCAGGAGATCTCTGCCTTTCTTCTGCCCCTGAAAAACTTTTCAAGATGTCTTTTTTCTCCCCCTTCTTTAGTGCTCTTCCTTTCTTTGCATTTTTTTTTTTCAAAAGGTAGCAGAAAATTTATAGTTGAGGTAGAGAGACATTCTAAAAGAGAACAAAAATGTCAGATTTTAGAAAATAAGCAAGAAAGTTTCAGATCATAATTCAATGTATGCAAATTATCAATTCATTCACTAATCTTTTATGCTTCTGAATAAATTAGCCGCAGGTTATCTTTGCAAAATCTGACATTTTCCGGTGAGAATTCTGCTATTCAAATTATACTTTTTGGAAGTCAAAGTAAACTCAAGAGATAGTGAAACGCGGGATCTTATCTTAAAAATACTCCATGCCCAAAATGCGAATATGTATTATTCTCTTCAGTGTAGTTGCAGTCTACTTTCAAAATGATACAGAAAAATTTTAAAAAACTTTTAAAAAAATTCAAAATATTATGCAATAATATCTGAAATTGAAACATGTTCAGCCTGACTATCAGAAAGGTCAAATCAAATTTGTACACCGTATCAAGTACTGATACTGTGACATATACATCTAGCGCCAGAGGTTTATAATTTTTTAGATAAATAAATGGTATACAAAGGCATTAATATGAATACAATCAACTAGAACTCATTGTGCCGTATGATGAATGTGATGGGGGTGTGTGAAAGTACACCTAGAGGGGATAGGTGTACAAGCTAATCTAGAACAAATAATGCGAAATTAAAAACTTAACTGCAAACACACTATGTGTAATCAAGAGTGAGCCTGAATTCCCCGTGAAGGGCTCTGGAACTACAACTCTTGATTCCTTTAGATTAAGAGTTGAGGTGCTATAAAAACTCTCTTGATTGAATACAAGTGTGTGCACACAAAATTATATCTAGCATATAAATATGAACAATGTAAAACAATGCAAGATAAGAGAGAGGGAGGGAGAGAGAGAGAGAGAGAATAGATCAAACGCAAACACAGTGATATGTTTCAAAGTTCGAGTCATTACTCTACGTTCCCGCCTTCACACAAAAGAATTTTCACTAATCCCAAATAGGACCTTCCAAAAAGCGACATTAACCGAGGAATTACAATTACAACCGAGAGTACAAAACTTCACTCTCTTAAACTCAAACCTCTACACAAGAGGTGGCACAAAGCCAAGCACAAAGCAAAGAAGATTAGTGATCCAATAATCACAAACTCTCTTTTGGTGATCTTGAAAGATCGCAAACAAATTTTCTCACAATACAATGATCCTATAGATAGATTTGAGATGATAGCTCAAGTATGTGAGAAAACACAAAGAAAATTCTTGGGAAAACTCTAAAAATGATATAAAAATTTTGGACAAGATGTAAATCACCTAAAGGGGGTGAATAGGTGATGGCTAATCTTAAGGTCAAATAATACGGAATTAAAAACTATTTAATGCAAATTAAAACTTATTACACTAAACACCATGTATAACACAAGAGTGCAGCCGGATTCCCCGTGAAGGGCTCTGAACTAACTCCTCAAGATTCCTCTAGATAAGAGTTGAGGTGCCGCGTTGGCTCTCTTGGTTGAATACAAGTGTTAGCAAACAATCCCCAAGCATATAACAATTAAGCTCACAATATATCAAGCATATAAAGATAAAGACAATATTAATTAGCATGCAAGATATAAAGACAAGAGTAAGAGATAGAGAGTGAGCAATCGCAAACACGGGAGATTTGTTTCGAGGTTCGAGCACACTTGCTCTACGTCCCCCGCCTTCACACTTGAAGGATTTCCACTATAAACTGATCCCACCGGATCACTCGGTGCCGCAACACCTACAAGGACTTCCCACTAGAACTCTTGGACTCTCTAGTCCCGTACACACAGCAAGCCCACAAGCTCGTCGAGGCCGCACCTCAAACACCGAGTTCCCACTAGAACCCGAAACAATGCGAACACACACGTCCGCCTCCTCAAAGTAAAGAAGAAGTCTTTGGTGATCACAATACTTTGATCACCTAAAAACAAGCTCACAAGAACACTCCTATAGGATGAATATATCAATGGATAGCTCAAGTGTTTGTGAGAAAAACAAGGATGGAATGTGTGGTGAAAAACTCAAAGAAATCACTTTGAAAACTCTTGATAAACTCTCCTTTTGAATGGAAGTATTTAGCTCAAATACAAGTGGAGAAAACCTCTTTAAAGAGTTGAAAAAACTGGTGTAAAAACCACTTGAAAATCTTAGAGAAAACAGCCCCCAAAAATCCCACTTTATAGGGCTAGAAATACTAGCCGTTGGGAGCCAGATTGGCCTGTCGGTCGACCGTGTAACACCCCGAATTTTTCAACCCTGATTTAATACTATATTCTTTGATTATTGTGATTATAAAGAATATCAGGAATTTTTAATTTGGTTATAATTATGCGATAATAAATTTGGAAATTTATCAGGGAAAATTTGAAATGAATTAATTGGAAGTATTTAAATAGATATGCATTAGTATCCTCTTTGGTACATTTTAATACTATGTATTGGTACATATTTAATAAAGGTATAATACTTGAGAGTACAAATACCTAATCATAATATCAATACCTAAATACTTTATTTTTCAAAATAATTAAATGTTGTGAGGTGTTGGCAACTTGTGAGTAAGAGAGAATGAGGTGGAGATTATTTAAGATATCTTGGAAGTTGTAGAATGAGGTGTCAAAGTATTAGCAATTTAGGGAAACTATTAAATCCCTAAATTGGAATTAAATACTTCCCAAAATAACTCAACTCTCTTTCTCCAAAATAATTTGTTTCTTTTTCTTCTTCTTGGCTGAGAATGAAGACCTCTCCCTCTCTCTCCCTCTCTCTCTCTTGCAGGCCGGCGAAGGCAAGGCGGCGGGGTCACGGCAAGGCACGGCCGCGCGCACCAGGCGCGGCCAGGCGCTGCCAGGCGCGGCGGGCGCGCGGCCAGGCGCGGCCAAGCCGCGGCCAGGGGCGGCCAAGCCGCGGCCAGGGCCGCGGCAGCGACGGCGGCGGTAACCGGCTAGGGCGGCCGGAGATCGAAAATTTTAAGGTGGGTGAGGTTTTTCCCTTCAATTTCGGTTCTTCCCTTCAATTCCTTGATACTGGTTGCTGAAAATATTAGGGAGTAAATCAAGCTTAGTTAATTTACATGACTATTTCTTAGATGGATTATTTTTGATCAAACATTGTTATGGGAGTATGATCAAACATTGTTATGGGAGTATCACCCTTGGAACCCTAGAATTATTATGTTGTGAGTATGACTTGTTCAAGCTATCCTTGCTAATGTTTGTGATGCATATGTGTCACTCTCAAAGTGTCTTCACATGAGAGTGTAGACTTTGTTGAGGCAAAATCCAACTTAATGTAAAGGGGGGGGGGGTGATGGTATAAGTTGTATGGTAAAGTTAATTGGGGGTTGACAATTATGAATCAATAGCTTCATAAATTCATTTAATAAGTAAATGGTTAAGATTATTGATTGTCATGAAAATGTGAAGTTGCATTAATAGCAAGAAATCCGTAATCCTTGTATGTGGCAACTTAAATTGTGGTAAATGGTTCGATTGGAATAATATAATTAATTTGATAGAAATTTATGTGAGCTATGTGGTAGAAAAATTATTATTTGTGCCATGATACTTCCATTTCATAATAACTTTACCTTGAAGTACAACGTGCATGCTTCTATAGATACTGGTAGGAAAGGAAACGTTGCATTGGTGCAAGTTGTTAATACTTTGAAAAGTCCGTGTTACCTGACCGGTTAAGGATAAGCAAGATAGAAGAGAAACGTCTCGTATAAATAATCAAATTGTCTGAATCAATAGAGATGGAGCTGAATGTTCCTATAGGATCCGTTTCGAATTGTATTCGAAGATTGAATAGACCCATATGGCCCTTGTAGAGTCTGAGGCCGGGGTCGAGTTGAGAATTAAAATTTGAAGCTCAGGTTGTAGTCGTGATATGAACAAAGAGGAGTGCCAAAGTATATTCTCGTTAACATGTTGTTACAAATTTCGAGTTGAAACTTTTTTTCTTCTAGGTAAATATTGTCACTCCTCTAATTGATGTTGTGGTATCAATGAAAGTTTCATGATATAAGTTAAAACATGATGAGGGAGGTGACTTAAAGAGGGACTTGTGATAAATCATGTAGTGATCAAATTATGCATACTCTTATAAATAATTCTTGTGACCACAAATCTAAATACTTTAGTCCATGACTTGCTTATAATTCTAGTGAGATGAAGAAATAATAGGAAAAGTGAAGAACTTGTTAATAGAGCACCTTTGGTATGGTAACACAAATCTGTTAAAATCTGTTCAGATTTGAGACCTGAAACATGGAGTTCTTTCGTAAGGATATTTAATGAGGAATAGGTCATGTGATATACCGTTGAAAAGCTAAACGAGTCTACTTTCCAACCGCGCTTACGGTGTCCTAATCCAATGTCTGTGCTGGGAGTTATCACTGGAATTTGATAACTTGTCGAAAGTGCAAAGTTGCAGAATTTTAGATGTCTAAATGATTTTTCTGTTTATTTCAGCTGTTCATGTAAATTAAGTGGGTCATTTAATATATTGCTAGGAAGATCAATAATCTAAGTTTTAAAGGAAGTCCCTGTGTCTCATTCTAATATCAAAAGTAGAAGTTACGATAAATCGTCTTCGATTGATAGGAAGGTCAGATCCGATGAAACAGATTTAGGTGGATCTATGGGAAAATTTTTGGAAAATATACAGGCATGTTGTGTTAGACTTATTTTGTTTTATAGTCTAACTTATTTTTGGGCCTACTCAAGTCAATTGGATATTTGCACCCGCCCACTTAACCTATGTTGTTTGACCCAATAAAGAATTGATCAAACCTAAATGGTTTGGGTCTAGACACGTTTTCAATTACACTTAGCCATGAGTGTATTTAAATTTGAATGTGGGACTCATCACACGTGTGGAACTCGTGTTATAAATCAAGGGCCTAGATCTATGATGAGTTGAACTAGGGTTTCTTGATGCTATATATATCATGAGTAGGGTTCCCTCTCCACTAACAAGAATAACCATCTCTCTCTTGGAGGCCTCTCATCTCCTTCAAGGATAAAGAAGAGAACTTGGTGGCTGGAGAGAAGAATCCTCTCCCTCAACCCGGCGTCCTCGAGATCGTGCAACTTTCGGCATCCTCTTCGTGATGGAATCAGGTATGCCTAAAACCCTCCTTCCCTTTGATCATGATAAAGAGGCTTACAGTATATGTAGATCTTGTATGAAATAATTTAAATCTAACAATTGGTATCAGAGCCTCCTCTTTATCAGATCATCGGGATATAAAGTAATAATTTTTGATCTCGATTTATGAAAATTATGAATCTCTGTATTTAATTCAATAAAGATTATCTTTTGTGTCTCAAGTAATTGAATTAAATTAGAGATGATTAAATTAAATTCATGTATATATTTTTTATGATTTATATCTGTGTGTTATTATTATTTTTAATTCTTAAAAAAAAAAAAATCCGCTGCCAGTTTGCATGCAGGCGCTTGCAGGCGCCTGCATGCAATGAAAATCAAAATTTGGCTGGACGCATGCAGTTGCATGATAGGCCTTAAAGTATTAAAAAAAAAATAAAAAAATAAAAAAATTTAAATTGGCATGGCCTGCACGCATGCAGACACACGGGTTGTGAAGAATAAAAAATTAAAAAAAAAAAAAAGAATTTGGTTAATTATTTAGGGTTTCCTTAATTTGAGATTATGAGATTAATTAGGATTTAAAATTTAGAGATTGAATTTTACTCTAATAAGGAAACTTACTCCTAATTAATCTCATATTAATTTTCAATTGGGATTGTTGAGATTGATTTGAGTATTATGATTGAGATATAATTCTAGTCTATTAAGGATATTTTGGGATAGAATTCTACTCAAATAAAGAAACCTAATCTCAATCAATCTCACATTAAGCTAATTGGGTTTTATTCAGTTTATTTAAACCCGACCTATTAAGGAAACCCATAAGTTGACCATTGCGGGTCGGGTCTGATTCAGACCCGATAAGCACTGCAGACTCGTTTTGCCAATAGAAACTTCAATTAGCCGTTACGGGGTCATACGACCTCTGTTTTGGGCATGTAAATAGCCGTTTCGAAGCTCTTGACGAGCACTACAGTATTACAGGAACTATACATGACAAAACAGTAGTTAGTTGACAAAAAGAAGGCATTGAAGTGTTTGTTTATCATGGTTATGTGTACCCTTACATGTTCCGCTTCATCAATATTTATATTATTGCTTATATTGCCTAGCATAATGAATATTGATGTTTACTACAGTTAATAACACACAGATAAAAATATATACATGTTCAAGTTAAAGAATTTATAAAAGAGCTTATTTAATTGCGTATGTAGTTCATGCGGACAATAGCCGGCCCAAAGGAAGACTATTGTTTGGCCGAATTATGTACGGCTTCGGATACTTGATGTGGTTAATGCAAGTGGGAGAACCTTGATGTGTGGTAATCGGCCCAAAGGAAGGTTGTCACACTATTGGCCCATATTGCATTACCCTCATCAACTAGTCCGATGGCGGAACAAGAATCCAGATGCATAAATTTGTGTGGCCCATGCGTGTGGCAATCGGCCCAAAGGAAGGTTGTCATTATGGCCGGGTCATTACATATATTATATGGCCAATATAGATTACTTAAACTTTAGGACCAATCCTATAAAGTGACAGTCGGCCCAAAGGAAGGCTGTTTTCTTACATAGGACCTAGACTTTAGGATATCTATATTGGGCCAGTACAGTGTTGGCATATAGAGACACAACTTGTTCTGAAAGTTTAACCGGCAGCTCTATCGGTTAAACTGGTTGCATTTTCTAAAATTCAATTTTTATGGCTATTGTAGTAGAATTTTATTAAATGCAATGTTTATGTTAAACTGATGAGAAATTGTACACTTATGTAGTATAAATTGAATGGTACAAACTTTAAGAAGTGGTAAGACCACGTAAATGATCGTTCTTGAATTCATGCACCTAAAGTACACCTTAAAGATTGTGGATCTCTACTATCACTAATAAAAGTTCAGTAAAGAAAAGGTCAATTGTGGTAAGTGGGAGAGATCTTACAAAATGTGTCTAATGGTTATAAAGCACACTATTCCTATGACTATTAGGGGTACTATGCCTGATAGGGTTAGTGCTAAGAGTTTTCTAACTGAAGTAGCAGACCGATTTACTAAATCGGATAAAGTTGAGGCTAGTACGCATTTTAGCAAGCTAGTAAATATGCGCTACAATGGTAAAGGAAACATAAAGGAGTACATTATGGAAATGTCTAATCTTGTTTCAAAACTAAAGGCACTGAAATTGGAACTCTCCGAAGAGATTCTAGTGCACTTCATTTTGATTTCTCTTCCTCCACAGTATAACCCTTTTAAGATTAATTATAATGCTCAAAGGAAAAAGTGGAGTCTCACTGAGCTCATTAGTCACTGTGTTCAGGAAGAAGAAAGGTTGAAACAAGAAAAGACTGAAAGTGCTCGCTTAGCATTTCAGGGTAACACCACTAATAAGAAAAGGAAAAAGAGTGAAACTAAAGGGAGGAACATAAACACCACTATAGTGGCTGATCCTAAGTGGCAAAAGTGCAGAAAAAGTAGCCTAAGGTCATTGCATACTTCTTCTGTAAGAAAGTAAGCCACTTCAAGTAGGATTGCATAAAGTATCAGAAATGGCTATTTAGCGGGTATATCTCATATTTATGTTTATTCTGAGATTAATTTAGTTTTAGTGCCACTTTATAAATTGTGAATAGATAATTCACATAAGCGATTCAATGCGGAACTTTCAAACCCAAAGGAGGCCCAGCCCAACTGAGCGATACATATACATGGGTGATGGAAATAAAGTTGCAATTAAAGTTGTTGGAGTTTGTAGGCTTAAATTAGATTCTGGTTTTTTGTTTTAGATTTGGATGAGACTTTATATGTACCGTCCTTTTAGACGGAATCATATTTCTATTTCATTTATTAGACAGATCTGGTTTTACTGTCACTCTTGATAATGAAATGCTTAGTCTACTTTTCAAATCTAAAGTTGTTGGTACTAGAATTCTGATTGATAGCTATATAAATTAAAACTTCATGCTTTATATACTGAATCTCTATATGTGAATAGCTAAGGCACTAAGCGAAAATTAATTAAAGAAACATTAGGAAGTTAGGTCTAAACAGAGTTCAGGATGTCTTAAATTTGGTGTATATATAGACATTTGTGGTTCATTCCCTACAGCTTCTTGGAATGGTCATGAATATTTCATCACTTTTACAGACAATTACTCTAGTTATGGGTACCTATACTTATTCTATGAGAAATCCCAATCATTGGACATGTTTAAAGCCGTTAAATCTGATCATGGTGGTGAGCACTATGACAGATATGGCGAATCAGGTAAATGTCCAGAATCATTTGTCAATTTCTAAAAGAGTGGTATTGTCGCTTAGTACATCATATCAGGGACACCTCGTCAAAATGGTATTGCTGAGAGATAAAATCACACACTAAAGGACATGGTTAGGAGTATGATAGCTCATACTATTCTACCAAAGTCATTATATAGTGAAGCCTTAAAGATGATTGTCACTTCCTTAATAGAGTACCTAGCAAAACAGTAACTAAAACCCTATATGAGTTATGAACTGAGAAATCTCTCAGTATTAGACATCTACATGTTTGGGGTTGTCCAGCGGAAGCTCAGTCATATATACCATATGAGAAGAAGTTGGACTCAAGGACAGTTAGCTGTTTATTCGTAGGGTATTCTGAGAGGTATAAAGGCTTTAAGTTTTATTGTCCCTCCACAAAGAACATAAAGACGGATTGTTAAAAGTTTTTGAGAATATTCAGAACAGTGGAGTCAACTACATAAAGATTTCATATTTAAGAAAGAACATATTGTTATACCCATGACAATTGTTCCAAATGATAAAGTAGTTGTTCCACTTCAAGATGAAAATACAGTTGCATCCTTACAAGATACATATACAGTTCATCCTGAAGTAGATCATGCTAGTAAGATAGAAACTGAAAATTCTCAACCACAAGTGCCTAGGAGATCAACTCGGGAGAGGAGATCAGTCATTACAATGACTATATAGTTTATCTCTAATAACATGAGTTTGACATAAGGCTAGAGGATGACCCCACATCCTTGAATGAGGCCAAACTCAACATTCACTCCACTAAGTGGTCAAATGCCATGAAAGATGAGTTAAAATCTATAAAGGACAATGATGTTTGGGATTTAGTAAGAGTTGCCTAAAGGAAAGAAACCGATTGGTTCAAAACCAAGCAGGATTCGAAAGGTAATGCCAAAAAGTATAAGGCACATCTTGTCACAAAGGGATTCACTCAAAGAAAGGCATTGACTATAAGGAGACTTTCTCCCTGATTTTCATGAAGCATCCTTTTAGGATTATTATTATGGCACTGGTGGCTTCACTTTGACCTGAAGTTATACCAAATGGATGTTAAGATTGTCTTTCTTAATGGTAGCATTAAGAAGGAAATCTGTATGGTGCAACCAGAAAGTTTTAAAATGAAAGTTTCATAATATTTGGTTTGCAAATAAAGAAATTCATTTATGGTCTAAATCAAGCATCTCGTCAATGGTATTTGAAATTTGATCAAGTAATATCCGATTTTGATTTTAAGGAAAATATAGTTGATTAATGTTTTACCATAAATTTAAAGAGAGTAGATTTATATTTCTTGTGCTATATGTGGATGACATTCTATTAGCAAAGTAACGATATAGATCTTCTACTTGAGATCAAGAGTTTTCTCTCAAATAATTTTGAGATGAAAGATCTTAGAGACGCTTCTTTTGTGATAGGCATCCAGATTCAACGTGACAGGACACGTGGAATATTAGGTTTATCACAAAAGGCCTATATCGATAAGGTGCTAGATAGATATGGCATGAAGAATTGCTCTAAGGAAGATAAGTTAAATTTACTCTAATGTCCCAAGAACGATCTAAGGAAAGAGCAAATAAAAGACATTCCATATGCATTGGCGGTTGGATGTCTGATATGTGCTTAAGTTTGTACCCATCCAGACATAGCATATACCATTGAGAAACTTGACAGAAACTTGATCAATCATGGGATTAATCACTGGAAGACTGTCAAGAAGGTAATGCGATATCAATATAAGACTACATGAAATCTGATCTGTTGCAGCTGATCGGATACACAGATTCAGATTATGCTGTATGTATCGACAATAGGAAGTCCACTTCATGTTACATTTTCCTTATTGTAGGAAGATGGTGGATTTAGTCGAGAGGCCATTACAGCTACACTGTGACAATAAGAGCTATAAAGCTCTACTGCAATAATGACAAGAGTTCAGTAAAGTCGAAGCATATCGACATCAAGTTTCTTGTCATCAATGATAAAGTTCGGAATCATATTTTGTCTGTTGATAGTGATGACACTATTCTTAACATTACAGATCCACTCATTAAAGGACTTTCACCTAAAGTATTCTTAGAGTATATTGCTCATATGGGGATGACTAGTCATTATGATATCCTGATTTTGTGGGAGTGGATAATTTTATGTAACAGACATTATTTTTAAGTGCACTTTATGGATATTTGTTGATTCTGATAAATAAATTTATAACTGCTTTTCTTAAAGTTTACTTTTGCGCATTTGAGTTTGTTGAATTAGCAGTTAGACTCGTTGGAGTCATAAAGTGAGACTCGTTGGAGTCATAAGGCTAGACTCGTTGGAGTCATAAAGTGAAAACCAGTTGGAATTGTACCTTATTTGATCAGAGGACATTTCCATGCCACACGTCCACATTTGATCTATGTCGTTAGGGGTTCTGAAACTTGTGATGTGGAAGGTCCTACCTCGATTATACAGAAGGTAACGATCGCCATGTTCGGTGGCAGGACTCTTAATGGACCAGATTGTTTTGAAACGTGGTTTGTCGGCGGTTAAAATTTTTGACGTCATAAAGTTATGCATAATATCTATTCAGTATGACTTGCTTGGCCCAAGTGGGAGATTGTTAGACTTATTTTGTTTTATAGTCTAACTTATTTTTGGGCCTACTCAAGTCAATTGGATATTTGCACCCGCCCACTTAACCTATGTTGTTTGACCCAATAAAGAATTGATCAAACCTAAATGGTTTGGGTCTAGACACGTTTTCAATTACACTTAGCCATGAGTGTATTTAAATTTGAATGTGGGACTCATCACACGTGTGGAACTCGTGTTATAAATCAAGGCCTAGATCTATGATGAGTTGAACTAGGGTTTCTTGATGCTATATATATCATGAGTAGGGTTCCCTCTCCACTAACAAGAATAACCATCTCTCTCTTGGAGGCCTCTCATCTCCTTCAAGGATAAAGAAGAGAACTTGGTGGCTGGAGAGAAGAATCCTCTCCCTCAACCCGGCGTCCTCGAGATCGTGCAACTTTCGGCATCCTCTTCGTGATGGAATCAGGTATGCCTAAAACCCTCCTTCCCTTTGATCATGATAAAGAGGCTTACAGTATATGTAGATCTTGTATGAAATAATTTAAATCTAACATGTTGTGCTGAGCTTAGAACCAATCACTCTTCTTCCGTGACGCATGTTACGAACACGGGTATGTCATACCTATTTATTTAAGTGCTGACTATTTTAAATTAAGGTTTCATAACGAGGTTGCCTGTGCACTCAGTGTGCTGGTGTTTACCCTTAGACTCAGATTTCGTTAATTTTATCAAAATAAGGAATTATTGTGTTATGGACTCCAAAAGATATATTTCATCCTAACACATAATCTCTTTGGTGGCCTAGTAGCTGGACTGTGAATAGAGTGTTTATTGGCACATAGTCCGTAGAAATCTCTGAAGCGCCGAAAGTAAATGGTAAGGATGATAGACTGATAATTGTAATTCACTGATAATTGGTCAAGTTATCGACCCGCACTAAATTGTATGGACAATAGACTAATAGATGAGTGAACATGAATACTAATTGAAAGGAAAGATTTTCTTATTATAATATTAGAGAGTTGTATTCAAATTAACTAGCACGTATGAGACATTTGTTTCTCCTTATAGTCTCGACTTATCCATCCATTTAGTCAGGATGTTTGTGCGAATAATACTTTTGCATACTGATAGCATGTGCCCCTTACGGTGACCAAACTTATTAGATACGTGAGAGAAACACTTTTAATCGTATTTGCTATATCGTTCCAATCCTTAATGGTTTCTTTTCTCTTTGGGGTGCAATGTCTTGATTTACGTTAGGGATTAAAGTATGATTGTGGCGTTCATATTATTCTAGTTAAAAGGGATAGTAAGGCAGGCTTGGAACTGAACACAACCTTGTGTAATAAGTGTTGCATTTAATGTAGAACTTTGAAACATGGTGTACAAGGGCATTGGCATGTGTCTCACTGAATAAGAATCATTATGATTGATATGAATATAATGGGTGAATATCACTTGATTTCTGTACTTAATGTAATTGGGTGGCATGTTCTGATTAATTAATTGATATGAATATTCCTGTAATGATGCAATCTGACAGATAAACATTAATTGTGAGTAGGATTGCTTTTGTGAGGGAATTGATGTGTATGATATATGAACCTTATGGAATTGGATGCGTTGGTTATTGTGTTGTTACTATGATATTGGGTAAACCCCAAGCACATGTCTTCTTTCTTATTGTTGCACATCATTTCGGGCATGACATGTAAGCTAGTTTTATATTGCTTGTATGAATATTATAACTTAAGTTTGCATGATGCATTATATAAGAGGAGGAAGGGGCCGGGCGGGAGCCGGTAGGAGGGGGAAGACGGGAATTTGACAAATACATAAATATATATATATTGGAGGAAGGGGCCGTGCGAGAACCGGTAGGAGGGGGAAGACGGTGTTATTGTTGTATATACATGCTATATATATATTATATTAGGAGGAAGGGACCCGTATGCTGGGCGGAGTGCGAAGACGGTGCTTTATAAATATGTGTATATACCAGGAGGAAGGGACCCGTATGGCACGGGCGAAGTGCGAAGACGGTGCTATGATATACACTTAATTGCATCCTTACAAATGATTGATAATGAATGGTTATGTGTGATACAAATGTGTATGTGTGTGTGTGACACTGGGGGTATGATGGATGAGTCGTTGTATATGACAATGAAACCATCAGAATACAAGTTTAGTTCATTGAAATGAATACCATATATTGGGAAAAAGTGTGCATGTGAACCAGTGCATTTCTTGAAGTGTGATGCGTTATTGCATTATAAGAAATATGATGTGGTTATATGTTATATAATTATGACTTGTGATGTAAGTGTTATTTGAATGCATAAACTAGGTCTATGGCATAACTTTGGTGGTTGGCATATTATAGCGTGGAATACTAGGCACGTGATAATACACACTATGTACGCTTAAGGCGAGAGAGTTTGGCTATGTAACTCATAAAACTCATCATACATAAAGATGAAATTCAATTAAGAAATTGGGGAATACAAAAGAAGAGTCTGATCGTTCTCAGAAATTGTAGAGGCTGAGACCTTGATTACCAAACTATCGGATGCCTCCGATTCTTGTCTTCTTACTGTTTCAGATTCCTTTCATTGCGTGTATATTCATACTCTTGTTGAGATATTATCTTTTCTTGATTATTTCACCTCACTCACTGAGCTGTCGAGCTCACCCTCCCACAGACTTATATATTGCAGGTTGCTTGGAGGCAGGGGTCAGGGCTATGCTGCGCAGGGTTCATTCTGAACCGATCCATCTCTTGTATTTTGGGACATTTGTGTTTGTGCATTTTATATATGTGGGTCATGAGAGGCGTGATTAATCTTGTATATACATATGTGGAGAACCTTATGGTAGTTTCATTTCAAGTTGACATTTGAGTTATTGTCATTGAGTTGTAACAATAAGAAGTGTATTATCTATATAATGCCCATGATTAGTTGGAAGTTATGAATTCTGAAAGCCTATGGATGCGGAGTTAGAAACTCTAGAGTTTATGTTATTTTGTTTCTCCATAAGTAGGCGATGTCAAGCCGAAATTTTCATAGTTGTGTGGATGATTTGAATTAAGTTATATGGTTGGAATGAGAATAAGTAGGCTGATGTTAGCCGAAATCATTATATCTGTATTGGATATTATATCCGACCAGTAATTACAGAGGAGGTGCTGCCGAAATTTCTAAGAAATAAGGAAAAGATTTGATTAATCGGCTTTGTAAGTGGAGGTTATGCAAATTGAGGATTTATTAAACTGGGACCGTTACAGGCCGCCCGATCGACCGGCCAACGGTCAGAATTCTGACCGTTGAGCCAGCGGTCGACCGGCCGGTCGACCGTGGCCAGGATACAGAGAGCTCAGCTCTCTGCCGGTCGACCGCCCGGTCGACCGGGGCACTTTCCAGAGAGCAGCTGCTCTCTGGCGGTCGACCGGCCCATCCTGTGCACATCTGTGCACATCGATCGACCGCTCCGGTAGACCGACTCTTGGTTCGGTTGACCGGTCTGTCGACCGCCAGAGCCTGGCCAGGCCAAAATAGGGATTTAAAATGTTGGCTTTTTGGCTTAAATAAAATCTCAAAAATTCACGAAAATCTACAAAAATAGATTCAGTATTATACTTTGATAAACAACATGTTTGAACAAAATCAAGACATGTTACAAACAATTTGAACTATTTTTGTAACATAGAAAATTTGGCTCAAAACAAAAACTGTATTTTTTCAAATTGGTGTTTCCAACTTATTTTTCCAAAACTTCTCCAAATATAAAAACAAGATATTTTAAACTCTTTGAAGCATAGAGTGTATGGATATAATCCATTACACATACATGGTGAAATATCTATGTTTTTTTGATTAAGCTCTAAATTTGGTTTTGGTTAAAATATATAAACTTTGAATTCCAAAAATCAAACCGTATGTTTCTAAAAGAAAACTCTTTTGTATTTTTTCAAAATAAAATTCTTTTATGAAAACTTATCTAAATCAAGAGTGTGTGTGTAATGGTATACTTGAGCAATCCACCAACTATTCTATCATTTACATTTTATCTAAAACAAAATCTTATAAAAACAAACCTAGACACAAGTCTTGATCTTGAAGGTCTTCACTTGAAATCTTCACATCTTCTTGACTTGGTCCAAACTCGATCCATAGAGCTAGACTCCTCTTGAGTACTTGATGTGATCTTGATGCACAAGCCTTGAATCAAACCGTGCTAGCTCCAAAACTTGACTTTAAATCCTTTGTTGAAGCTACACACCTACTAAGATCTTGATCACAAATCTGAAAATAAACACAAGATCATTAGTACTATAACTACATGAGTTGATCATCATCAAAACTAGAGTGATAGGCCTTTGGGCCAACAATCTCCCCCTTTTTGATGATGACAAAACTCATGAAGTTATATATGCATGGATTAAAGTAAAGCTTCAAAGAAGCTTTCCTTAACTCATGCATCACAATAAATAATAAATATGCACTGAAAGCACATAAACATGTATGCAAATACAAGGAGATAAACATGCATAAACAAGCATAAAACTCATCAAATTCTTTTCTCCTTTTTGCAATATAAAACATATATGCATAAACATAAATCCTTCTCCCCCTTTATGAATAAGCAAGAAAAACATGCATATATACTAAATACTTCTCAAACACTTCTCCCCCTTTTTGTCAATCATCAACAAAGGGGTCAAAGTAAAAACAAATGTTCTCTCCCTTTTTGTCAAAAGCAAAAATCAATAAAAGGGGTGAGATTAACAATCAATAAAGGATATATACGATATACATTCATGAAGAGGAAGACGCTAAGTTAACTTCCCTACACATATACATTACATGAAAGAGGGATGACAAGCCCTAATTCACATAACGCATAATATGCAATGCATAAGAGGAGATGTGAAACTCCCCCTACACACGTGTACCACATAAAGAAGAGTTGTCAAGCTCCTCAATATAAGATACACTCACATGAATATATATGTAAAAGAGATGTTAAGCTCCCCTTGCATATAGGCAATACAAAACAAAAACATTTTTAATTTTCAAAATTTCATATTAAAACAAAATTTTGAATTTTTCTCAATAAAACAAATTTTGAGATATCTTGTAATCAAATTTTAAGATATCATATAAACAACAAAATTTTTAAAGGTACCACTTAGAAATCAATCAAATTTTAAGATACCAATTGTAAATAAACATTACAAAATTTGAATTTTAATCAAAATAGAATCATATGGATACCAATTGAAAATTATTGTACCAATTGCAATCAATAGATACTAATTGAAGATTATTGCACATTATTGATATCAACAAAAATATCAAATTTAAAAATAATGCATAAGCTTATTAAAATTGAGAACCATTGAAAATAAAGATTTGAATCAAGCTTAGCATAAACAAATTGTGTGCTTTAAATATGTAGACCAATTTTTTTAATCAAGTACAAACAAAACATATATATGTATGAGAATGAAATACCAATAGGAATTGATATTATGAAATTATGAAGCATACATATATAGAAAACAAAACATGAGTATATACAAAATGAAAATACCAATTGAGATCAAGTATATAACTCATAACCTTTCACCCATTATATGCTCAAGAAAAAAGATTTTTCAATTAAGCTTACAAGGCATACTCGCCCATCCATCCTCCCATAACGGAGTTGGAAGGGGTTTTCACAAATAGGGTTTGAAAATATTTTTATAGTGAAAACACTACCAAATGAAGAATAATAACTAGTTAAAGATAATTTTTAAAAACTAGTTAAAAATCTTTCAAAAACATGAAACCAAATCATATGTATATCATGAAATATACCAAATACACAAAATTCGACACTCAAAATCCATAAAGCTCAAAATAATCATGAAGTATAGTCATGAATAAACAAATAAAGTGTGAGTGTACAAAAATTATGTAATTAGCATTTTCCATGAAGATAATCAATAAGCTCAAACATGAATATCATTTTATTAAACAAATCATGAAAATTCATTTTTCATATAAAGATGAAAATCATAAAAATTCATTTTTCATCTTAAAAACAAACTTCTAGATATATGTTATGTTTTTATTCAATCCTAACAATATGCATACATATCCCAAACATAAAAAGAGTCCATAATGTAAATTGCATGAAGGCAAGTGACTCATGGGGTATACTTGTATATTTATTAGATTTGAATATAAGATACATATACATGAAGTAAACATGAAAATAGGCAAAACAAGTGTAAATGAGAGAATCATCAAAACTAGACTATACATGTGCATATAGTGAGTCCAAATGAACAATGAAGTGCAAACATATATGAATCAATTTGTTGCTCACTACTTGTACAAGTATACATCCAAGTTTTGATAAAAACTACATTTAAACTAGTATTTACCACATGAAGCACAAAACATGAACATGCTAAGAAATCATCAATGAAAAGCATGTATACTAAAGTAGGAGTTTAGAGATAGTTACCAAAAACAAAAAACTTAGCTCTAATTCTCCAAAACATGGTGGTTGTTCCACCAAACCTCCTTGATAGCGGTGCATCAAAAGTATGTCCATCATGTCCATGTGCAACCACCACCAAAGCACCATCCCTCTCACGTTTTGTGAGAGCCCGCACCTACATCAAAAACACAAGGTGGGAATTTTGGTACCCATTTTCTTTTGGGTCCTTGGGGTTAGTCTTGTAAGGAACCTAAACATTTTTCTTATTAGCAAAATTTAAAACATTTATCTTATCATAACAAATTTTGCTAAATGGCCTTTGCGGCCACAATGTGTACATTTGTACACCTTAGGATGCATATGTGTATGAGTGTGATCGTGACGTGCAAATAGTGAATATGCATGTGGGTGATGTGCATGAACATGTGGAGTTTGTTTCTTTGAAAATAAGGACTCCAATCTCTTGTGGTTAAATGCACATGTGCTCAAGGTTGAGCTTAAACTATTTATTTTATTTTTCAAAACATTAATCTCATTTTGATTAATAGTGGCATGTAAGGCATGGTGAGATTGAGAATCATTTTTCTTGTTCTTTTTAGAAACATTTTCTTTTTCAACAATTTTTCTTTTCAAAGAAGTGTTTTCATTTAAAGCAACTTCCTTTTGTTTTTCTACCAAATAATTTTATTTTTCAAAGTAGTGTTTCCTTCACAAAGATCATTTAATTTAGACATCAAGGAAACATTTTCATTTTTCAAAATTTCATTTTCTTTTTCAATGCATGCAACTTTATTTCTAAAAGAATCATTTTCCTTTAACATGCAATCAAAATTCTTTTTCAGTTCTTGTAATCCTTTGTAAGCAATTCATATTTTTCAAGAAGTTGTTGACAAAATGATTCAAGTTCATTATAAGACATATCAACATCTTCTTCTACCTCGGATTCGGTAGTTATCTCAAGGGGGTTATCCCCTTGGACCATGTAACACACGTTGGAGGTGTCACTTCTAACATCCGAATCGCTCCCCGCATAGTATTATTCTTTTTCGCCAAGGGAGATTAAGGTGTTCCACACTACAAAAGCCGAATCAATGTTAGAAACCCTAAATAGATATTCATCATTTAGGGTACTTTTCAAAGCATGAATGGCCTTTGCATTAGCCTCAATATTTTTATCATTTAAACAATATGAATCTCTAGTAGTGGCAAAATAAACATGAATACCTAGGCCTTTGAGGTACAAAGACATCTTAACCTTCTAAGTTTGGATGTTAAGAATGTCAAAGGTGGGAGGTGACATGAAATCCATGGTGTGTGTACAAATATTGTGATTAGCCTAAAATGAGGATCTTTAACTCTAGGTTGTAAGACCCAAATCAAGATCACTTGGCTCTGATACCAACTGTAAATCACCTAGAGGGGGAGTGAATAGGTGATGGCTAATCTTAAGGCCAAATAATGCGGAATTAAAACTATTTAATGCAAATTAAAACTTATTACACTAAACATCACGTATAACACAAGAGTGTAGCCGGATTCCCCGTGAAGGGCTCTAGACTAACTTCTCAAGATTCCTCTAGATAAGAGTTGAGGTGCCACGTTGGCTCTCTTGGTTGAATACAAGTGTTAGCAAACAATCCCCAAGCATATAACAATTAAGCTCACAATATATCAAGCATATAAAGATAAAGACAATATTAGCATGCAAGATATAAAGACAAGAGTAAGAGATAGAGAGTGAGCAATCGCAAACACGGGAGATTTGTTTCGAGGTTCGAGCACACTTGCTCTACGTCCCCGCCTTCACACTTGAAGGATTTTCACTATAAACCGATCCCACCGGGTCACTCGGTGCCGCAACACCTACAAGGAGTTCCCACTAGAACTCTTGGACTCTCTAGTCCCGTACACACCGCAAGCCCACAAGCTCGCCGAGGCCGCACCTCAAACACCGAGTTCCCACTAGAACCCGAAATAATGCGAACACACACCTCCGCCTCCTCAAAGCAAAGAAGAAGTCTTTGGTGATCACAACACTTTGATCACCTAAAAACAGCTCACAAGAACACTCCTATAGGATGAATATATCAATGGATAGCTCAAGTGTTTGTGAGAAAAACAAGGATGGAATGTGTGGTGAAAAACTCAAAGAAATCACTTTGAAAACTCTTGATTAACTCTCCTTTTGAATGGAAGTATTTAGCTCAAATACAAGTGGAGAAAACCTCTTTAAAGAGTTGGAAAAACTGGTGTAAAACCACTTAAAAATCTTAGAGAAACAGCCCCCAAAAACCCCACTTTATAGGGCTAGAAAAACTAGCCGTTGGGAGCCAAATTAGCCTGTTGGTCGACCGCCCGGTCGACCGGCCAACGGTCAGAATTCTGACCGTTGAGCTAGCGGTCGACCGGTCGGTCGACCGTGGCCAGGATACAGAGAGCTCAGCTCTCTGCCGGTCGACCGCCCCGGTCGACCGGGCACTTTCTAGAGAGCAGCTGCTCTCTGGCGGTCGACCATGCGGTCGACCGGCCCATCCTGTGCACATCGGTCGACCGCTCCGGTCGACCGGCTCTTGGTCCGGTCGACCGGTCGGTCGACCGCCAGAGCCTGGCAGGCCAAAATAGGGATTTAAAATGTTGGCTTTTTGGCTTAAATAAAATCCCAAAAATTCACGAAAAATCTACAAAAATAGGTTCATTATTATACTTTGATAAACAAACATGTTTGAACAAAATCAAGACATGTTACAAACAATTTGAACTATTTTTGTAACATAGAAAATTTGGCTCAAAACAAAAACTGTATTTTTCCAAACTGGTTTTTCCAAACTTATTTTTCCAAAACTTCTCCAAATATAAAAACAAGATATTTTAAACTCTTTTGAAGCATAGAGTGTATGGATATGATCCATTACACATACATGATGAAATATCTATGTTTTTGACATTAGCTCTAAATTTGGTTTTGGTTAAAACATATAAACTTTGAATTCCAAAAACCAAACCGGTATGTTTCTAAAAGAAAACTCTTTTGTATTTTTTCAAAATAAAAATTCTTTTATGAAAACTTATCTAAATCAAGAGAGTGTGTGTATATGGTATACTTGAGCAATCCACCAACTATTCTATCTTTTACATTTTATCTAAAACAAAATCTTATAAAAACAAACCTAGACACAAGTCTTGATCTTGAAGGTCTTCACTTGCAGTCTTCACATCTTCTTGACTTGGTCCAAACTGATCCATAGAGCTAGACTCCTCTTGAGTACTTGATGTGGTCTTGATGCACAAGCTCTTGAATCAAACCGTGCTAGCTCCAAAACTTGACTTTAAATCCTTTGTTGAAACTACACACCTACTAAGATCTTGATCACAAATCTGAAAATAAACACAAGATCATTAGTACTATAACTACATGAGTTGATCATCATCAAAACTAGAGTGATAGGCCTTTGGGCCAACACAAGAAACTAGAATATCAAAACTTGTTTTCTTTTGATTTTCTAAAACTTTGAAACTAAATAAAGATAGAGAGATTAAAGCTCTAAAACTTGTTTTTAAAACTTAGTGAAAACTTAAGAGAAGTGGGAAAAATTGGCTCTTAAATCTTAGCTAAAACTGACCTCAAAGACCCATATTTATAGGGGTCTGAAATATAGCTGTTGGGGGTTCAAAACAGGTCAAAATCGAATGGTCAGATTTTTGACTGTTGGGGTTATTGGTCGACCGGTCGGTCGATCGCCCCAAGGCACAGTGAGAATTTTCTCACTGTCGGTAGACCGTCCAGTCGACCAAGGCCAAAACCAGAGAGTACTCTCTCTGGTCAGTTGACCGGGGTCAGATCCAGAGAGCAAGCTCTTTGGATCGGTCGACTGTGCGTTGACCGGCCCTAGGCCTAAGGGCTTGTGCACGTCCTGTGCACACCGGTCGACCGCTCAGTCGACCGAGCCCAGGTTCGGTTGACCGGTCGGTCGACCGTAGGCAGCCCAGAAACAGGGTTATAGGTTATGAAATGTTGGTTATTAAATACCTAGAAAATCTCGTAAAACTCTATAAACTTCACAAAAATAAGTTCATGTACATATTTGAAGTACAAATATGTGTGATCAAAAATCAACACATATTACAAACTATTTGAATTATTTTTTAGGCTTGAAATTTAAGCTTTAAACCGAAAATCATATTTTTCAAAACTTAAATTTTGAAATGAATACGTTTTCTCCAAACTTGTATAGATAAAAAAAATATGATATAAAAGCACATTTTGAAGTATAGTGTGTATGGATAGAATCCAATGCACCTATAAATGATATATTTATATTTTTGACAATAAATTCCAAAGCTAAGTTTTGATAAAACAAAACTTACACATGAACTAGAATCATTAAAATAAGTTTTTCTAAACAATATGAATCACCAATATATATGGATGAAATCTAATATATATATAAACCATGTAAACTTGTTTTGATTCTATCTATTCATGAAAACGAAAGATACGTTCTTGAAAATAAAATGATTAAACCGAAACCAAAACTTTTGAACTTTTGTGTGTGTATACTTGAGCATATCAAACCTAAATATCTTTACACAAGATCTAACTCTAAACTAAACAAACCTAGACCAAAGTCTTCTCGTTGATCTTCATCTTCAAGACGACTCGATCCAAACTTGATCCAAATGAGGTTGACTCTATTTGAGTACTAGTTGCGATCTTGAAGCGCGAACTCTTAAATCATTAGCTTCAAAACTGACTTTGAATTCTTAGTTGAAGCTAAACATCTACTAAGATCTTGATCAATAACTGAAACTCAATAAACACAAGATCATTAGTAACTTAACTCCATGAGTTATTCATCATCATACTAAGGTGAAGGGCCTTTGAGCCGACAGTGTGTTGTTCCAAATTGTGTACATGTATGCATATGTGATACATATTGAATAAGTAAATTATGTGGACACTCTTATGAGAACATAAGTTAACTGATAAACTTTAATTAAAGGTGCTATTACTATTAAATATGAAATCATAAGATAAGGTAAGTCATCGCGACGGATTCAAGGTAAGCAAGCACTGAAGAGGTAAGCAAATGTTTCTTTTCTATTTCTATTTCTTAGTTTAGAAAACAATTTCAAAAACTAACTCTTATTTTCATTTTCTTCTCTTTAACTTTGTTTTTATTCTCTTTAAAACAATAACAATCCCACATCATATTCTTCCATCTTCTTCTTAAAATTAACCTAACTTTTTTACTTTCTTTTTCTAAAACATTTTTTGTAAACTTAAAGAAACAAACTTACTTAAACGCTTATATCGCTAGTCCTTCCTTGTGGATCACGACCTGCATAGCTACTCGCTATAGCGGTAGAATTGAGAAATTTGCACATTCTATTCTTTAAATCTAAACTATTATTTTCTATGTGCAAGTTTAACCTCAATCAAATTTTGGCTTTGGAGATTTCTACTTTTCAATAAATTTTAACTTTTTAGAAGAAATTTCTGAGTTCTTGAAGAAGGAGATCAGAGGGGAGAGAACATGAGAGAATAAGAGAGGGCACAGAAAGGGATAGAGAACAGGAAAAAGAAAGAAAGAGACAGAGAGAAGAGATAGGAAAGAGAAAGAGAGAAGGAGAAAGAGAAGGTGTGGTGCTAGGGAAGGCTGGTCCGGGGTCTGGTGGCCAGAGGGGAGGCTAGGGAGTCTATAACAAGCCACGGACCACCAGATAGAGATAGACTCTCCCCTATTTTGATTCAAACCAGGATGTCCAGCTCAACGACCATCAAGATAAGGAATTTAAGTGTTCAAACTAGGCGAAACTCCTAAGCCTTATCTTTTGATATGACCTGTATAAATAACAGATCCCTCCTAACAGTAAAGGATGATGAATCAAATCCAGAAACCATAGCATACCAGAGAACTCACTTGTAATCACCATTGTTACAGTGAAATTCTTCTCTATTTCTGTGGTTTTTTCTTTTTTGGGTTTTTCACGTAAGTTCAGGATGCTTGCGATTGCTTTCTGTAATTTGATTATACCCACTTTATTATTTTGGTATGTGAATTGATTCCTTAGGAATTTACCTACTTCAGTGGGTTTCAAGAAAAGTGTGAAAGCCTACAAAATTTGGGATCCAAGGAAGATAATCTTGAACATGGATGTCACATTCGACGAGGCTTCAATGGTGAAGCCTACGGACTCTCAGCTGGTGGAGAGTAAGAAGACCAACATGATATCGCAGCAGGTGGAGAGTGATGCTACTCTACCATCTCCAGATAGCTCAGTATCATTCGAGATCACGCTTGAGGTGACACAGGTTGATGAACAGTAGCCGATGAAGATGCTGATGATGTTGAAGATCAAGGACATGTTATGGGTGATGTATAAGATTCTATTGCAGTAGAAAGAACCCGAAAATGTCCACATAAGCCCAGCTTGCTCACTACTAACATGATTGTGGCCTATGCTCTTTCGGTCATTGAGGAGGCGTTCCCGTCTACATATAGGGAAGCTGAAATTAGTTCAGACTCCAAGATGTGAAAGGATGCCATGATGAAAGAGATAAACTCTCTTCACAAGAACAACACTTGTAAATTGACTAAGGGAAAGAAGGCTATTAGTTGTAAGTGGGTGATCATGAAGAAGGAAAGATCTCTAGAAGGTGATACTGTATGCTATAAGCCAGATTGGTAGCTAAACACTACGCGCAGGGAGAAGATATTGACTACAATGAAGTATTCTCACTTGTTGTAAACACTCGTCGTTCAGATATTGTTGGACAAGTGGCACAATATGAGTTGGAGCTTGATCTGCTTGATGTGAAGATCATCTTTCTCCATGACAATCTTGATGAAGAGATCCCTTATGTCTCAGCATACGACGTTCAAGACTGCAGAAAAAGAAAATATGATGTGCAAATTGAAGAAATCACTTTATGTGCTAAAACAATCACCAAGACAGTGGTACAAGTGTTTACACAGTTTCATGAGAGGCAAGAGGAACACACGAAACCATATGTCTAACGTGCCCTATGCTAGCGCAGTTGGTAGTTTGATGTATATGATGGTGTGCACAAAGCCTGATTTGTCAGAAATTGGCTTGATGGTTAGGAGCTATATGCATGATCATGGGTCATTGGGAGGCATTGAAGTAGATTCTACGATACATTAAAGGTACCATAGATGTTGATTTGATATTCGAGAAGGATACTAAGTAAGTAAGAGTATATCAGATATGTCAATTCTAACACTGGTCTACAACGGGGTATGTATTCACATTATCATCAGCACCGGCGAGTTGACACTCTATTCTACAGTTTACTATCACATTGTCTACTACGGCTGAGTATATGGTCACGACGGAGGCTATGAAGAAGGTAATTTGACTTTAAAGGTTGCATAACAAATTGGGAATTGATCGTGATCTATTGAAAATCCACTGTGATAGCATGAGTGCTATTTATTTGACAAAGAATCAAGTCTATCATGGAAGGACGAAACACATCGACGTTAAGTTCCACTTTGATCGAGAGATTCTTGATGAGAGTGACATCAAGCTAAAGAAGATTCACACGAAGGAGAATTCTGCCGATATGTTTACCAAGGTTATTCTGAGAGTAAAGTTCGAGCATTGCAAGAAGTTACACCATATCCTTCAAGTTATTTGAGTTTGACGGAGTTCGTTTGAATGAACTACGGATGACTTGATTCCATGGATTGGGGTACGATGGCGACCACATTGATAGCCCTGTTAGTCGACATGGTGATTTATTATATTTGACTCAGATTTGAGAAATATTCATCGAGTTGGAGAATTTTGAGGATAGATGTTCTAGTTGGTAGGGTTTTTTAACCCAAGCTGATGGCAGCAACAACAATAGAAGATTGGAACAGAGAACCGCTGTCGATATATCACTTTTTTCTCGTTTATTTGTTTTTACTGTGTTCGTGATTATTCTATAGCAAAACTCTGACGTTTGCATAGGACTTCCACTAATATTCCCAGCAGGCGAAAGTATTTAAGAAGACACTGTTGGATTCCTATTTAACAGGAATCAATCTGACAACTATTCAAGATCACTGAAATATCAACAATCTAATTGGCCAGGTCGGCAAATATCAGGTGGGAGGTTTTTCGTTCAATAGAACGTTCATTAATTTAAGAATCACCTTTTAATTTCCTTCCTTGGTTAAACACCAATTAGACTGAATCTAAATCAGTCTCGATATACTGAATATCAGTATATCCCCTGTATAAAGAAATTAATTCACTTATACAGTACTTGGAGTGAGGTACGCTTAGAGTGAATCTCCTTAAGACAATTACGTCCCCGCACTGGTGCTAACAGGTTATTGGACGCTGGTCTCCCAAGATACAACACTCCTTCACGGTATTGTATTTGGATAGCACTACCAAATCACCGTACGATCGAACCGTAAATAACCAGTACCTTCATAGGATTGTTGAAGTAGCGGGACAAAGACAAATTTCGGATGAATTACGGTTAACCAGTACCTTCACAGGATCGTTGAAGCAGCGGGACAAAGACAAATTTCAGATGAATATTTGCCTTTACTTTGGAGGAGCACCCACTGTAGAGGACGAAGGAAGGTTGAAGAATATTTTTCTTCAGAAGTCCCAGATTCAGACAATAATTCTATAAAAGAATCTGTTGAATTTTCTGAGCCCTCTTTCAGAACGAATTTTGCAGAATCTTCTTTGGAAGTCGCTTCGGAAACTGACTTTCCCACTTCCCTTTTGGAAGTCACTTCAGAACTCCGCTTCCCAGTTCAGAATGCAGAAACTCGCTTCCCAGTTCAGAACGCAGAGAGAGAGAGAGAGTTATTCTGATTGTGTTATTGTTGTTGGTGTGTTTAGAATGAGAAACTGGAGCGCTATTTATAGCGCTCCAGGAGGGGCCAACGGGTATGAACCCAACGAAAGGTTGCAATGGTTCGGTCTGAACCGTTGCAACAGTTCGACCCAACAGTCGCACCTATTGGGTGTCCAACAGTTGCGACTGTTGGCTGTCCAACTGGAGCAGATTGGATCTGGATAGCGGGGCGGGTCTGGTTCGGGTAGCGGAGCGGGTATGCTCGCAACCCATACCCGTGAGACCTGATTCAAAAAGAACCAGGCCGGGTAGGGAACCCGAACCCGAACCCAGTCCCGAGCCCGAGCCCGAGCCCGGCCCGGCCGGCCGGCCGCCGCCGCCGCTAGCCGCGGCGCGCGCACGCATGATAGGGCATGGTTCCCTCCCAATCGCGCGCGAAAACTCCAAGTACCCAAAGGGCACACCCTTTGTTCTCAATTTTCTCTATTTAAACACAATGAACTTCCATCCCATGGCCAATGTGGGACTAAATGCTTTTAGCTACATTTAGTCTCATTTTGGCTTTGAATTAGGCAATCTATAGACTTGAATATCTCATTCATTCGAAGTCAGAATTGAACATGTGAATATACCACGTTCATCCCCAATGGAAGGAGAACACACTCCAACCATCATCCAATTGATTCGATCAACGGATCTCGCCATAATTTAACTCGAAGATTCATACTTATATTCTTCAATTCCAACAATCCCCCACAATGAATAGAGATTCAAGAAAATGACACACAAAGAGACTGACTCTATTATGAAAGGTACTTTAGAAAAGAAACTGCATCAGGATAGGAGAACTAGGTCTTGAACCTTCCATAGAGAAAGCTTTATCGGACTTACTGGCTAATCAGTGAACTAGGTCTTGAACTGTTAGCCGTTAGTGTAAGCCAAGTCAACAAGCTTCACACAGTGACTTTCCAAATCAACTTTGGTTCTCGGTTGTGTCCGTTTTGGCCCTGGACATTCTTGGTTTCAGAGAGTGTCTTTAGGGAATAACAGCCTCCATAGAAATTCCCAAAGAGCCGACCCAACTTTATACTCACATAGGTGATGGACCTATTAAGAGTAGTCTACTCTACTCCACTTGTTTAGTAACAAGATATGGGCATCATTAAAAGCGTTAAGCTTATCCTTAATCCACTTGTAGAAAAGCACTTATGTGCACCTTAGGAATGGATTGGAGTCAAGCTCCCAAGTGCTTACTTGCTGAGTCAATCATAACTAGTTTTTACTCTTGAACTTAGTCCGTGGATCTCCAGTCGCTAAGTGAGGTTTCCATTAAGCTGACTCGGTAAGGTTAGGCTTTTAAACCCATTCCCCTCGATGCGCAGTTTATACGCTCTCCACTTAAACCTTTAGTAAGCGGATCCGCTAAATTATCCTTTGACGATACAAAGTCAATAGAGATAATTCCATTTGAGAGCAACTGCTTCACGGTATTATGTCTACGACGAATATGTCTAGACTTACCGTTGTATATAACATTTTATGCTTCTGGGGTTGACATAGCCTCTTTAAATATTTGAGGCTCGCTTTCAATAGCGTATGCTATGAAATCTGGACCAAAAGATTTTGAGATTCTAGATCTCTGACTTCTTCTTGGTTCAATTTCTGCATTAACAATCGGTTCCTTGGGGCTTTCATCCCTGAATGCCATCTCATGTGTTCTTTTCCCAGAAGTCTTATCTATTTCCCGTTTATATGGAAAAATATCTTCAAAGAATACAACATCTCTAGATTCGATAATCATGTTTACATGAATATCTGGTATTTCTGATTTATGAACCAGAAATCTGTAGGCACTACTATTCAAGGCATAGCCTATGAATATGCAGTCCATAGTTTTTTTGCTCCCAACTTAGTCTTTTTAGGTAATGGTGCTAGCACTTTTGCAAGGCACCCCCACATTTTGAGGTAATGGTAGGAAGGTGTCCTTCCATGCCATAACTCAAATGGTATAAGACCAAGTTTCTTATGGACCTGGCCAATTAGATTGTTGATATTTCAGTGATCTTGAATAGTTGTCAGATTGATTCCTGTTAAACAAGAATCCAACAATCTTAAGACAATTACGTCCCCCGCACTGGTGCTAACGGGTTATTGGATACTGGTCTCCCAAGATACAACACTCCTTCACGGTATTGTATTTGGATAGCACTACCAAATCACCGTACGGTCGAACCGTAGTTAACCAATACCTTCACAGGATCGTTGAAGCAGCGGGACAAAGACAAATTTCGGATGAATTACGGTTAGCCAGTACCTTCACAGGATCGTTGAAGCAGCGGGACAAAGACAAATTTCGGATGAATATTTGCCTTTACTTTGGAGGAGCACCCACTGTAGAGGACGAAGGAAGGTTGAAGAATATTTTTCTTCAGAGGTCCCAGATTCAGACAACAATTCTATAAAAGAATCTGTTGAATTTTCTGAGCCCTTTTTCAGAACGAATTTTGCAGAATCTTCTTTGGAAGTCGCTTCGGAAACTGACTTTCTCACTTCCCTTTTGGAAGTCACTTCAGAACTCTGCTTCCCAGTTCAGAACGCAGAAACTCGCTTCCCAGTTCAGAACGCAGAGAGAGTTATTCTGATTGTGTTGTTATTGTTGGTGTGTTTAGAATGAGAAACTAGAGCGTTATTTATAGCGCTCCAGGAGGGGCCAACGGGTCTGAACCCAACGAAAGGTTGCAACGGTTCGGTCTGAACCGTTGCAACAGTTCGACCCAACAGTCGCACCTATTGGTGTCCAACAGTTGCGACTGTTGGCTGTCCAACTGCAGCAGATTGGATCTGGATAGCGGGGCGGGTCTGGCTCGGGTAGCGGAGCGGGTATGCTCGCAACCCATACCCGTGAGACCTGATTCAAAAAGAACCAGGCCGGGTAGGGAACCGAACCCGAACCCAGTCCCGAGCCCGGCCCGGCCGGCCGCCTTCCCCAGCCGATGCGCGCGCACACGCACGCGCGCGCGAAAACTCCAAGTACCCAAAGGCACGCCCTTTGTTCTCAATTTTCTCTATTTAAAAACAATGAACTTCCATCCCATGGCCAATGTGGGACTAAATGCTTTTAGCTACCTTTAGTGTCATTTGGCTTTGAATTAGGTAATCTATAGACTTGAATATCTCATTCATTCGAAGTCGGAATTGAACATGTGAATATACCACGTTCATCCCCAATGGAAGGAGAACACACTCCAACCATCATCCAATTGATTCGATCAACGGATCTCGCCATATTCAACTCGAAGATTCATACTTATATTCTTCAATTCTAACAGACACAACTTGACATTTGTAACGTCCGTGCTTCGCGGGCCTCCACTGTTGAAAATTTTCTGGAAAGTTTCCTCCCGTCCTATCATGATTGGTGCTAGTTGTTAGCATTCGTTTATCCTCCATCAGTACTTATCATACATTTAGGGGATATTTTCTCCTGCTCAACAAATATGCACTGTATCAAGCACGGTTGATCTTTTTTGAGCAATACTTGCTTTAATCACAATCACCTTCAGGAGATCTTGTTTCTTGCTTAACACCAATGTATCAAGCATGGTTAATCTTTTGAGTCTTCTAAACTCTCATCTTAAACTTACTCGGTATCCACATTAACATAATACTCTGGTCTACCCCCGAATGTCAAATCTTTTGAGGGAGGTGATGTTAGTCTCACATTAAGTGGCCCACTAACCTTTTACTTATTAATTGGATTCCATAAATAATAGTTAACTGATATATAATAAGTGCCCAAATATAAAGGTTACTCTTATGTAAATTAAATAACTATATAGGAGATAAAAGGCCATGATGGGTGGTTTTCTATATATGGTTATTTGCTAATACGTAGACCCTCTTCTCTCCTCTATTAAAGAAAACAACCCCCCTTTTTGGGATCCATCATTCTCAGTTTTGGGTTTGTGCAAAGAAAAGGAGACAGAGAGAAGAAAGGTGTCTACAGATTAGGGTTTACAAGGATAAAAGGAAGGGACTGAGAGCAATCTACCTTCATCAACCTTTCTAATGGTTTCAGGTATGTACAATAAATGTATGATTGTTCTTGAGATGTATGGATTTAAGATCTATTGGGTAATTTAATCTTCATGAAGTCTTTAAGTTTTTAATACTATCATTGGTATCAGAGCCAGGTTAAGAATCTATGCATCTCAGAATAAAATTATGGACAATTAGGTTTTGCCATGATTAACTGTTTCAAAAGCAAATTTTGATCATTCAATTGTAGAATTTTAAAGAGGATTTAGTAGCTTTTCTTCAAAATTCTATTAAATTTTAATATTCCTCTAATTGTGCAATCACTTGGATCAAAATTAGTATAAGAAACCCTAATTTTTTCTTTTGTTAAGGCTTCAGTCGATTAAATAGTTATCAGTATACGGTTTCTGTTTCATCGACTGTTAGTCGACTTGCCCGAACCACTAGTCGACTAGGTCTCCTCCCAGAAAATTAACGACTCTCTGTATTTTTACTGTCGGTCGACTTGATCTTTTGGTTAGTCGACTAATAATTAGTATAGTCGACTAACCCTTTCCCTAGTCGACTAACAGGTTGATGTTGGCCCAAAGGCCCTTCACCCTAGTTTTGATGATGATCAACTCATGTAGTTATAGTTACTAATGATCTTGTGTTTAATTAGTGACAGATTCATGATCAAGATCTTAGTAGGTGCATAGCTCAACAAAGGATAAAAGAACAAGATTTGGAGCTTGCATGTGGTGATCCAAGGAGTTTTTGGATCAAGCTTGGACCAAATCAAGAAGATGAGAAGCCTTCAAGGGAAGACTTCAAGAAGTTGAAGACTTGGGTCTAGGTATAGAATTTGTATTTTTGTTTTAGTAAAAATGTAAAGGATAGATAGTTGGTGGATTGCTCAAGTTATATTACACACACACACTCTTGATTAGAACTCTTGATTTAAAGTGCTTTCATAAAAGATTTTTATGTTTAGAAAAGAATTTTATTTTAGAACAAAGATTTTCTTTGAGACAAAATATTTATCTTGGATTTTGGTATTTCATAGTTCATATCTTTAAACCAAAATCATGATTAGAGCTTTATATCAAAAACTAGATATTACATCTTAATTGTGTAGTGGATCATATCCATACACACCATGCTTTAAAATGAACTCAAATATCTTGTTTTTGTATTTGATGAAGATTTAGAAAAACAAGTTTGGAAAAACATGTTTTGGAAAAATACATTTTGGTTATTGAGCTAATATTTCCAAGTTACAAAAATAGACCAAAACATCTATAACATGTCTTGATTTTGTGCAAGCATGTTTGTTCTTTCAAGTATATTGGTAAAACTATTTTTGTAGAATTTTTATGTATTTTTAGGATTTTATAAAAGATTTTTAAATCCTGTTTTCTGACCTGGAAATTGGCTGACAGGCCAAACCGGTCGACCGGTCCGGTCGACCGATGTGCACAGCCCTGTGCACGTTGTCAGCACAGTGGCCGGTCGACCGGTTCGGTCGACCGACCAAGAGAGCCTTGCTCTCTGGAAATATCAGTCGACCGGGCCGGTCGACCGACAGTTCATTCCAGGTTATCGGTCGACCGAGCCGGTCGACCGGTGGCTGCAACGGTCAGAAAAATGACCGTTGGCCGGTCGACCGGCGGTCGACCGACAGCACTGACAGGAGCCCAACGGCTCTATTTTCTGGCAGCCCTATAAAAGGGGTCTTGTCATTTGTTTTAGGGAGAAGATTTTGGAGATTTCTTGAGCTGTTTTTCTGATACTTTTAAAGAGTTTTCTCCACAAAATAGAGTGCTAATACTTCCAATCAAAAGGGAGTTTTTATCAAGAGAGTGTTAAGTGATTCTTTGAGTTTTTCACCATAGTCTTTCCTTGCTTTTCTCACACCACACTTGAGCTTTCCATTGCTAGATATTCCTATAGGTGTGTTGTAGTGAGAGTGCTCTTTAGGTGATCAAGTGTTGTGATCATCAAAGAGATCTTTTCTTTGTATTTGAGGAAACGGGCAAGTGTGCTCGTTGTTGGTGGTTGGAGTTCGGTTTGTGAACTCTTGGTGGTTCGAGGTACGGCCTCGGCGAGTCGGTGGACTTGCGTGTGTACGGGACTTGGGAGTCCGAGGGTTTGTAGGTGTACGGCACCGAGGAGAGATCCATTGGGATCTTGCATAGTGGAAACCCTTCGTGTGTCGAAGGCGGGGATGTAGAGCAAGTGTGCTCGAACCTCGAAACAACCCTTTGTGTTTGCGATTGCTTACTCTATCCCTCTCTCTCTCTTTGTCTCTTTTATATCTTGCATGCGTTATTGTCTTTATCATTTACTTGCTAGATATATTTCCCTTGTGCTCATAATTGATATACATACTTACTTGGGATTGTTGTTAACACTAGTATTCAACCAAGAGAGCCAACGCGGCACCTCAACCCATTCAAGGGGAATCTAGAGGAGCTTGTCCAGAGCCTCGCAAGGGGAATTCGGCAACACTCTTGAGTTATACATAAGTGTTTAATTAAAAAGAATTTTTAATTTGGTCAACTTAGTTTTAATTCCGCATTGTTTGTTCATAAGTGACCATTAGATTAGCCATCACCTATTCACCCCCCCTCTAGGTGATCTTACAATTGGTATCAGAGCAAGTGCTCTTGATAAGGGTCTAACAACCTAAGAGTTAAAGATCCTCATATTAGGCTAATCACAATATTTTTGTACACACACCTCACCATGGACTTTATGTCACCACCCACCTTTGATATTCTTAACATCCACATTTGGAAAGTTAAGATGTCATTATTCCTCAAAGCCCTAGGTTATAATGTATATCTTGCCACTACTAATAATGCTTATTGTATAGATGGTAAGAATCTTGAGGCTAATACAAAAGCCCTAAATGCTTTGAAGAGTACCCTAAATGATGATTACTTATTTAGGGTTGCTAATATTGATATGGCTTTTGTAGTTTGGAACACCCTCATCTCTCTTGGCGAAAATGAACAATACCTTGCGGGGAGTGATTCGGATGTTGGAAGCGACACCTCCAACAAGTGCTACATGGTCCAAGGGGATGACCCCCTTGAGGTAAATTCCGAATCCGATGATGAGAACATGTCATATGATGAGCTCACTACCTTTTGTCATCTTATACTTGAAAAATATGACATGATTAAAAAGAATAATAAAAATTTGAAAAAGGAACTTGCTTGCATGCATATAGAACAAGACTCTTTTAGAGATAACATTGCATGCTTAGAAAAAGATAACAAGATTTTGAAAAAGAACATTGATTGCATGCTTAATGAAAATGATTCACTTAGGAATAAAGTCGCATGCTTAGAAAAAGAAAAAGAAGATTTGAAAAATGAGAATGTTTCCTTATTTTCTAAATTGAGTATTTTGTGTGAAGGAAACAATACTTTGAAAGAAAAGATTGACTTGGTGGAAAAACAAAAAGAAGATATTTTGCAAGAAAATACTACTTTGAAAAGAAAATTTGTTGAAAAAGAAAAAGATTTTGTTGCTAAGAAGAAAAAGAAAAATGATTCTTCATCTCATCATGCTTTTCATGCCACATCTAATGAGATTAAGAATATGAAAAATAAGATGAACATTTTGAGTTCAACTTTGAACTCTTGTGCATTTAAACATACTAGATTGGAGTCCATGTTTCCCAAGAAACAAACTCCACATGCTCATGCACATACTCATCATGCTCATGCTTATGGTGCACATCACGATCACAATCACACTCATAAGCATCATGCTAAGGTGTACATTTGTACACATTGTGGCCGCAAAGGCCATCTAGCAAAATATTGTTTTGATAAGAAACCATATTTATATTTTGCTAAGTATAATAGATTTTGGGTTCCTTACAACAATGCTAACCCCAAAGGACCCAAGAAAACATGGGTACCAAAAACCCCCACCTTTTGATTTTGATGTAGGTGTGGGATCTCACAAAACGTGAGAAGGTTGGTACCTTGGTAGTGATTGCAATGGACATGATGGACATACACTTGGTTGCATCACTATCAAGGAGCTTGGTGGGACAACCACCATACTTGGAGCTTTGGAGTTGGTAACAACCTCTAAACTCCTATTTTATTTATGTACATGCTTTATACTTTTATCATATTCATAGCATGTTCATGTTTTAAGATTTTGTGTGCTTTATGTGGTATTTACATGCTTAGATGTAGAATATATCAAACTTGTATGTATACATATACAAATAGTGAATTACAATTGACTCTTAAATAATTGAACTTCATGCTCACTTGTATCCACTTTATGCATATGTATAATCTAGTTTTGATAATTCTCATATATACATGTTTTGCCAATTTTTGTGATTTACTTCATGTATATGCATGTTTAATTCAAATCTAATAAATATACATGTATACCCGTGAGTCTCTTGCCTTCATGCAATATATATTGGACTCTTTTAATATTTGGGATATGTATGCATATTGTTGGATTTGTATAATTCATACATATACCATGTAAATTTTTTTTGATGATTTGTTTTGATACAAATGATTTTTGTGTGTTGTTAAATAAAAATTTTAGTCATGATTTGATTTGGGCTTCTATGACTATTTTCATGTAGATACTATTTACATAACCTTTGAACACTCTATCTTTAAGAAAATATATATGTTGAGCTTTATGGAATATGAGTGCTTGAACTTTTATGTATTTAGTATTATTCATGAAATACATATGATTTCATATTTATGAAGGATCTTTAACTAGTTTGTCAAAAATTCATTTAAACTAGTTATCTATTCTTCAAGTATTGCACATGATCCTATTTTTGATTTTATGGATAAATTCTTTTATGTTCTCAAGATTTGAACGCTTCATGTATTGAATATTAGTTTAAATGTTAATTTCTATCAACACTAGGATTTATACTTGAACATATTATGGGCACAAATAAATCTATTGATATGTGTACTTGAATGCTTATTTGAACCCATTAGATGTACTTGTATTGCTTAGTTTTGATGATCTTTACACTTTTAAACTTGTATTTCCTTTTTGGATGTGATTTATGACCATGTGCTTTTCATTTCATGTATATGCTTATTTTGTCAAAACATTAAAATATACATGGATAACTCTTGAGTCATTTGCCTTTCATGCAAATCTATTTATAAAGACTCGATTGTGTTTTAGGGATATGTATGTATACTTAATGTCTTGTCAAAACATACATATGCTATGTAATATAATTTTGTTGATTTTCATGTATTAAAATTTGTGATGATTTTCGTGTTCTCAAAATTTATGTTATTTTTAAGGAATATTGAACTTCATTGTCATTTTCATGATGTCATGTTTCACATAACATTAGTACACTCACCTCTTTTGAAAATTATATGGACTTTATGGATTAGAGTGTTTTAGTGCCTTGTGATTTATGCATATTCCATGAAAATATTTTTTGTTGTATTCCTTGGTTGAAGGATTCCTTACTAGTTGTTAAAACACTTTCATTTAACTAGTTTGAATTCTTCATATGGTAGATTATATGATGTATACACTTATGCTTACTTTTCAATTGGTATCATTGGATATGTTCAATTGGTATCAATATGACTTCATGTTGTGTATATTCATATTTTGATTGTATGAATGCTTTCAAATTTTAATTATATCTATTCATACATATATGTAATCTATTTGTGCTTATTTTACAAGTGGTATTTCCTTTAAAGCACAAAGATTGTTGATGCTAAGCTTAATTAGATTTCAAATTGGTTTTTCATAATAAGCTTATGCATTGTGTTTTTGAAATTGGTATCAAAAATTCAAAATTTGATTATTTTACAATTGATATCTCAAATTTGTTGTTACTAAGAAAAAGTTAAAATTTTGTTTTGATAAAGAAAAATTCAAAATTTTTGATTTGTATTGTCTATATGCAAGGAGAGCTTAACATCTCTTCTACATATAGATTCATGTTGAGTATATTATAATTTGAGGAGCTTGACAACTCTTCTTTTCATGATATACGTGTGTAGGGGAGCTTCACATCTCCTCTTATGCATGACATATTATACGTTATGTGAATTAGGGCTTGTCATCCCTCCTTCATGTAATGTATATGTGTCGGGAAGCTAACTTAACGTCTTCCTCTTCATGAATTTATATCGCATATAAATTTTATTGATTGATTTGTATTTATCCCTCCTTGATTTCTTTGTTTTTGACAAAAAGGGGGAAAAATTTGTTTGATGTATTTTTTTCTTGAACCCTTTGTTGATGATTGACAAAAAGGGGGAGAAGAATTTGTGATTTTATATGCATGATTTCATGATTTCCTTACTTAAGGGGGAGAAGTATTTAGTTCCTTGCTTAAGGGGGAGTAAGATTTGTATTTATGCATATATGTTGTCTTGCAATTAGGAGCAAAAGATTTGATTTATGATTTGATCTATATGATTGCATCTCCTACATTGCATACATGTCATGTGCTTTTATTGCCATATCTTGTATTTATTTGGTATGCATGAGTTAAGGGGGAGCTTCTTTGAAGCTTTACTTTAATCCATGCATATATAACTCCATGAGTTTTGTCATCATCAAAAAGGGGGAGATTGTTGGCCCAAAGGCCCTTCACCCTAGTTTTGATGATGATCAACTCATGTAGTTATAGTTACTAATGATCTTGTGTTTAATTAGTGACAGATTCATGATCAAGATCTTAGTAGGTGCATAGCTCAACAAAGGATAAAAGAACAAGATTTGGAGCTTGCATGTGGTGATCCAAGGAGTTTTTGGATCAAGCTTGGACCAAATCAAGAAGATGAGAAGCCTTCAAGGGAAGACTTCAAGAAGTTGAAGACTTGGGTCTAGGTATAGAATTTGTATTTTTGTTTTAGTAAAAATGTAAAGGATAGATAGTTGGTGATTGCTCAAGTTATATCACACACACACACTCTTGATTAGAACTCTTGATTTAAAGTGCTTTCATAAAAGATTTTTATGTTTAGAAAAAAATTTTATTTTAGAACAAAGATTTTCTTTGAGACAAAATATTTATCTTGGATTTTGGTATTTCATAGTTCATATCTTTAAACCAAATCATGATTAGAGCTTTATATCAAAAACTAGATATTACATCTTAATTGTGTAGTGGATCATATCCATACACACCATGCTTTAAAATGAACTCAAATATCTTGTTTTTGTATTTGATGAAGATTTAGAAAAACAAGTTTGGAAAAACATGTTTTGGAAAAATACATTTTGGTTATTGAGCTAATATTTCCAAGTTACAAAATAGACCAAAACATCTATAACATGTCTTGATTTTGTGCAAGCATGTTTGTTCTTTCAAGTATATTGGTAAACTATTTTTGTAGAATTTTTATGTATTTTTAGGATTTTATAAAAGATTTTTAAATCCTGTTTTCTGACCTGGAAATTGGCTGACAGGCCAAACCGGTCGACCGGTCCGGTCGACCGGTCCGGTCGACCGATGTGCACAGCCCTGTGCACGTTGTCAGCACAGTGGCCGGTCGACCGGGTCGGTCGACCGACCAAGAGAGCCTTGCTCTCTGGAAATATCAGTCGACCGGGCCGGTCGACCGACAGTTCATTCCAGGTTATCGGTCGACCGAGCCGGTCGACCGGTGGCTGCAACGGTCAGAAAAATGACCGTTGGCCGGTCGACCGGCGGTCGACCGACAGCACTGACAGGAGCCCAACGGCTCTATTTTCTGGCAGCCCTATAAAAGGGGTCTTGTCATTTGTTTTAGGGAGAAGATTTTGGAGATTTCTTGAGCTGTTTTTCTGATACTTTTAAAGAGTTTTCTCCACAAAATAGAGTGCTAATACTTCCAATCAAAAGGGAGTTTTTATCAAGAGAGTGTTAAGTGATTCTTTGAGTTTTTCACCATAGTCTTTCCTTGCTTTTCTCACACCACACTTGAGCTTTCCATTGCTAGATATTCCTATAGGTGTGTTGTAGTGAGAGTGCTCTTTAGGTGATCAAGTGTTGTGATCATCAAAGAGATCTTTTCTTTGTATTTGAGGAAACGGGCAAGTGTGCTCGTTGTTGGTGGTTGGAGTTCGGTTGTGAACTCTTGGTGGTTCGAGGTACGGCCTCGGCGAGTCGGTGGACTTGCGTGTGTACGGGACTTGGGAGTCCGAGGGTTTGTAGGTGTACGGCACCGAGGAGAGATCCATTGGGATCTTGCATAGTGGAAACCCTTCGTGTGTCGAAGGCGGGGATGTAGAGCAAGTGTGCTCGAACCTCGAAACAACCCTTTGTGTTTGCGATTGCTTACTCTATCCCTCTCTCTCTCTTTGTCTCTTTTATATCTTGCATGCGTTATTGTCTTTATCATTTACTTGCTAGATATATTTCCCTTGTGCTCATAATTGATATACATACTTGCTTGGGATTGTTGTTAACACTAGTATTCAACCAAGAGAGCCAACGCGGCACCTCAACCCATTCAAGGGGATCTAGAGGAGCTTGTCCAGAGCCTCGCAAGGGAATTCGGCAACACTCTTGAGTTATACATAAGTGTTTAATTAAAAAGAATTTTTAATTTGGTCAACTTAGTTTTAATTCCGCATTGTTTATTCATAAGTGACCATTAGATTAGCCATCACCTATTCACCCCCCCTCTAGGTGATCTTACAGTTGACCCGAGAGGTGTGTGGTTCTCTGTTTCTCTGTCAGTCGACTAACCTTTATTACAGAAGTCGACTTGCTTTGCCTTAGTCGACTAGCCTTTAATTTATAGTCGACTTGACTTGACCCTAGTCGACTGGGATTTCCTTTATAGTCGACTTGTCTTGTCCCTAGTCGACTAGTACTACCTTGACCAGTCGACTAATGTTTGTTTAGTTCAATCATAAATGTATATTACACATTTAATGTTATTGTGTTAATATTGATTGATATTGGTCAAGTGACTATATTGGAGTATTATAGAATAACTCATATAAGAGGTTAGAGAATATTGTTGGTTAGTTTTATATTCATACGGTTTATTGATTTAGTAGTTGCCAAAGTGACCTACATTAGTGAGCTTATGAATATACAACTACATAAAAGATTTGTCAATAAGGGTGACATTAAAGTCAATAATATTCTCGGTGGCGGTTCTAGTTAGGAGATTGGGACTCGCCCAAAGGAAAGTCTCTTTCAAATAATTACGAACCGGGTAGGGTAGTGTAATTTATGCAACTTAGTGGTGTAGAATTGGATACCCAAAGGTAACATGACTTACTGTCTAAGTGGCATAAATTATATTAGACCTACATAGGTGATAAAGGTCTCACCTGTATAGTGAATGCTGGATATGCTTAGGTTTCGCCCAAAGGAGAAATCAAAGTGATATCAATAGTTCATCTTCATAAAATTTAATATTTTTGTATTGATTCGAGGCCTTAATGTGAGCATTGTCCTATTTTATTTCAGTGAACGTTCCCACTTCCCTTCACTCTCATGCATCTAGCATTCCAGCCCTGAATGGTACAAACTTTTCTGAATGGTTTGAACATGTCCAATTCACACTGGGTGTACTGGATCTTGACATGGCTCTTCTAGTTGAGAAACCTGAGGAAATCACTGCTGAAAGTACAGCAGATCAGGTTAGTCATGCTAAAACCTGGGAAAGATCGAACAGACTCAGTCTCATGTTCATTAAAATGACCATTGCCAACAATATCAAAACTTCACTCCCTTAGACTGCTAACGCTTCAGAACTTTTAACTGCTGTAAAAGACCGTTTTAAATCTGCTGATAAGTCATTGGCTGGCACTCTTATGGCTGAGTTAACTACCATGAAATATGATGGTAGTAGAGGAGTCCAACAACATATCCTCAATATGACTGATAAAGCTGCAAAGTTAGGAACACTGGGAATGAAAGTAGATGAATCCTTCTTGGTACAGTTCATCCTCAACTCACTTCCTCCTCAATTCAGACCATTCAAGATTCACTATAATACTCATAAGGATAAGTGAAATCTGAATGAACTGACTAATATGTGCATTCAAGAGGAAGTGAGACTGAGGCAAGAAGGACATCACTCGGTGTTGGCCGTAACTCAAGGAGCTATACATAAGAAGGGAAAGTATGGAAGAGGTAAGAGGTTTCCACCAAAGAAAGGGAATAAACCTGGGGAAAGTAGCCAGGGTCATGGAAGAGTTTCACTGTCAAATGCTACTTTTGTGGCAGAAAAGGACATGTGAAGAAGGATTGCAACAAGAGAAAGGCTTGGTTCGAAAAGAAAGGTATGAATCTTTCTTTTGTATGTTATGAATCAAATCTTGCTGAAGTTCCTTCTAATACTTGGTGGATTGACTCTGGAACCACAACTCACATAACTAATTCAATGCAGGGATTCCTTACAATCAGGAAACCGAAGGAAAGTGAAAGATTTGTCTTTATGGGGAACCGTCTCAAAGTGGAGGTCGAGAATGTTGGAACTTATCGACTACTCTTAGAGACGGGTCATCATATGGATCTTGTAGATACTTTTTATGTACCTTCGATTTCTAAGAATTTAATGTCTTTATCCAAATTAGATGTTGTTGGATATTCAGTTTTATTTAGTTGTGGAAACTCAATTTGATGTTTAATTCAATTTCGATTGGACATGGAATTTTATGTGATGGTTTATATAAAATTTCCTTGAATTATGAGTTTGCACAATCTCTTTAACCCTACATTCGAATGTTGGTTCTAAACGTGGCTTAATTGATGAAAAATCTTCTATCTTGTGGCATAGGCGACTGGGGCATATCTCCAGGGATAGAATTGAAAGATTAGTGAAGAATGAGATTTTGGATAACCTAGACTTCACTGATTTTGGTGTGTGTGTAGATTGCATAAAAGGAAAGCAAACCAAACACATCAATAAAGGTGCCACAAGAAGCAAAGAGCTTCTTGAGATTATTCATACGGACATTTGCGGACCACTTTCTATTCCATGTTTTACGGGAGAGAGATACTTTATCACCTTTATAGACGATCTGTCTCGTTATGGTTATGTATATCTAATTCATGAAAAGTCTCAGGCTGTTGACATCCTTAAGGTGTTCATTACAGAAGTCGAGAGATAATTAGATAGAAAAGTTAAAATCATGAGATCAGACCGAGGTGGTGAGTATTATGGAAGATACGATGAGTCAGGACAGAATCCTGGCCTATTTGCCAAATTTCTAGAAAAGCATGGCATTTGTGCTCAATACACAATGCCAGGTACGCCTCAGCAGAATGGAGTTGCTGAAAGGCGAAACAGGACACTTATGGACATGGTTAGGAGCATGATGAGCTTCTCTAATGTACCTAATTCATTGTGGAATGAAGCCTTAAAGACCGCTATGTATATCTTGAACATGGTTCCTAGTAAGGCAGTCTCAACAACTTCTTTCGAGTTGTGGACTGGTAGGAAACCTAATTTGAGACATTTACATGTTTGGGGTTGTACAGCAGAGGCTAGAATATATAATCCACATGAAAAGAAATTAGACTCCAGGACAATATCTGGATATTTTATTGGTTATCCAGATAAGTCTAAAGGGTACAAATTCTATTGTCCTAACCATAGTATCAGAATTGTTGAAACTGGTAATGCCAGATTCCTTGAGAATGGCGAAATTAGTGGGAGTGATGAATCAAGAAAGGTGGATCTTGAGGTGATAAGGGTAAATATCCCAATACCCTTTTCTTCAAGAGAAATTGTTGTCCCTCAGCTTGATCATCAAGCTGAGTCACCAGAACAACATAATAATAATGGTTCACCACTTCATGAGGATATCGCCACTGAAAATGTTGTAGAACCACCACAACCGGCAGCTTTGAGGAGATCTCAAAGGGAAAGAAGATCTGCCATTTCAGATGATTATGTGGTGTATCTACAGGAATCTGATTTCGATATTGGGATTAATAAAGATCCAGTTTCATTTTCACAAGCCATTGAAAGTAATGATTCTAGCAAATGGATTGATGCTATGAATGAGGAGTTGAAATCTATGGACCAAAACAAAGTCTGGGATCTCGTCGAATTGCCGAGTAACTGTAAGAAAGTCGGGTGTAAATAGGTCTTTAAGACCAAGCACGACGCCAAAGGCAATATCGAAAGACATAAGGCCAGACTTGTGGCTAAAGGTTTCACTCAGAAAGAAGGTGTAACCCCTGATCCCCAGTGTACGTATCACAGTATCGGTACGCGATACGACGTACAAAAATTGATTTGACCTCCGTAGTAGTCTGATTGAGCCGATTTCAGTTTCAAAAATCATTTTCTAATATTTTAGATTTTCAAGATTTTCTGGGAATTTTTCTGAATTAGTTTGGAAAATCTCCGTAGTTGGTGTCGACCGATACCGATAACCGGCCTTCTGATTTTTATTTCACCAACGGAGTACAATTTTGAGAATCGGCTTTCACCACATGTCTTAGGATCACATGAGCTATGGTCGGATATTTTCGGGGATTTTTCTGAATTTATCGAAAATCCGGCAAACCGGTGTCGTCCGTATCGGCGAGACACTCCGGGATTTTTAATTTGCAAACCGGATTGAGTTTCGACAAACCATTTTCATATTACTCTCACAATATTATTTTCTATTTTCTAAAATTATTGGGTACCGTTCGGAGATCGTCAAATATTGAGCCAATATTTATAATAATAAAATATTATTTTTTTGTAATTTCTTTCTTTTCTTCTTTTCTTCTCCTTTCTTCTCCTTCCTTCCAGCGAGTTCTCCCCCACTGACTTCCTCCCTTTTTAAATCCCCCTCCTCTCTTTCTCTCTCCTCTCTATTCTCTCGCACTCTCCCAAACTCTCTCTCTCTATCCAAACTCTCTCTCTCTACTCTCCCTCTCTCTCTCTCAATCCCCTCTCCCTTTTGCTCTGTAGGCTTGGCCGGCGGCGACACAGGAGGCCGGCGGTGCTGGAGACCGGCCTGGCGCCAGCCATGCGCTCCGGCAGTGGCGCCGGCGGCGCGGGGAGCCGGCCTAGCGCCGGCTAGGTGCGGGTGGTGGGGGTACAAGCCCCCTCTTCCTCTCTCTCTCTCTCCCCTTCGTGGTGGGGCTCCGGCCACGGGCAGCCGGAGCAGCGCCGGGGAGGCGCCGGAGCCGGCGGGGCAGGCGCGCCGCTCGGGCGGCTGGGCGGCGGCCGCGAGTGGGCGGCAGCAGCAGCCCAAGGCTGCTGCTGCCGTTGCTTCCATTTGGGTGAAAACCCAAATGGGTTTGGGTTTGGGTTTAACCCAAACCCGACCCATTTGCATCAAACCCGACCCATTAAAGGTAACATTGCATTTTAGCCCCTATAAAATTATTAATTACTTTTAGGCCCCTGTAAATTTGCAAATAGCCCCCTGAATAATTTCTGTTATTACGTAACTAACCTTTTCTCTCGGTTTGGGTATTCGGGCGATATCGGGAGCATCCGGACTCCGATTTGGACGATTCTGGATCCGTTGCGATCGTAGGAAGAGAGCTATAGTCCTATGGCCAGTTAGTGAGTGTTTTTCTTTTATAAACTTATATTTTTATCATGTTTAGTCCTATTAAGTATTAACTGTACTTATTCGAAACTCTTATTATAGGGAGAACCTATACTATTGTAAGGTATTTCTTGTTTTAAGATAAATATCGATTATGTAATAAGAATAATAATACATAAGTGACATAGACAACTCAGACACAGTCCTCATGCTTGTACAGTCACTGACACTCGGACCACTAGTTCACCATATTCTTGGACACTATTACGTCATGTAGTAGCTTTCATTTAGATAACTATCATCACATGTGCACTGATCCACAGTACTACAACACTGTTACTAGACATGCATGCTAGACACCGTTATTATAAGACACTGTCGACCACTGTTCCTACATACACTAGTGCTACGCAGGCTTACGGCTACACGGATTCTGTAGTCCACTGCACTTGATAGTAGACACTGACCACTGTTATTACCTGTGCATGTTACACAGATACTATGACACGGCACACTTGTTATTTCGTAGGCATGGTCCACTGATACGTAGCGGCACCATTTCACGAAATACCGTTATGTCATGTATTGTTATCCCCGGTACATGGATTCTCGGCATCTCACTGCACAGACTACTGCATTCATATTCACATGATCATCATACACATTCATGTCAGGCTTATATATTACAGTTACACATGCCTGTGTTGTTTCTATCTTCTTGTCATATGGATCACCATACTGATTACATGTATTATTGTGCCATGTTATATGCTTATTGCACGACACTGATATTGGTATTCCCGTTACTAGACATGAGAGGTGCTGATATGCGATATGTGGAATCTCACATTGATGGTTCCCGTTTCCGTTATATTGTTCCCGTTATATTATTCCCGTTTCCCGTTATATTGTTCTACGCTATCAACAGAGCTCTGGTCCAGTTATCATATTACCCGTATCATGTACAGTAGTTGTTCTTGTTACATTGTATACTTGACATATCAGATCATAATGATAACTTGGGTATGGGGGAGACTTGACGGTTGATTAGATCTTATCGGGTGATGTACTAGATCCATATTGTTCTCCCACTGCAGGGGATGGTAGTGCTACCTACCAATTGCTCCATGAGCTATTGTTACTTGATTATTGTTCCCCTTTTAGCGGAGGGCTCTGGTCTTAGCAGCCAGGGGTTTGATAAAGGCCGTGATCCCGGGTATGCACGGGATACACCTACCCGATAAGAACTCCTCGACCATGGGTTTCCAATTAACATAATGAAATCAGTATACACAATAGTGACGTCGGGAACACTTGTTATTTGGTTACTCTCTCGTTTGGATAATGGTACCCGTAGGCCATGTCCGGATGGGTTCGACTGGAGTGCGGGCTCCAGTATGAACTGCCAGTGGTATGGGACACTGGAAGAGAGTGATTGTAATACCAGGTGGTACTGATTGCTCTACTATTGTATAAATAACATGACTTGCCGGATACATGCTTACTACCTGTTACTGTTCCTTGCCGGATACATGTTTAGTTGTACTTGTTACTGTTCCTGATCATTTATCTGCTATCATGTGACATGTCTATTTGTTACTTTACCCGATACATGTTACACTTTCTGTAGTAGCATACTATTCATGCATATATGCATATATTCTGTTTTCTGTCTACCTTGCATACATCATTACTGTCTATGCACCACACCGTATACTGGTTAGATAACATATGCCCCTCTGCATGTTCACTGCTATCACATCACCCCTAGCATGTACAATCGTCACCACTAGATCACATTATACGATGACCCAATGATAACCGGCTAGGTAGTGATGGTAGTAAAAGTTGACCTATTTATATCTTTGCACTGCTTCCATGTTTATCTCTTTCTACTGTTTCTATATCCTTATTATATGGTATCACTTGTCCAAACCCAGGTACTATATATTATTATCGTACTTGTAGTACTATTGTACATATTACTACCTCCTTCATTTTACCACTCATTAGGTCGCTTTCTGACGACCCTGGGTTTGTATGCCCAGATTGGAGATCCGAGTTACCGTAGCTTCAGAGAGTGCCTTGAGGTCACATCGGAGCTTCCTCACCGGACTATACCTAGGTATCTTGGTGCTTTATTTCCGTTATCTTATTTGTCCCTATTTGTCATATCTGTTATGATCGCTGACTTCTTTCTGCAGGTATTCTTATACTTCTTTCATGCTGGACCTCATGACTATATAGAGGTAATGTACTGTACTGAGGCTTAACGTACGCGTGAGCGTGTATTCACCTCGCGTATGTACGTCGCCATAACGTCCCCGTACCAACGGGATCGGGGCGTTACAGAAGGCATTGATTATAGAGAAACCTTCTCTCCAGTATCAAAGAAGGACTCTTTTAGAATCATTATGGCCCTTGTAGCTCATTATGACTTAGAGTTACATCAAATGGATGTGAAAACAGCTTTTCTGAATGGAAATTTGGATGAGGAAATATACATGGAGCAACCTGAAGGGTTCGCAAAGAAAGGAAAAGAACACTTGGCTTGCAAATTAAAGAAATCCATCTACGGACTGAAACAAGCTTCCAAGCAATGGTATTTAACGTTTAATGATACCATTACCTCATTCGGATTTAAAGAAAACCTGTTGATCAGTGTATATGTCTGAAGATCATGGGAGCAAGTTTATCTTTTGGTTTTGTATGTGGATGATATTTTGTTAGCCAGTAGTGATGTTGGTTTACTGTATGAAATCAAAAACTATCTTACCAAGAACTTAAGATGGTTGATATGGGTGAGGCAGCTTATGTCATTGGCATAGAGATCTTCAGAGATAGATCTCGAGGATTGTTAGGACTGTCTCAGAAAGGTTATATCAATCGAGTCTATGGAACTATGTTCAGCCAGTTGTGCACCCATCATGAAAGGTGACAAATTAAGTGGGAGTCAGTGTCCAAGAAATGACTTAGAAAAGGAACAAATGCAGAAAGTTCCGTATGCGTCAGCAGTTGGGAGCTTGATGTATGCACATACTTGTACCAGGCCAGATATCAGTTTTGCTGTTGGAATGTTAGGAATACCAGAGTAATCCAGGAATGGAGTATTGGAAATTGGCAAAGAAAGTGATGCGGTATCTTCAAGGAACGAAGGATCATATGCTCACATATAGGAGATCAGATCAGTTGGAAGTGATCGGTTATTCGGATTCAGATTTTGCTGGTTGCCCAGATAGCAGAAAGTCTACCTCAGGCTTTATATTCATGCTAGCAGGTGGGGCAATCTCGTGGAAGAGTGTAAAGCAGTCTATCACTGCTTCATCCACGATGGAGGCTGAGTTCGTAGCATGTTTCGAGGCCACGAATCATGCATTATGGTTACGCAATTTCATTTCAGCACTTGGTGTAGTTGATTCTATTGCCAAGCCGCTGAAGATATTTTGTGATAATACAGCAGCCGTTTTCTTCTCTAAGAATGGTAAGTACTCTAGTGGTTCCAGACACATGGAACTTAAGTACTTAGTCGTTAGAGAAAGAGTTCAGAAACAACGAGTGTCAATTGAGAATATAAGTACCACTCTAATGGTTGCTGATCCATTGACCAAGGGATTACCTCCAAAGACATTGAAAGAACATGTTATAGAATGGGTATTTTGAGTAATCTGTAATATATGTTTTGGTGCTTATGTAATTGACACTATTGCGCAATAAAAGTTTGTTTCTGTATTTCCTGTTATCCAACTATGTGTGCACATATTATTATGTATGGATGTTTGTTAAACAGGAAAGGTCTTGACATGACAAATTACAGGGGTCGTTTTGGTTATAGACTCTATTAGTGAGGGTTATCAATGTTGTGGTACGTAGAAGGGAGTATGACATAAATGTTGTATAACCGCTATGACTCACATTGGTGGTCCAAGCTAATTGCAGTATTACAGTATATCATTATTTGGGCTTATCAGTTATTATTTTCAAAATTCGTGATCACATGTCAAAATTTTTCAGTATGGAATCCAATAGAGTCAAATATATATATATTTTAAAATGAGTCTTTTTATTTGTTTTCTAAAGTTGTAATGTAATCGGCTAGTGGTCCAAGTTGGAGAATGTTAGTCTCACATTAAGTGGCCCACTAACCTTTTACTTATTAATTGGATTCCATAAATAATAGTTAACTGATATATAATAAGTGCCCAAATATAAAGGTTACTCTTATGTAAATTAAATAACTATATAGGAGATAAAAGGCCATGATGGGTGGTTTTCTATATATGATTATTTGCTAATATGTAGACCCTCTTCTCTCCTCTATTAAAGAAAACAAACCCCCCTTTTGTGGGATCCATCATTCTCAGTTTTGGGTTTGTGCAAGAAAAAGGAGACAGAGAGAAGAAAGGTGTCTACAGATTAAGGTTTACAAGGATAAAAGGAA